>UESW01003854.1:2865683-2938013 GCA_900491605.1 Calamus simplicifolius | reverse complement strand
CACAATTAGCTGACATCTTTACAAAACCCCTAAGTGAAGAAAGGTTTGAATATCTTAGAGGAGAATTAGGAATTTGTAATCCTTTTGAATAAATTTTGAAATTTAAGGAAATGCATCTAGAATTCTTTCAATTCCTCAAAATCTTAAGGAAATATTATCTAGAATTCATATCAAAATGATTTATCAAGACTCAATGATTATGAATCATACAAAATCAAATCCGGAATCATTTCAAACATTCAGAAAATTTTCAATTTTTTTGTTCTGAAATGGTCTCCGAGCCGACTCGGTGTGTACCGGAGTCGACTCGAGTTTCTCTGAAACTTGGGAGCCGACTCCTGGTATGAGCGAGTCGACTCGAGTTCGGGATTTCTTTCTGTGATTTAGGCGAGCCGACTCGAGGTTATGCGCGAGTCGACTCGACGTGGTCCCAGGTTGAATATCTAGGGCACGAGTCGACCCGACGGTCATTCTATCATTTCTAATCTTCGTTTCTCTCTACAAAAATCTCCCAAACCCTCCAAATCTTCCAAATACTTCCGATTAATCACTCCAATCAAATCTATGGCACCCAAAACCGTGGAGCCAGCAGTAGAGGTGCCGGGATGAAGAGGAAAAGAACTGTGCGACGACCCGTCCGCGAGCCGTCCGTGGATTCTACGTCTTCTTCTTCCAGTGATTCTCCTGTTCCTTCTTCCAACCCTCAGGTAGACCTCCTAGCTAGTAGAGTTGTGACAACGGGAAGGAAGGTCGATTTTGAGCTTTTTGAAAATGAGGGATTCATTATAGGAAGACAGTTATTAGAAATGGGACTTGAGAAAATTTGTTCATTAGATTGTCCTACTTATCCAGCTTTGGTGAAAGAATTTTATAAGAATTGACTAGAGGAGACAATGGGTTAGTAAGCATAGTGAGGGGCAAAAGTCTAAACATTACTGACACCATCTTATCTAGACTTTTAAACCTACCATTGTCTGGACCCTGCATTTGCTTCAGAGGATAGGTCTCCTGCTCTCACCAGGCTTTTACATAGAACTTTGAAGGATTTGAGGAAGTTCTTGCAAGTCAACTGCCACTGGAGCTAAGCTTTTACGTAATATCTGCAGTAGAGTTTTATTTCCCAAACAGGCAGGTTTGACTATGTTTCAGAAAGGGACATTTTCATTATGGATGCTATAGTATCAGGAAAACCTTTTAATCTGCCTAGAATGATTTTATGGTACATGGCTGATTGTGGAAGTAAAAGGAAATCTTGTCTTCCCTATGGTATGATCTTGACTCAGTTGTTCAGGAGCCAAGGGATTATGTTTAGTGACAGTGAGCCCAAGAAGGAACTGAGACACACAGATTATTATACCTTGGCCACTATCAATAGAATGGGATTTATCAAAAGGAATGGAATTTGGGAAAGGAAGAATAGTTCAGAGGATAGAGCTGAGGCACCTAGACATTCATCTCCAGAGCCACCTCAGACTTTATTCATACCAGACCCAGTTCCAGCTCCATCAGATATTCCAGTTCCTGCTTCTGCATCTACATCTGCTCCAGTTCAGACCTCTGCTTCTACATCTATCAGTTTTTCAGACACTCAGTTAGAGCAGCTTAGGTCTCTATTCAAATCAGAGTTAATTGAGCATGAGACTAGATTGAAGACTGAATTTGATGATAAATTTATGAACTTGAGGGAAGCACTTTATTCTATTAATGATCGAGTATCTTCTATTGAAGCCAATGTTAGCTCATCCACCTCCTCTCTAAATGAAGATTTGAAGAATATATTTGAAGAATTGAAGGATATTTGTGGAGATGGTGAGACTTATGCTAAATGTAATGCAGAGCTTCAAGACAAAATTTCAAGTGCATGCAAGTTTGTTGATGAAAAACTAAAAGATTATGTCAAGATTCAATGTGAAGGAATGCATAAGATTATAGAACACTTAACTAGAATTACTAGGCAACATTTCTGATTTCTCTTTATGTATTTGAGTTTGATGTAATGAAATTTGCAGTTATGTAATTTGCAGTTATGTAATGCTTTTTGATGTTAATGAAGTTCAGTTCATTTCAATGTTGTGTACATTTGAGATATGATATTTTGAAGTATACCTTGAATACATTAATGTGTTTCTTAACCTTTTTGTTGATTACAAAAAGGGGGAGAAATATTTAAATCGTATATGCTTTCAATTTGATTTGTTTCAATTTGATTCAAGTTTGTTAAGTTTGGTAAGTTTCTTTAAGAAGAAGAAATCATTAAAAAGGGAGAAAGTGTAATTAATCATATATGAAATTTAAGACTCTGAAAGGGAGAGAAAATTTTGAGTATTATTAAGGGGAAGAAATAACTTAAGTATCATTTGTTAAAGCTCAAAATTTAAAATTTTTGAATGAATTATAAAAAAATTTCATAGGGGGAGCTACCTCATTGAGGGGGAGCCTTTCCATGAACATAAATTTTTGATTATAGAATCACAAATCTTTTTTCAAGTTTAACTCGCATATACTTAATGTTTTTGTCATCATCAAAAAGGGGGAGATTGTTGAGAAATTATTGAAACATAATTGCCCCAACTTATTGATTTTGATGATTTCCAAAAGACATTACTTTACTAAAATTACATGTTTTCAATGTTCTAAAATTGGAAACTATGAACATGTTAAGTCAATCAATGAAATATTCTTACTATGAGCAATTTCAAATTGGAAACTATGAACTGTTAATGTGTAATGAGTTTTTGAATCAATTGAATATATGTTTCAGTGAGCTATACTTATGAATTCAAAAATGATTTTTTATACCACTCTTTTAAAGATCAATGAATTAATGAAAATGCTTTGAAATTGAGCATTACTGTTAAATCAACATTATTCAAGTAATATTTTTATTTCAAAGTTGGTTGGGATGATTTTCAAAGCAAATCAGAATGTTCTCTGATTTTTGTATCAGTCCCGAGCCGACTCGAGAGTTTCCGAGTCGACCCCTGAACTTTCTCGAGCCGACTCATGACTGTGCGAGCCGACTCGACTCAGACGGCAGAAAGACTCATTTTTGAGTGCTTCTCGAGTCGACTCCCAGCTCTTCGCGAGTCGACCCCTGAAAGTCACGAGTCGACTCCCAGCTTTTCGAGTCCCCTGAAAGTCACGAGTCGACTCCCAGCTTTTCGCGAGTCGACCCCTGAAAATTCTCTTTTTGGTGCGTTTCTGGATTCGCGTGTTCGAGTCGACTCGCACAGTACTCGAGCCGACTCCCCGGAAACTGGGCGGTAATTTTTGAGTTGACACATCAGCACCAACGGTAATATTTTGAATCAACGGCTATATTTTACTGTGTCTAACGGCTATATCTTTTCAGGATCTATAAATAGAGGAGCCAGATTCAAATAGAAAAAAAAGATAGAGATACATACATAGAAGAGCAAGAGAGAAAAATAGAGAGCCTATTGAATATCAAAAAGGGGAAAACTGAGAGTATTGTAGAATCATTTGATTCAAAGAGAGATTCAATCTTTGCATTTGAGAGAGAGATTCGTGTGCATCATTTGATCGACTCTCAAAGCTCAAGAGGAAGGCAAAAAGCAATCCAACGTGCAAAATCTTCAGCCATTCCCAAGGTTCAAAAAGAGGCAACACATTCTCCAAAGCTTGTCAACGATTGAGGAATCTTGCTGAGGCATCGATTCAACTTTTCAAGGAGAAAAGGGAGAAAGCCATTGCTGCAATCATCCGAAAACCATCAGGCGTTTCTAACCCTAGTTCTTATTAATTCTTAAATTTGTATATCTGCTCAAGAAGGAGCATTTTTGTTACAAATACTTTGATTTCACTTGGTTACTGGTTCAATCAGTGGATTGAATCAGTGGAGGTAGGTTTACCTCGTTACAAGCCGGAGTGCTTGTGTTGGGTTCGTTGTGATCCCGTGAAAACAACGAGTAAGGTTTGTTGTTAGCCCGCAAAACAACGTGTAGGGTTTTTGTGCTGGTAAGCCCGCAAAACCAGCTGGGTTCGTTGTGATCCCGTGAAAACAACAAGTTAGAGTTGTGATCTTGTAAAACAACTCAGCTGTAATCGGTGTGATTATAGTGGACCCAAGTGATCCTTGGGAGTGGATGTAGGTGTTGGATACACCGAACCACTATAAAACTTTTGTGTTTGCCGTGTTCATTTTCTCTATCTCTATCTCTCTTTGTTAACTGCTTGTTCTTTGCTTATTAGTTAATCTCACTTGCACATCTTGCTAACTAATCAACTAAAGTTAAAAAGGACTTAAATTTTTAAGAACCCAATTCACCCCCCCCCTCTTGGGTTGCCATCTGGGCCAACACACATTAATTCCACTTTAATTCTAAATGAAAATGGTTTGGAGAGGATTAAATTAATACATTAAATTCTAAATGAGAATTTAATCTCTCAGACATTAGTTGTCTCATCATGCGAGATACTTATGCGAGAGGTTTGGGTTCAGGTGATGGTTTAATCTGATCTAAATTTATTGGACTGAACCCACATAGATCATGGTCCTAGCCCAAATCAAATTTGGCTAGTCCTGAATCTATTTAAATCCAAATCAAGTCTAATTTTAAATCAATATTTGAAATTGACTAGTCCTTCTAATAGACTTAAACCAAATTGAATCTTATTCAATTGTACTTAACTCAATTGAGATAATTCAATCAATCAAATTGATTAATTAAATCATATACGATTCTCAATCGTTGATCAGCAAACAGATCATCCTAGGAAACTTCTATGCGTGTGATTCTCTAGGTTCGAACCTAAGCCGGTAGCATAGAAACAACTTTCTATACTAATCGATGTGCCCATCTAGCAATGGAACCCGACGTCCGGATAGGTCGAAGAGTTGCTGAGAAAACTTCAAGAAGCCTAAGAAATAGTTACCGTATAATTCATCCTCTTGACCATAAATGCTAAGGATGGCTTAAGAGCCTGCCAACTCTAAACAGCGAATCCATAAAGTGATTTCAATTTTAGTGATCATGTGACTTTCACATGAAGTGCCTTGGCCAAGGTCTTGCTAAATTGAAACACAAGCATTTCTCCTTTTAACGGGATAGGTCAAATTCCATCTTGATCCACAACTGATTACCATAAGTACTTGACTGCACCCAGTAACCTTTCGTAGCTAGATTAGAAATCCAGGTGGTCCGGCACCTAAGTACAATGAGTTGCTTGCAAGTCACCAGTTGTGATCTTCAGGTCTAAAGGATACTTATACCCATATCTTCTGGATTAACTCTTGACAGTAGAGTATCCGAAAATGAGTCACGTTCGATGAAATGTACTCCTACACTTTCACCTGTATGTCATACCAGTGTCTCTACACTCCTTGGTTAAGAGGACAACCAACAAATATGATATACAACGTCCTATAATTGATAGTACTATGGTCCTGTCATAGTATATTATATGGCCGCAAACTTTTTTGAGGACCTTCAAAGATAAATCCTCCTTTATCATGAAGGAAGATCCTAAGGGCTTCATTACAATCAGGAGTATTAAGAAGATGTTCTTGTAATGAATAAACTACCAAATAACTTTTATTAATATATCAATTTATATACAATTTACATTAGCACAATCATCAAATGATTGCTTTAGGATACAATTCCCAACAGCCGCCCATCGAACTCTCACCAGAAGAGAGTCGACGTGTATTTTTGGAGGCTATTGGTGCCCAGTCGTGAGACTGTAGGGTCTATGGTTTGGGCACCAGAGCTTCCAGATATTTTCCCCATTAGGGCTCCAGTTCGTGTTATTCTGACGATATTCCTCCCAAGCAGATAGATGACATCCGGAGATCTATCAAGGAGGAAGTTCGCGAGGAGGTTCGGAAGGAGCTCTTAGAGATGAGAGAGCAGATGCATCAGTTGCAGGATTTAGTTCGTCACCTGTCGCAGGGTTCATCCCAGCCTCCGCAGCCTCCACAGCCGCTTGCAGACACATTATATATTTTTTTCACTACTTGATGTATTTTTTTTATTTTTTTTTGTTTTGTATATGAAAAATTTAAATAATTAATAAAATAATTTTTTATCTATTTTTGAAAATTTTGTAATGGTTATTTTGGTCAATTGTATTAGCAATTACATTGTATTAGCAAGTTTAATTTATAATATTTAATTTTTTTAAACTAATATATTAATTTCATTTAAAAATTAAAAATTAATTTATTTTGTTTTTTTTAAAAATAAATAATTAATTAGCGACGCTATTTTTTGTCACAATTAATTTAAAAAAATTAATAATTATGTTATTTTAATTTTTAAAAAAATTAAATTAACTAGTTAGCGAAGTAATTGTGACAAGATTTTACATCATAAATATTTTTAAAAAAATTATTTTTAATATAGTGACGCATTAGTATGCGTTGTAATTTTTTTGAAAAATTAAAAATTAATTAATTTTATTTTTAAAATATAAATTCATTAATTAGCGACGCTATTTTTCGTTGCAATTAATTTAAAAAAATAAAAAAATATTTTTTTAAATTTTTTTTAAAAAAATAAATTTATTAATTAGCAACTCAATTGCGATGAGATTATTCATCGCAACTATTTTTTTTAAAAAATATTTTTTAATTAGCGACGCATTCAGTATGAGTTGCAATATTGCGATGCATTTTGTTGCGTCGCAATATATTGCGACGCATTTAGTACGTCGCAGAGAGTCACTGTTAAGCGACGCAACTGCAACAAATTGAGATTGCATCGACCATTTTAGCGACGCCTTAACAAACAAGCTATAGCGACGCATTTGCGATGTATTTGGGCATCGCTATATTTTTATTTTCTTATAGTAGAAGTCAGTTTATTTACAGATGTCCTTACATTAGTCTCTTGTGATATATGTATGGTTTTTGTTACATGAACCTCCCATTGCCTTTGAAAAAGCAATTTTGGGGGAACAAAGATGCAACAAATGCAGATGACCTGAATTCCTGACAGCTATTTTACATGCCAGCAATCAATTTTGTTAGGCTTGTTTGGAGATAGGAGTTGATTCGAGAGCTATGAGCAAGCTACTGAAATAGATACAACCTTTCTTCATAAGTATACACTGTTGACCCCATATTGATTTTGATGAAATGCAAAACAATTAAGTATTATGCAAAACAATTAAGTATTATGCAAATCAATTTAGTTCTATGCAAATCAATTTAATATTGTGCTAATGATCTATTCATCAAATCAATTTCAGGTTATTTATTATGGAACAGTACACTTTGTCTATCATAGGTACACTTAATTCATGATATAATGCTATTTATCTCACAAAATGACTTTTAGGATTAATTATATTTGCATTGTCTTGAATTGGATTCAATTATCCTACAAGCTCCTATTTATAACTCTATTATCACCGGATTATATTTATTCTCTATTGCCTTCGGATTGGATGCATATTGCTTGAATCTCGGGTTACCAATCTTTGATTTGGAATACCAGATTATGTTGCCTTTGGTTTAAATTTGGGTTGCCTTCGGTTTAAATTCGGGTTGCATTCTTTTGCCTTTGGATTTCTGACTTATTCAATTTGGATAAATCCTTGGCTAGTCCCTTGTATTTGGAGATTGACATTTCCCTGGCTTCGTATCTTGGTATACTAATTGATAGTATTGGCATGCTAATTCTAAGAAGCTCTCTGCCACTTTCCTTATTGCTTTGGCTGGCTCCCTATTCCAAATTCTGCTTTATTAATGCTTCGGCTGGCTACCTATTCCAAATTCTGGAATACCAATTCTCACGAATTGGAGTGCTACATTTTTTGGTGTTTCGGCTGGCTCTCTGTTTGAATTTTTTAGAATGCCGATTTTAACAAATTGGAATGCAATATTTTTGAAACACTCGGCTGGTTCTTTGTTTCACATCGTTGGAATTCCAGTTTTTTATTTTTTGGAATGCTGCTTCCTTAAAACTTCTTGGCCAGACTCCTTCGTCTCACAACGGCTCTATTTTTGGTGTTCTGGTTATAAATAGTGATCTTGAACAGTGTTTTAAACAAGAGAGAATCAGAAGAGAGAAAGAGAAAAACAAGATAAGGAAGATACAAAAAGAAAAAGATAGATTGAAAAATATTGATTGAGAGAAAAATCATTTGAAAGAGAGTTGTTTGAGGGTTGTTGAAGCTTTGCTTCGATTATTTTTTCAACCACCGGAGCTCATTTATTGTTGGTTCTTCAAGTGGTCTTCAAGCTTCATCTACCTTCATTGAAGAGCATTCAAAGCCACCTCGAAAGCTTCCTTGTGCTGGTGCATTCATTAAAGAGAGAAGCTACTTCGGGATTAGCTCTTCAAGTTGATAAGTACATTTATTGCTTTAAATCTACTCATATCTAGGAGCATTTGTTGTATTGAACATTCTATTGCTTATGCCTTGGTTTGTTTCACAGTTGTGAAACATGGTTGGGTAGAGGTCTATCCGGATTGATTTGTAAGGTCCCCTTGTACCCGTAAACAAGAAGACTAGCTTGGAGGGCTAGTATGTAAGGCTTGATTGCTTGTGCCCGTAAACAAGTTTGCTAGCCAGTTAGGCTAGTGGTGACTAGTGGAATACCCAAGGTGTTCTTGGGGAGTGGATGTAGGTGCAAGGTTGGCACCGAACCACTATAAACTTTGTGTGTTTGATTGTGTTTCTTTTTCTGTAATTGATTGTGTATTAGATGCACCTCACAACACGATAATCAATTGTGAAAGAATATAGGTGCATACTTGATAGCCAATTAATTTTTTAAGAAACCCAATTCACCCCTCTTGGGTTGCTAGATCTGGGCAACAAGTGGTATCAGAGCAGGTGCTTTTGTTGTTAAACCCTAAAAAAGCTTGGAGCTAAAGATTATGACAACCTTGTTGAGTGAGGGACAATCCACTAATAGGCCACAGTTATTTAATGGCACAAATTATGGATATTGGAAAGCTGGAATGAAAATTTTCATTCAAGCACTTGACTATGACCTATGAAATATCATAGTAAATGGTCCTCACATACCCACAACTAGACTAGATAACATGGTGATTCCTAAACCGGAAACGGAATGGGATAAACATGATAAAAAGTTGGCTCAGCTCAATGCTAAAGCCATGAATGTTTTATATTGCTCATTGGATGCTAATGAATTTAATCGCATATCTACTTGTTTATCTGCTAAAGAAATTTGGGATAGATTAGAAGTTACCCATGAGGGTACTAATCAAGTGAAAGAATCTAAAATTAATATGCTTGTCCATAAATATGAATTATTTAAGATGGATGCTAGTGAATCAATTTCTGAAATGTTTACTAGATTTACTGACATTAAGGTATTGCGATCTTTGCCTAGGTCTTGGGAGGCCAAAGTCACTGCTATTCAAGAGGCAAAGGACCTTAATGTTTTACCCCTAGAAGAATTGTTGGGATCCTTAATGACTCATGAGCTTCAAATCAAACAACACAATGATGAGGACGAGTCTAAAAAAAGAAGGACTATGGCTCTTAAAATTTCTGAACTAAAGGAAGAGTCAGATGAATCTGAGGATGATAGTGATGATGAGGACATGGCCCTCATTACTAGAAAATTTAAGAGATTTATGAAAAGAAGAAAGTTCGAAGAAAAAAGGAAACCATTTACAAAAGGAGATGTGAATAAAGAAAAGGAAAAAAAAATATCTCTTATGAATGCAAGAAGCCGAGACACTTTAAATCGGAATGTCCACAACTAAAGAAAGGTCCCAAGATATTTAAGAAAAAGGCAATGATGGCTACATGGAGTGATTCTAAAAGTTTTAGCTCCGAAGAAGAAAAGAATGAAGTGGCCAATCTTTGCTTTATGGCGGACAACGAGGAGGTAAGTCCAAGTTTCCTTGATAATTTTTCATTTTAAGAATTGCATGATGCATTCTATGAGTTAGTTGATGATTTTGCTAACCTTAGTTCCAAAAATAAAGATTTGAAAAATCAATTGCAAAACCTAGTCTTAGAAAATAATAAATATATTGAAGAAAATAAATTTTTGAAGAAAGAAAACAAGGATTTGAAAAATGAAGTTGACAGACCTAAACCTATAGTTGATAAATTCACATTAAGTTCTTTAAAATTAAATATGATTTTAGATAGCCAAAAAGCTATTTTTGACAGAGCAGGATTATGATATAATCCTCTTAGAAAATAAAAATCTTTGAAAAATATTTTCATGCATGCTGGTCAATCATCTAATATTACTTGTTTTAAATGTGGTTTAAAGGGACACAAGTCCTATGCATGTGACAGTATTAAAAAGGTATGGATTCCAAAAGGAACCATTTTATCTAACCCCAAAGGACCCAAGAAAGCTTGGGTACTTAAGAGCAAGACATGACATTATGTTTGCAGGTGTGTCTTGTAACCCGTAGATCTAAACAAAAATGGTATCTTGATAGCGGGTGTTCAAGGCACATGACTGGTGATGAATCATAGTTCATCACTTTAGAAGCTAAAGATGGAGGGATAGTCACCTTTGGAGATAATGGCCAAGGTAAAATCATTGGCATTGGTAAAATTGGTATCACCCCTCATGCATATATTGAAAATGTCTTGTTAGTTAAAGGTTTAAAGCATAACTTATTAAGTATTAGTCAATTATGTGACAAAGGTTTCAAAGTAATTTTTGAATCATATGTTGCATTGTTTCAAATCCTGCTAATAATTGCATGAAACTTATTGGTCATAGGTATGGAAATGTTTATACTGTTGATCTGAATGATTTAAATGACCATGACTTTAATTATTTAGTTGCTATGAATGCTAAAATTGCTAAATCAAGTTGGTTATGGCATCGTAGACTTGCACATGTTAGTATGGATCTTCTTTCAAAACTACTTAAAAGGGATTTAGTTAAAGGTTTACCAAAATTGAATTTTGAAAAAGATAAGATTTGTGATGCATGTCAACTAGGAAAACAAAATAGAGTTTCATTTAAATCTAAAAACACGATTTCAACCAATAGACCATTAGAATTACTGCATATGGATTTATTCGGACCAACTAGAACTACAAGTTTAGGAGGAAAATGTTACGGTTTTGTAATTATCGATAATTTCTCTCGATTTACTTGGGTTTTATTTTTAGTTAGAAAGATGAAGCATTTGCTGTATTTCAAAACTTATTTAAAAAGATTACAAATGAAAAGGGAGTTTCAGTTTTATCGATTCGGAGTGACCACGGAAAAGAATTTGAAAATCATTTCTTTGAAAGTTTTTGCAATGAGCATGGCATTAATCATAATTTTTTGCACCTAGAACACCTCAACAAAATGGAGTTGTAGAAAAAAAAATCGAACCTTGAAAGAAATGGCCCATACCATGTTGTGTGAGAGCAATCTCCAAAGTATTTTTGGGCAGAAGCAATCAACACCTCATGTTACATTTTAAACCGAGCCTTGATCAGACCTATTTTGAAAAAGACCCCTTATGAGCTTTACAAAGATTGAAAACCCAACATTTCATATTTTCGTATTTTTGGATATCGATGTTTTATATTGAATAATGGAAAATCAAATCTTGACAAGTTTGATCCAAAATCTGATGAAGGTATTTTTCTTGGTTACTCTTCTTCTAGTAGAGCCTACAGAGTTTTTAAAAGAAATACTTTAGTAATAGAAGAGTCAATTCATGTTGCTTTTGATGAAACTAATTATCTTCCAATAAGGGAGAGAAAGGCTATTGATGATGCAGGAGAAATTGAAAATCAAGTGAAGAAATTGCTTTAGAGGAAAAAGAAGACGCAAATGTTCAAACCAATCAAGAAGAGGTAAATCATGAAGAAACACAAGGTAATCATGACCTAGAAAAGGATTGGAGGTATGTACCCTAAGGAATTTATTATTGGTGATATCTCACATGGTATTAAAACTAGATCTTCATTTAAAGATACTTATAATAACTTAGCATTTGTATCCCATATTGAACCTAAATGTTTTGAAGATGCTAAAGATGACATAGAATGGATAAATGCTATGCATGAAGAATTAAATCAATTCAAAAGAAATAATGTATGGACGCTAGTTAATAGACCACATGATCATCCAATTATTGGGACTAAATGGGTATTTAGAAACAAGTTGGATGAGCATGGTAATATAGTTAGAAACAAAGCCAGACTAGTAGCTAAAGGTTATTGTCAGGAAGAAGGAATTGATTTTGATGAAACTTATACTCCTGTTGCTAGACTAGAAGCCATAAGATTATTACTTGCTTTTGCATGCTTTATGAATTTCAAATTATATCAAATGGATGTTAAAAGTGCTTTTCTAAATGGATATATTGCTGAACAAGTATTTGTCGAGCAACCACCAAGATTTGAGAACCACTTGTTTCCAAACCATGTTTTCAAATTGAACAAAGCATTGTATGGTTTGAAGCAAGCTCCTCGAGCGTGGTATGAACGATTAAGCAAATTCCTGATTAGCAATAAATTCATTAGAGGAAATGTTGATGCAACACTTTTTATTAAAAGAGAAAATGATGATATGCTTATTGTCCAAATTTATGTTGATGACATCATTTTCGGTTCTACTAATGAAATACGATGTCAAGACTTTGCTGAGCTTATGCAGGGAGAGTTCGAGATGAGCATGATGGGAGAATTAAACTATTTTCTGGACTACAAATCAAGCAGAGTGATAATGGAATCTTCATTTGCCAAAGCAAATATATCAAAGAAATGTTAAAGAAATTTGGCATGGAGACCTCTAAGTATATCGGTACACCTATGAGCTCCTCTTGTAGACTAGATTTTTGTAGTATTGATAAAAGTATTGATTTGAAATTATATAGAGGAATGATAGGATCTTTATTATATTGACTGCTAGTAAGCCAGATATACTATTCAGTGTATGCATGTGTGCTAGATATCAAGCTAATCCTAAGAAACCCCACTTATTAGCCGTTAAGAGAATATTTAAATATTTGAGTGGTTCAGTAAACTTAGGATTATGGTATGACAAACAATCTAGCATAGACTTAATAGGGTACACTGATTCAGACTTTGCATGTTGTAAATTAGATAGAAAATCTACTAGTGGAACTTGCCATTCCTAGGTGTTAATTTAATTTTATGGTTTAGCAAGCAAGAAACAAACTTCGGTGGCACTGTCCATAGCTGAGGCTGAGTACATTGCGGCTGAAGTTGTTGTGCTCAAATCTTATGGATTAAACAACAACTAGAAGATTATGGCATCAAACTTAAAAATATTCAATAAAATGTGATAATACTAGTGCTATCAATTTAACCAAAAATTATATTCAGCACTCTAGGACAAAACATATAGAGATTGGGCATCATTTTATTAGGGATCATGTTAATAATGGTAATATTGCGCTTGAGCATGTTTGTACTAATTTGCAGCTCGCTGACATTTTCATAAAACCCTTGATGAATCAAAATTTTGTGAAATTAGAAGAGAGCTTGGTATGCTTGACCCTTATATTTAAATATGTCATCATGATTGTTTAATTTATATACTCACCTATACTCATCATGATTGCATGAATTTTATGTCATATGAATTGTAACTGTTTGATCTTCATACATCTTATTTTTTAATATTTTATTAGATCAATTTCAAATTATTTCGATGATGAAATGAATGAATGGAATCTTTATTTGGCATTTTAATCGGTCTACCGATTTTCATACTTTGGCATTCCATCTTTTGTCAACCGGTCTCTAACTTTTCTATTTTGGAGTACCAACTTTGCAAAAGTGGAATTCCAATGTTGGTGAAAGGAATCGGCTGCTACTTATTCCATCTTGCTTCCAAACTTTCTTTCTTCCCAAGCCATGCTTCACCAATTTCTTCAAGTCCAAGCCAACCGGTCATCTCCTTCTCTTCCATTTCTTCATTTCAACTTCAAATCTCATTGATTTCTTTGGATCTATGGCTCCGAAAGGTAAATCTATGCATGGATCATCATCCTGAGGCATTAGTGAGTGCTCTCCCTCTAATCCTTCAAGCTTTCATTCTATGATTAGAAGATCTGTAGCTTTTGAAAAAATTGTGGATTTTGAGTTTTTAGCTTCTAAAAAAATTTTCATTAGAGAAAATAGCTTATCAAGGATGGGAACACTTACTTAAAACAAACCTACCCATTTACCCCGATCTTGTTAAAATCTTCTATCATAATATTAGTTTTGGGAATGATAGAGTATCTTCAACCGTTAAGGTTGTCAGAATTGAATTTGATGAAACTTCTTTGAGTCAAATTTTGAATATTTCAAGTAACGATTCTGGTGATGATACTCTTGAAAATAGACTGTTTAAATTAGAGACTGTTCTGGATATTGATGATGCTTCTAACATTGATCGTGTGTTTGCTAAAGATTTGAATGCGGAAATGAGATTACTTCATAGTATTATTTTCCACTGTCTTACTTCTAGGAGTGGTAGTTTTGATTATGTGAATGACCATGACTTAACATTTATGTATCATGTTATAACCCAAACTCATCTACACCTGCCTAGAAAAATGATTTGTGTAATGAAAGAGGCTGTTAGTAGGTCTAGAGCTGCCCTACCCATGGTCTTCTTCTTACCCATGTATTTAATCATTTCGATGTTAATGTTAGGGGTGAGAATGCCTACCACCTTAGTGATAATGATATTTACAATAAACGTGTATTAACTCGTATGGGTTTTGCTAAGGTAGATGGCCTTTGGACTAGGAGTAAAAAAAAATTGCAAGAAAATCATGCACTTGTCCAGGGGGAGCTACCTACTGTGCCTCAGGAATTTTTCACTGAACGTCTGAATTACCCTTCTATTCCTGCTGAAAATCATAATTATCCTTCTGATTCTAATGTACCTCAGAATTTTACTTCTATGTTTACTAATCAACCTACAAACTACACTTACATGTTTGCCGAGCAAGGTTTTATGCCTTTGGACCCCAATTCTTCCATTAATGTTAATCCGTCTTTTGTTAACAATCCTACTGCTGATCCAAATCCACCCAATGTTCCACCACCCGCTCAGAATCCTTTCCAGCCAAGTCATCCTATGGTTACCAAAATGGACCTTGATGACATGGAGACTTTGGTTCGTAGGATTTTCGATGTTGTTTCTCTTGGTGGATCTGTCAACAGTTCATCTTTTTATTCTTCTGATACTACTATGATTCCTCACATATCTTCAATGTTCTCTACTCTAAATGAAATCAAATTAAGCCTATATGATTTACAACATGGTGTGACCATCATTAAAAGAAAAGCTTTCAATTATGGTACTATGATGGACATTTCTAATTTCTTTGCTGAGCTAGGCAAGTTGAGAAAGGATGTGAACTCTTTGTTGGATAGTGCTGGCATTGCAAGTAATGAGATGTCTTCCTTTAGATTGGAAACTGTCAAGGCCCAGCGTGCTCTTGATAATCATTCTAAGCTCATTAATGAATGCCACAATATGCAACAAGAAATTCAATCTTTTATATCTCAGTTGTCTCCTAATGTTGAAGACCCCACTCGCCGTCTTGCCCCTCATTTGAGATCATCTCGCCCTTCCAAACGTGCTCGTGGATCTTCTTCGTCATCTCATGTTGACATCATAGATTGATGTTGCTTCTGGACTTCTGCATTTGCTGCTCCTGCCCTTATTATTTCTATCATTTTGGAATTATGTTGTTTTGAAACTATCTTTTTTATTATGTTTGTATGAATTGTATAACTGCTACATACTATTGCGGACCAATTTGTGTATTGGCTTGTAAGTTATAATTGACTGGTTTGTATGGTTTGTAAGATTTGTTTAATTTCATTTGCACTTTACAATATCTGCTTAATATTAAAAATTCTATGATTATCATTATTCATTCCATTGAAGAAAAGACATACAGTGATAGAGACAAACTCTTTCACCTTCTTTTTGATTAATGACAAAAAGGGGGAGAAATGGAAAGCATACATTCTATTTTTATGGAAAGCATAGCATACATTCTGATTTTATAGAAAACATACATTCTTTTTTTTTTAAAAAAAAGCATTTTTGCACTTCATAATCATGGGAGAAATAGAAAACACACATTCTTCTGACTTTCAACGTCATGTTTTTGAAAATTGTAATGGGAGAAATGAAAAGCATACACTTCACAAGTCAAATTGAACTTTTTGAAAACCTCATTGATTCAAATCCTGAGGGAGAGTTATGCAATGTAATTTTAAAATATTATATTTTAAATGTTCATGAAATTTAAGGTTTTGGCACGTTATACATACATTTCGGCACACATTGTCTTATGCTTCAGAGTTGCAAGGAATGCTTGATTGAATTACTTATTTATTATCAAATTCTTAATGGTTTTGTTATCATCAAAAAGGGAGAGATTGTTGACCCCATATTGATTTTGATAAAATGCAAAACAATTAAGTATTACACAAAATAATTAAGTATTATGCTAAACAATTAAGTATTATGCAAATCAATTTAGTTCTGTGCAAATCAATTTAATATAGTGCTAATGATCTATCTATCAAATCAATTTTGGGTTATTTATTATGGAACAGTACACTTTGTCTATCCTAGGTACACTTAATTCATGATATAATGCTATTTATCTGACAAAACGACTTTCAGGATTAATTATATTTGCATTGTCTTGAATTGGATTCAATTATCATACAAGCTCCTATTTACAACTCTATTATCACCAGATTATATTTATTCTCTTTTGCCTTCGGATTGGATGCATATTGCTTGAATCTCGGGTTACCAATCTTTGATTTGGAATACCAGATTCTGTTGCCTTCGGTTTAAATTCGGGTTGCCTTCAGTTGCCTTTTGTTGCCTTCGGTTTAAATTCGGGTTGCATTCGGTTGCCTTCGGATTTCTTGCTTATTCAATTTGGATAAATCTTGGCTAGTCCCTTGTATTTGGAGATTGACATTTCCCTGGCTTCGTATCTTAGCATACTAATTGATAGTGTTGGCATGCTAATTCTAAGAAGCTCTCTGCCGCTTTCCTTATTGCTTCGGCTGGCTCCCTATTCCAAATTCTGGAATACCGATTTTAAAAAGTTGTAATGCTGCTTTCCTTATTGCTTCGGCTGGCTCCCTATTCCAAATTCTGGAATATCGATTTTAAAAAGCTGGAATGCCACTTTTAATAATGCTTCGGCTGGCTACCTGTTCCAAATTCTGGAATACCGATTCTTACGAAATGGAGTGCTACATTTTTTGGTGTTTTGGCTGGCTCTCTATTTGAATTGTTTAGAATGCCAATTTTAACAAATTGGAATGCTATATTTTTGAAACACTCGCTGGTTCTTTGTTTCACATTGTTGGAATTCTGGTTTTTTATTTTTTGGAATGCTGCTTCCTTAAAACTTCTTGGCCGGACTCTTTCCTCTCACAATGGCTCTATTGATATTCTGGTTATAAATAGTGATCTTGAGCAGTGTTTTAAACAATAGAGAATTAGAAGAGAAAAAGAGAAAAACAAGAGAAGGAAGATACAAAAAGAAAAAGATAGATTGAAAAATATTGATTGAGAGAAAAATCATTTGAAAGAGAGAGTTGTTTGAGGGTTGTTGAAGCTTTGCTTTGATTATTTTTTCAACCACCGGAGCTCATTTATTGCTGGTTCTTCAAGTGGTCTTCAAGCTTTATCTACCTTCATTGAAGAGCATTCAAAGCCACCTCGAAAGCTTCCTTGTGCTGCTGAGTTCATTAAAGAGAGAAGCTACTTTGGGATTAGCTCTTCAAGTTTATAAGTACATTTATTGCTTTAAATTGCTCATATCTAGGAGCATTTGTTGTATTGAACATTCTATTGCTTGTGCCTTGGTTTATTTCACAGTTGTGAAACGTGGTTAGGTAGAGGTCTACCCGGATTGATTTGTAAGGTCTCCTTATACCCATAAACAAAATGACTAGCTTGGAGGGCTAGTGTGTAAGGCTTGATTGCTTGTGCCCGTAAACAAGTTTGCTAGCCAGTTAGGCTAGTGGTGACTAGTGCAATACCCAAGGTATTCTTGGGGAGTGGATGTAGGTGCAAGGTTGGCACCGAACCACTATAAACTTTGTGTGTTTGATTGTGTTTCTTTTTCTATGATTGATTGTGTATTAGACGCACCTCACAACATGATAATTAATTATGAAAGAATATAGGTGCACATATTTGATATCCAATTATTTTTTTAAGAAACCCAATTCACCCCCCTCCTCTTGGGTTGCTAGATCTGGGCAACATACACATCAACAGAAGTCTCCCCTTTAGAACTCATAGAAGTTGTGTCTCTGATTAATATCGTATAGCATTCATTGGGAACTTATTAGCACAGACTATAAATAATCACTAGTAATTCCCGAATTACTGTCATTGGAAAGTTTATATTACTAAACCAACTTGAAGTTTTGAGTGAGATGCATTAGACAGATTTAATTATCACTGGTGCCACCTCCTTTTCCCTCAGTCTTTTGATATCATTTAAGATAGAACTAAGGTACAATTTATTAGGTATTTTCTATAAAATTTTTTACTTAATAAGTGATACCGTATAATAGATAACATGTTTTCATGATCATTTTTTAATTGACTTTGTGTGTAGTGCAATATAAAATTAAACAGGTATTATTTGTCAAATGAAAAATTTGATGGCAAGTATCTAATGAGATATAGCTAAAATTTGTCTTGTTATTGTGCCTTGTTAATTGTCAAATAAAAATTTATGCTGCCTGCTTTTGATTTTTATAAAAACATTTTGCAGATCATGTCAATATTGTAAACAATATAGTTCCTTTTATCACATTACTATTTATTTTGACATATGCCTATGCTACTAAATGTTGAACACTTATGATGATGAAATACATGCAGGATATTGGATAAAAGTTGGTTATTTATCGATCATTTATCCTAAAATGGATAAAAGTTGGATAAATAAACTGAGAAATACCAAAGAATATTTAGATGGAGTTCATGATTTCATTAAATTTGGTATGGATAAAAGTAGTTTGAATGGAAAGATTTCATGTCTGTGTCGACGATGTGTTAACAGTTCTTATCTAGATCCACAAACCATTGAAGAACATTTGATATGGAATGGTTTTGCTAGAGTTATACTCAGTGGGTTTTTCATGGAGAATGTATGTTGCCAATATCAAGTAATCAACCCTCGTCTGATCTTGGATCTAGTAATATGCAAGATAATCTTATAGGAGATGATATGACCGGTTGATCACAGATGCTTTTTGACATGGTGTTTAAAACTTTGGAGGTTCAACTAATATACATGGAACGGGTGGAATATGTGATTGTTCTACATTTATGGAACAAACATTTGTTGAGGAGCAGATGCAATCATCAACTACCGAGTCAGCTTGGTATCATAATTTAATTAAAGATGCAAATGAACAATTATATCCGGGTTGTTTGAAATTTTCTAAGATCTCTTTTCTTATACATTTATTTCATATAAAATATATGAATGGATGGTCCAGAAAGAGTTTTACCATGCTCCTCAAATTACTAAAGGATGCATTTCCAGAAGGCTCTGGTTTACCATCCTCTTATTATGAAGCAAAGAAACTTGTTAACAAATTGATCTTAGATATCAAAAGATTTATAGTTGTCCGAAAGATTGTATGTTATATCATGGTAAAATGCTGATCGAGAGTCATGTAATGTTTGTGGATCTTCACGATGGACAACTCATGAAGAGGATGAGGATGATGTAATGAACAAAACAAAAAAATGGGCAAAGATATTGCGTTATTTTCCTCTTATTCCTCGATTGAAAAGGCTATATTCATCATTGAAGATAGCTTCATTAATGAGATAGCTTGATGAAGGGCGTACGAAGGATGGAATGCTAAGACATCCAGCAGATAGTCTAGCATGGAAAACATTTGATACTAGGCATTTTGATTTTGCCTTTGATATTCGTAATGTTCGGTTGGGTTTAGCTTCAGATGGCTTCAATCCTTTTCGGACTTTAAATTCTACATATAGCACTTGGCCATTTATTTTAATACCATACAATTTACCACCATGGTTGTGCATGAAACAATCCTCACTTATCTTGTCAATGGTTATTCCAGGTGATAAAGGTCCAGGAAATGATATTGATATTTTTCTACAACCTTTAATAGAGGAATTGAAACAGTTATGGAAATGTGTCGATGTAATTGATGCTTCAAATGGTGAAACATTTAAACTACGAACAGCTTTGTTGTGGACTATTAATGATTTTTCAGCATATGCCAATTTATCTGGCTGAAGTACAAAGGGAAGGATTGCATGTCCTTGTTGTGCAGATTCGACACATTCCCAATTTGGTTAAAACATGGAGGAAAAATTTTTTATATGGGTCATCGTCGATGGTTAGAACCAAATCATCCATTTCATTTTTAGAAAGATTTATTTGATGGTACCATAGAATTGGGATATGCACCAATTCTACCTTCTGGAACTAATGTTCGTATACAAATGGATTCCATCAATTACATATATGGTAAATTCTCAAAGTATTCTAAAAAAAGAGGAAGGAATGATCAAGAAGGATTATCAGAAGAAGTGACTATTAGTAATATGGATGCACAGATATTTGAAGATTCAGATAATTTTTTTGAAAAAGAAAATGAGGAAGATGGACAGATAGCATGTACAAATCAGCCTAGCAAACATTTATAGAAGAAAAGAAGTATCTTCTTTGACTTACCTTATTGGGAACATAATCTTATTCGGCATAATCTTGATGTTATGTGTTGGCCCAGATGGCAACCCAAGAGGGGGGAGGGTGAATTGGGTTCTTAAAAAATTTAACCTTTTTAAAACGATTGGCTTTGGAATACACAAGATTAAGTGCAAGATAAATATTAACCACAAACAAAGAGATAAAGAGAGAGAATCAAAACATGGCAAACACAAAGATTTTATAGTGGTTCGGTATATCCAACACCTATGTCCACTCCCAAGTACCACTTGGGTCCACACTATAATCTACTAGATTACAGCCGAGTTGTTTTACAAGCTCACAACTCAAAACTTGTTGTTTCCCACGGGATCACAATGAACCCAGCGGTTTTCGAGGCTCACCAGCACAAAACCCAAAACCCAAGCTAATCTAGCTTGACCCGAGGTATACTACCTCCACTAATTCAATCCCCCTAATTGAACTAGCAAAAACAAATGAGAATAGAGTTTACAATAACAAACAGCTCCTCAAATGAGCAAATATTCAATATAAATAAACAAGGTTAGAAAAGCCTGTTAGAAATTCCATAAAGACCAGTGCTGGTGTTGGCATTGGCATTTGAAACCCTTTCAGAAATAACAAACCCTTTCAGATCCTGTACCGATACTATACTTATACAATGTCAGTACGCTTGGTATGGGATTGATTTAGTGTACCAAGACTTAGTAGTAAGCCCCCTATACCAAGTCTTGACTCAATAACGATATGGGATGCCTGGCATGGAACTGCAAGCGCTATATTTTTTTTTCTTTTCTTTTTATTTAAAACTTTTTACCAACAACAAGGTCATGAAATAAACGAATATAAGCGGTTTAAAGCATCAGAACATCAAATCTCGCAAGAGAGATTCGATTGAACACCAACCAACGTATTGGTTCACACATATGCAAGCGAAAATACTGCAGCCCTCGAACGATTAAAGGAAACACAGATGATCGATCTTAAGGATAAAGGAGCTCACTTCGGGGAGGAGCGAATGCTGGAAGCCATGGCGACCCTGGGGGATCTCATATTCCTCCTGGGGGGAGGGAAGCAGAGAACCATCTCTGGCGCAAGGGTCACCCTGAGTGCCATTCTCTCTCTCTCTCTCTCCCTTCTCACAAGAGCTTTTCTTCCCTTCTCCTTTACTTATAGCCTTTCTTCTTCTTCTTAGTTCCTTCATAGCTTAAACGGAGGAAAAGAGAGAAAGAAGGTGTAACAACCCGGGCCCATGGGCCCGTTTCGTTACAAGAAAGCAAGACGGACAAGGTCCACACCAACTTGGGCCACCACAGCCCAAAAAGGGATCCAATTGGTGCCTTGTCCTTCTTGCTTAACCGGTTATAAACCACTCAACCAATTCCTAATTTTCCAATGTGGGACTATTGGAAGGGGCATCACAATCTACCCCCCTTACAGAGGCGACGTCCTCGTCGCCATGGGCAATTGATCACAACCACCAGGCAGGCAGGATTCTAGAGGTGGCCCCCACAGGTTCAAGAGGTGGATTCTAGAGGTCACAGGTTCAGGTGGCTCCCCCCCATGGATGTAGCACTTTGCCTTGTGTGGTACTTAGCTCCTACACTTCCGACTGGTGCATGGCTCTGATACCATAATGTAACGACCCGGGCCCATGGGCCCGTTTCATTACAAGAAAGCAAGACGGACAAGGTCCACACCAACTTGGGCCACCATAGCCCAAAAAGGGATCCAATTGGTGCCTTGTCCTTCTTGCTTAACCGGTTATAAACCACTCAATCAATTTCTAATTTCCCAATGTGGGACTATTGGAAGGGGCATCACAGAAGGCAGGCTGCTTTCCTCGTGGTGGCTCTGCTAAGCTTTTCGAGGAGTTCGGTAGGGAGCAAGGGTCAGGGGGTCTATTATTTCGAATCTTGACGAAATTACTTGATTGCCCTTTAACTTTTTTTTAAAAATGTCTCTTTTATTTTTTAGTTTATTGTTCAATTTAATACTTTCAATTTTAATTTGATAGGATAATAGATCATTATGCGAGTTATGCTATGTCAATTCAATACGATCCCAAATATCATATCATGTCATGTTACCTATTTAATAATTAAATTCTATTTGTATTAAAATTTTTAATATCATTAATTATATATATTAATATCAACTCATATAATGTTACACCTTAGTATTAAAATTTAAAATTTAAAATTTATATATAAATTTTTTAATTAGAGGATTCTAATTTGGCACATTCAACGATCTTATTTTCTATATAATCTAAAATTTAATTACTTATTATAAAAATATGAATTCCTTTTGACTCTTTTATCGTAAGGACTCTTTTTTTTTGTATATTGATACCATATTATTTGTTTCAAATCATCTTTTTAATTAAAAAAATCCTTATGCCAATTTAACTATTTTTTCTATTTTTAAGTTATTTATGTATATTCCTCTTTGACATTATAAATGAATTAATATGTATCATTCTTCGTTGTAATTAATCTTAACTTAATTAACCATAGTTCACTATTTAAGATATCATATTATTGGGATATTTTAAATCTATATGGAGCATAATAGCTATTTTAAAGTTATATTTGATCTATACATAAGAAAATATTAAAATAAAAATAGTTAATTTAATTGGAATTGTAATACATAAGTCATCTCTATTTTTGTTTAGTTAAAATTGTTTAAATGACTTTTGATTGAAAATATTTTTATTATTGAAAAAAAAAATTCATTAGATAGGATAAGTAGGTTTAATGAAAAAATATTTCTTATTTCATGTCATTGTTTCTAAAATCTATTTCATAGATCTAACACTCAACCATTATGTTGTTTGGCTCTTAACTCTAGTGCTGTAATTTTGGAGGAAGGAAGAAGCAGATAGATAATGACACCACATAACATAAGATGAGTTTGGGCATCGACAATGTTAATGTTTGCCAAATTCTGGGCATCGGCACAGTGAGGGCACATGTGGTTTGCTGAAGAGAGTTGTGTGTCCCATACGAGCCCAGCATGTAGACCAGTTCATAAATTATATATATAGACAATTAGATATGGTCATACTCATATATGATCAAGTTCAGAATTAGTTATTCTTTCTATTCTTAGATTTATATGAATCATGAATCTAAATATGAAAAAAAATAAAGCAGTTTCGAAATCCATATAGATTCAATGATGAACACGATTATTAGACATAGGGTATGTGTAACCAAATCCAACTTTATTATTATTTTGTTATTTAGATAAACTAATTTTTTAATCACTTAATACATGCACTAGACATCTTAAAGTCATATGTTTTTTATTGTGTAAAATATTTTAAACATGATAAATAATATCTAATAGCTTAGATTATTGGTATGAGTTTCCTTTCTCTAAATTTAGATGAATTGAATAGAGATTCCTTTTCTATGTAACCAAGTCAAACCCTTTCCTCTCTCTCTCTCTCTCTCTCTTTATGTATACTGTTGGGGGGTAAAATCATCATGCATCATTAATCGTGCACGCGGCTAAGGTCAGCCCTGATTCCGTTCGATTGAGCGACGCCCGCCAAGGATAGGTCGGTGAATTGAGATGCTCCAGCCCCTCACCGAACCAGGAGTCCTCGAGGTGCCGACCTATCCCATCTCTCGGCCCCAGCCGGGCTATCGGTCTTCGTCTATCGGCTCTTCCAGCCGACCTATCCCGTCTCTCGGCCCCAGCCGAGCTATCGACCTTCGTCTGTTGGCTCCTCCAGCCAACCTATCCCGTCTCTCAGTCCCAGCCGAGCTATCGGTCTTCGTTTGTCGGCTCCTCCAGCTGACCTATCCCGTCTCTCGGTCCCAGCCGAGCTATCGGTCTTCGTCTGTCGGCTCTTCCAGCCGACCTATCCCGTCTCTCGACCCCAGCGAGCAATCGGTCTTTGTCTGTTGGCTCCTCCAACCAACCTATCCCATCTCTCGGCCCCAGCCGAGCTATCGACCTTCGTCTGTCGGCTCCTCCAGCCGACCTACCTCGTCTCTCGCCCCAGCCGAGCTATCGGTCTTCGTCTGTCGGCTCCTCCAGCCGACCTATCCCGTCTCTCGGCCCCAGCCGAGCTATCGACCTTCGTCTATCGGTTCTTCTAACGGATCTATCTCCCTCCTTGGCCCTGATTGCCAGGCTGCCGTCTTAGCTCAGCTCAGTCTGAGCGACACTACCCCCTCGCAGAATTCGACGCGGGAAAGCCCAAACTCCCGAGATCCTAAGCAGAAATCATATCAGAAAGTGGCCTAAGGGAGCCTAACACCTTGGGACCTACGCCCCCATCAGATCCCTAGGCAGCAATAAGCTCTCCCAGCCATCGATCCACTAACTAACCGGATACGGATCCTACCAGACCCGTAACAAACTGGATTCGAATCCCAATGGCCTTTGGGCCCACACGCTCCTTCCTAACGATCAGGTGATCCTCTATAAATACTACAGTTCCAGACCCCTGAGGTACGTGCGCATTCTCAGATGCTATTCCCCTTCTTTTCTCTCTGCGCACTTGCTCACTCTACCGCTCTTAGCCCTCTATTCCACCATTGCTGCTCTGCCCAGAGCTCTGGAGGAACTCTCGGCGAGAGCCTTCTCCTCTCATCTTGTTGCCCATCGGTCCCTTACTGACTTGAGCATCGGAGAGTCTTCCGCGAAGGGCCACCCCCAGCGCCTCCTACGTGTAGGCTTCCTTGCAGGTCCGCCCAAAGGGAGCTCGATCAGGAGATCGGACGCGCCCGAGTCGGAGAGCGGATTCCGGCGACAACAGATTGGCGCTAGAGGAAGGGCCCTCAAGTCCCTAAAAACTTGTAACCCAGGAGACAAGGTTCTTGGTCTGTGAGAGAAATCCTCCCATGATCAACCGGAAGAAGGCAGTGTCCAATGTCCGAGATCAGGCCGCTTCTCAAAGGCCTGATCCAGTGAACAATGTAGCGCCTCCACCGCCGCCTGTTGAAACCCCTTCGCCATCGGCAGCCCCGGTGTCCCAGGACCATTCGCCCTACTGGTCCAGCAGGTGCAGGCTATGGCCACCCTGATCCATGGGCACCTAGAGGTCCCCCGTCCGGCCGCCCCTATCCCTCGCTCCCCTGAGGAGGAAGCGGCCCCCATGCATCCGGCGATCTCTTCTTCCGATCCGCACGGATTCGCGGACCCTCCTCGCTGTCCCAAGGAAGCGAAGCGGCTCCCCAGCAAGCCCGCGCAGAAACTTCCCCGGGCCTCGGCGAGCTCGATCCCTCTCTCTGGTATATTCTCGCCATGACTCCACTCCATCTCAGTGTCCTCCTCGCCCCGCCCCCTCTGCTCTCCTCGACGAAGAGATCCGCCGATAGCTCTGGGAGATGCGACAAGAGCTGGATGCCGCAAAGCAAGCCCAGCCACCCCAGCCTAAGGCAGAGCCGGGTGTCCCCTTCTCTAAGGGGATCATGGAGGAAGTTATTCCCCCCATGTGAAGCTACCCGCCATTGAGCCCTATCATGGCTCCTCTGATCGGATGACCATCTCAGTAGCTTCAGATCGATAATGATGTTCCACGGAGCACCGGACGTGGTTCTCTGCCGCGCTTTCCCTTCTACCCTTCGAGATCTGCTCGGACTTGGTTCAACACTTTAAAACCAAGGTCCGTCGATTCTTTCGATGAACTGAGCCGTCTTTTCATTAGCCAGTTCGTCAGCAGCCGCGGCTGCGATGGAGGTCCGACTCCCTCTCTGAGGTTAAGCAGAAAGAGGGGGAGTCCGTAAGAAGTTATCTTGGCCGTTTTAATAAGGCCATGCTGGAGGTGGATCACCTCAATCATGAGGTGGCTATGTCCGCCTTAGCCGGAGGAGTTTCGAAGGAGAGCGACTTCTACCTAGCAATGAGGTCAACTACCCCTTGACCCTCTCTGACATGATGGCCCTGGCCGACAAATATGCCAGGGTCGAGGAGTCACGGAGAGCCGCCCAAGCCGAGCCAGCAAGGAAGAAAGAGCCCGAGCGCCCTGATAGGCACTGACCTACCCGCCGACCGAGTTCACCCCGACGCCAGAGGGTCCCGCGGCCGCCACCAAGGGACCGTTCCCGAAACCCACCTCGAGGGTTCCATCACTTCACTCCGCTCACTGCCCCGAGAGCAGAGATTCTCATGGAGATCGAATGCCAGCTCCCCCGACCTCCCCCTCTCCGAGGAAACGCGGCCCGCAGGGACCCCACTAAATACTGCCGCTATCACCGCAACCACGGTCACGACACTGAGGAGTGCTGGTAGCTCAAAAATGAGATCGAAAGACTCATCCAGCGGGGCAGGCTGGATCGCTTCAGAGGAGCTCCCGAACCAAGGAACGGGGGCGATCGCCGAGCCCCAGCAACAACCTCTCCTTCCTCCTAATCCGCTAGTTGCTGGTCACATTAATGTCATCAAGGCGGTCCGTGGTCCTTCAGGCGGGGAGGACGAAGAAGAAGGCCCATACCAAGTAGCGGAAGTCGTCGGACCTGGTACCTACAAACTCCAGGATCTGGACGGGAAGTCCATCCCCCGACGTGGAACTCGGACAATCTTCGCATATACTATCAGTAGGGTACGCCCCTTTAACCTGCCCCATTCATAACTTTGGTGCTTTATTTCTTTATCTACAACACGATCAACCCTTTTGAAAGGTCGTGATAAGAAATAGAAACATCCGACCCATTCTCGGCAACAACCGATCTATCTGCGTCAGAACCCCGTACATCTACTGGGCCGAGCTAAAAATCGAAATAGCATGTTACGGCCGACCTAAAATGTTTTCAAAGCTTAGCTCGGATTCGGACAGCTCACAAGCCCCGGCCGACCTAAGTATTTCCAGGTTATTCGGATTGGGTTGCTCACAAGCCCCGGCCGGCCTAAAATGTTTTCAAAGCTTAGCTCGGATTCGGGTAGCTCACAAGCCCCGGCCAACCTAAGTATTACCCCAGGTTATGTTCGGATTCGGGCCGCTCACAAGCCCCAGCCGACCTAAGATCCTAAGCCGTTCGGATTCCGCTCACAAGCCCCGGCCGACCTAGAATGTTTTCAAAGCTTAGCTCGGATTCGGGCAGCTCACAAGCCCCGGCCGACCTAAGTATTCTCCTAAACCGATGTTCGGATTTGGGCCGCTCACAAGCCCCGACCGACCTAAGCGTTCTCCAAACTTAGCTCGGATTCGGGCGCTCACAAGCCCCGACCGACCTAAGCGTTCTCCAAACTTAGCTCGGATTTGGGCCGCTCGTAAGCCCGGCCGAACTAAGCATAATCACCGTACCCTGCCCTCAAAAAGAACCAAACAAGTGCCGAAGCATGCAACAATGCAAAAATACATCGCGAGAATAAAACTTCCCGGCACAAAAGAGACAGGGACCAAACGAAGAAGGAATGAAAAATTTCTTTATTACCTCATCGCAAGAAAAACTACAAACTCCTAAGAGGAGTTACAAGTGCACCAAAGCACAGAAATAAAAATGAGTACATAGCTTGGCCGAACTGCCCCAAGCCAGCTTCGGTTAACGACGATACTTCGGCGTCTGACCCAAGAAATCAGACAAACCACAAACCATTCAGCTGCCCGAATAGCGAGCAAGACCGGCTTCCCATGGGTCCTCTGGATGGGCCAAGAGATCCAAAGAGAGGCGCAGGCCCATGGATGCTGGTTCTGAGGGCGAACTCCCCAGATCGAGTGTGTACAGCTCCCATTGCCCGAGTCAAAAGGCAATGCAGCTAGCAACACACCTTCACCTCCCTCCTTGCGGAGCCGAGAGACCCCTGGGCGAAGGAGCCCAGGCGTCCGAGCCAGGGAGAGGAGGCAAAGTTCATGAGTCATGGGGAACTCACGTGTGCTTCCCCCCCTACGTCTCCCATGGCGAACCACAAAGGACACACAGGAAGTGCGTATGTGCGCTCTCCATGTGTTCTCTGCGGACCTCCTGTGCGCTCTCCATGTGATCTCCGAAGTTCTCCCTGAGGACGAGCTGCCCCTCAGCGGTTCCTTCATCACCCCAACCTTCCAGGGGAGAACGACCCACAAAAGGGAAGCTCAATCCTCCCTCCCTGAACTCCAAGGAAACAAGCATCATGGAAGCTCTCACAACTTCTCACGGTAAAGAAAGCTCCGGGATGGCCCAACACGGCCTCTTTTTCCCCTCTTTATAGGAAAACAAACCAGGAGCGGCTTGAGAAACCTGATCCTCAACGCCACATGGCCCCCCAGGATGAAAGCAGCGCCCCTTTGCTGCGCACCAAATGCGTCCCCTGAGCTGTGCATGCCAAAAGATCCCCTCTGACCCCAAATCACAAATCCTGAGCGTGGAAAACCACCCACCGATCTTACGGACGTAGGGCAGGCCTGGGAAATCCCCCAGGAAAAGCGACATCCTCCAATGGTGAATGGGTGCATGCGCCGTACGCCAAAACGGCCAACGTGGAAAAAGACCAACGCCATAAAAGCCTTCGAAAAGCGCCAGAACAGCTTTTTGCCCCCCACAAAGCCATATTATCAACTCCGGCAAAATAAAAACCGATTTGCCTACGGAACGGACAGAGCACTGGCAGGGTAGTGAAAAGCATGAAAACCGACTGCTCATCGATTACCCCCCGAGGAAGTTAATCGCTTGAAGGACTTGCACAATGAAGGTGAACATCTCAAAAACAAAAATGAACACGAGGGCTACGTAAACTACTCTTTCATTCACCAAAAGGGAGCGACAAAAAGAAACGAAAAATACATCAGCCCTCACAGGGGCTTATCGTTTTCTCCCGGGGCTACCGACCGTTCTCCCTGATCGCCGCAGGGCTACTCACCTGTTGTTGAGAGACGCCATGCGCCTCTCTAGGCGATCATTAATCGCACGGAGATGCATAATCTCCCTAGTTGAGGCGATCACGTATTATTCGGTCGCCTTCTGGAGTGTTGCTGACTCGCAAACAAGGAGGCCAGGACCTCCCTATCGACGATAGTCTGAGTACGGCTCCTACGAGCCCCCAGCGAGTGTTGGCATCGTCGGCTAGTGCTCTGGCTGACCCTCCACCATCCTTGGAAGCATTCTGTTGGCACAAGCCTGTATCAAGCCAGCAAAGGTCATCGAATGAAATAGCTGACGATAACCGGCCCCCCATCGGTATTTAAACCACTCCAAGCAAGAAATCTACATGCTCTAGCCATCGGCCCCCGAGCCACCGACACAAAATCCTGCCACGTGTCGCCGCTTTGCTAACCACTCTCGTCACTCGGCCCTAGCCGACCTACTTCATCCATCGGCCCTAGCCGACCTACCTCATCCATCGGCCCTAACCAACCTATTTTGCCCGTCGGCCCTAGCCGACCTACTTCATCCGTCGGCCTTAGCCGACCTGCCTCATTTCTCAGCTTTAGTCAATCTATTGCATCGATCAGCCTAAACCGAGCCAGATCATCTCTCGGTTCATCCATCAAGGCTATCGCCCCGCCTTGGCCCCAACTAATACGTTCCCTCAATCCTGAGATAAAAACGACCAAACGGCGCCAACAAGCCGTAAGTCGCTTGCGATTGAGGAGAAATTTGAAACAAAGGACCGCCCAAGAAAGGCATTCAAATGGAAGCGGAAAGTTCATTCATTAAAGAACTTCAGACAGAGTTACATCTCGGGAAGCAAAACGTAGAAGTAACTTTCAAGAGCCGGGAGCTGTATCAGTTCCGGGAAAACCCTCAATTGCGCCTGCAGAAGCATGACTTGATTTGCCCTTTTCGAGTGTCTTCGCCTCCTTGGCGACAGTCTGCGAATGTCCTCCAGAAGCTATGGCCTCGCTGGGACCCGGGGTGGTACCAAGATCGATGTCCGAAGCATCGATGTACTCATCCTCTTCTTCACCCCCGGAGTCACTGACATCAAGAGCTTCAGCATCCAAGAAAGAGAGATCCCATGCTGGATGCTCATTGGATATCTTGTTTCTTCAAAAAAACACTCCGAGTTGGAAGGCGTCAGAACAAATTACGTCCTGTTCGCCCTTGAGCATGGCGAGTCGCATCTCAGCCTCGGCCATTTGGCTCCGCAATAGGGAAACTTGCCCCCCAGTTTCCCCGACTTGAGCCCGTAGAAGAACAATTTGCTCCTCGGACTCGCCGGCCCGCGCCTCGAGCTCCAAACTCCTATCTCGGCTAGATGCCAGCTCACCTTGCAAGGCCCGATTGTCTAGCTCCAATTTTGCCATCTGCGAAGCCAGAACCAATCGGCGCCACGAGGAACCAACAATGGAAACTTAAAAAGGGAATAGGATCGTACCTCCTCCTTTTGCCGAGCCAACCTCTTGGTCAGCTCCTCGACCTCGCCCCTAGCCCTCACTTTGTCGGCTCTGACCAGCTCGACCCTTTCTTGGAGAGCGTTAATCCTTGACTGCTTATCCTCAACTTCTCCCCGGGCTTGGGACAGCTCGTCACTTAGCTGGGCTATCATCCCCTCATGCCATTTAGCATTGACTTTCAAGTCAGCAACATCGTGATTGTGCCGCTACAGCTTCTCCTCTACTTTGTCGAGCATTCTGGCCAGGCGGCTTCTCTCGTCGGCGGCCTCCTCCCTCTGCCGGCCCAGACTCTCGTTATGTTCTTTCTGCATCGCCTCCACTTCCTCAGAATGCTTGGACCTAATTCGAGCCAACTCCAAGCACGCATCATCGCTCTTCGCCAGGAGCCCCTGCAACTCCTCCACTTTAAGCTTTTGCTTAGATGCTTCGGCTAGAGCGGCCTGATACGATGCCCTTATCCCCGCCAAGCTTTCGTTGCTAGCGGCCAGGAGTTTCTCGAACCTCTCGGATGCCTCCGCTTGCGATCGGAGTTCGGCGTTGGCTCTCTTGGCCTGGACGTCGGCCCCCGTTGCCAAACTCAAATGCTAGCACATCGTCGAGAAAGAAAAACACTCTACAGGATAAAGAACGTGTAAGAACATGCAATCAAGTCAGCCGGAAAGCATCCGCTACCCAAGAGTGGTGACTCACCCGAGAGGCGTAGGCCCTTGTCATCTTCATGAGGGTCGGATTGTCGATGTGGGAAGAAGATGGATGCTTTCAGCCACACCCTGCTGCCCAAATGCGGCATCAACCAAGTCCAAATTTGCAAACTTGTCTGCCGAGGGATCCATGCTCAGGTACAGGACCGACCTCATCAAAGCGAAGAACGCCTTCTCAACATCCATGTTCGAGCTTCTGGGCTGGCCGTCTCCACCCGAGGCGTCAACCCGGGCAACCTCCGACTGGGAAGCCTTCAACCTCCCAGCCTCCTTTACCAGAATTCTGGCCTGGGCTTCCTCAGACAATTCGGCCAACCCAAGCGCTAGCCTTCCCAAAACCTTTTTGGAAGGAGTGTCCATTGCGGGACTCTCGTCTTGCTTCACCCTCTCTCCCGATCCATCTCCCTCGGTCACGGTCACCTGTGTCTCCTCTGCAGGCTCTGCCGAAACCTTTGTCTGACTTTCTTCTTGAACCGTTGCGGGCGGCCTAACGTCGCCATCCCCGGACTCTCCCACAGGAGGCTCCATAACAGGGAGCTCGCCCCGAACCTCACCGACTGCGGCCGCTCCCTCTTGCTCTCCTACCAAGGTCGGGAGTAAACCCGCGGTCGGGGAGAGCCCCCCAGAAACAACGACTTCCGCCGAATCCGTCGTCGGCTCATCTTTCAAAGGGGATGCAGCCGAATGAGCCAATGGAATCTCGTCCGAGCTATCTGATAGTTCCACCACAGGGGGACAAGGGATCTCAACCGTCCTCCTCAAATCCTCCCTCACTTCGACGCTCCCGCCGTGATCACTCCGGCATCCGGCGAGCATCTTCCAGAAGTATGAGCCCTCTTCTCGGGCCTATTTCTCTCCGCGCCGCTGCTCTCCCCTGGGCGCTTGCCCTTCTTCTTCTTGACAAGGCCTGACAACTCAGACCTCTTGGCTGTGAGAGCGAAGAGCATGCAATTAAACCCAAACACGTCTGCCTGGATAAAAAATAGCAGAAAAGAGAAAAGGGGGACCTACCATGCGGGTCCAGATGGCTAAGCCCGGCGGCGAAAAGAGCACCCTTCGATAACAAATCGTTGGCCGAGAACACCTGGCCATTGCGGAGAACATCCAAATCTTTCTCCTCCTGCTCGGACAAAATTGGATGCGTTTTCGCATCCCGAACAAAATTTTCCTATCTCCGAGGGAAGTCAGCGCCAATGTTCTCCTCGGCGATGATGAATCGACTCTTCCATCCCTTTATGGAGGATGGCTTATCCGCCATCATTTTGAAGGACCTCCGGGGTCCGATGTAAGGCCACTCCGATTTCCTTTCGGGTATCAGATGATAGCAAGCACGGAAAAGAGGGAGAGTGGCAATAACCTGAATCTGATGACACATTGAAATAAATCCGATAATACTTCGCCAGCTATTGGGGGCCACCATCGCCGGACAGATGTTGTAATATGTCATGATCTCCTTCACCAAGGGATGAAGAGGAAACCTGAGGCCTGCTTTCAAACTGTCCTCGTAAATGAAGACTCCATGCTCCAGATCCCGCGAGACCCTATGCTCGGGTACCGGCAATCGTAGAACAACGTCCGGGGGTATACCATACCTCTGGCGAATCTTTCCCACATCCTCAGCAATGATCTCCGAAGCTACATTGTCGGGGCTCATCATCCTCCTAGCCGGAAAAAGCACCAGGCGAAACGGCAAACGGGGTGGAGGACAGAACTCTCCAGGAAACAAAATGAGAGGATATTGCGAATAGATGCAGCGCTACTCTCGCTTTGCTTCCCCCCGAAGGAAGTCATCTTGAGAAGATGAGGCGCTTTGCCCGAGGCATCCGGAACCACCTCGACAAATGCTGCATGAATCGGGATACGTGGCATTTCCCCAACCGTCTCCCCTGGAGGAGCCTTACCCACGAAGGCATGATGACCGCACTGCATTAATTAGGGCATCATTGCGCGGGCTATCCAAACCGGATCATCCCATCCAAAGTGTGCCACTTGGACTTATACTCACTATGCCCGAACCTGCACTTCAAACTAGGGAGTGGAGGACATGTGTTGGGGGGTAAAATCTTCATGCGTCATTAATCGTGCACGCGGCTAAGGTCAGCCCTGATTCCCGTTCGATTGAGCGATGCCCGCCAAGGATAGGTCGGTGAATTGAGATGCTCCAGCCCCTCACTGAACCAGGGGTCCTCGAGGTGCCGACCTATCCCGTCTCTCGGCCCCAGCCGGGCTATCGGTCTTCGTCTGTCGGCTCTTCTAACCGACCTATCCCATCTCTCGACCCCAGCCGAGCTATCGACCTTCATCTGTCGGCCCTCCAGCCGACCTATCCCATCTCTCGGCCCCAGCCGAGCTATCGGTCTTCGTCTGTCGGCTCTTCCAGCCGACCTATCCCGTCTCTCGGCCCCAGCCGAGCTATCGGTCTTCGTCTATCGGCTCTTCCAACCGACCTATCCCATCTCTCGGCCCCAGCCGAGCTATCGGTCTTCGTCTGTCGGCTCCTCCAGCCGACCTATCCCATTTCTCGGCCCCAGCCGAGCTATCGACCTTCGTCTGTCGGCTCCTCCAGCCGACCTACCTCTCTCGGCCCCAGCCGAGCTATCGGTCTTCGTCTGTCGGCTCCTCCAGCCGACCTATCCCGTCTCTCGGCCCCAGTCGAGCTATCGATATTCGTCTGTCGATTCTTCTAACTGATCTATCTCCCTTCTTGGCCCTGATTGCCAGGCTGCCATCTTAGCTCAGCTCAGTCCGAGCGACACTATCCCCTCCGCAGAATTCGATGCGGGAAAGCCCAAACTCCCAAGATCCTAAGCGGAAATCATATCAGAAAGTGGCCTAAGGGAGCCTAACACCTTGGGACCTACGCCCCCATCAGATCCCTAGACAGCAACAAGCTCTCCCAGCCATCGATCCACTAACTAACCGGATACGGATCCTACCAGACCCGTAACAAACTGGATTCGAATCCCAACGGCCTTTGAGCCCACGACGCTCCTCCCTAACGATCAGGTGATCCTCTATAAATACTGCAGTTCCAGACCCCCTGAGGTACGTGCGCATTCTCGAACGCTATTCCCCTTCTTTTCTCTCTACGCACTTGCTCACTCTATTGCTCTTAGCCCTCTATTCCGCCATTGCTGCTCTGCCTAGAGCTCTCTAGAGGAACTCTCCGGTGAGAGCCTTCTCCTCTCATCTTGTTGCCCGTCGGTCCCTTACTGACTTGAGCGTCGGAGGGTCTTCTGCGGAGGGCCACCCCCAGCGCCTCCCGCATGTAGGCTTCCTTGCAGGTCCGCCCAGAAGGGAGCTCGATCAGGAGACCGGACGTGCCCGAGTCGGAGAGCGGATTTCGGCGACAACATATACATATGTTTGTGCGATTCCCTAATGATAAATAAAAAAAATATCAAATAAAAATCATATTATATAAGCAATACTAGTGCACAAGAATGATGTTCACAAATAGAGAACAACAAAATAATTTTAATTTTAAACTAGCTGGGATATGAATCTTTTTTGTCTTTTTATTCTATTTTATTCAATTTAAAATCATATATTCTATAAGAAGTTAACATATTGATTTTTTTTGTTATTCCTTTTCATATAATTTTTTTATTTTTTTTTTTTTTATCTGCATTAAATTACTCTTTGATGTCTAAATCAACATTATAAATGACTAAACCTTCTGAATCATTCATTGCTTAATCTATCCTCAGTTGAGATTCAAAAAAAAAAACTATATGTAATAAAAATAATTATTTTTTAATTGTTCACATTTAATAGAATAAACCATTGGTTTGTGTTCATATTTTATAAATCCATAAGGGAAGTATTTCTTTAAAAGTAAAACCAAAAGCTAGTGATTTTTTCAAATAATNCAGGGGCCTATCGTTTTCTCCCGGAGCTGCCGACCGTTCTCCCTGATCTGCCGCAGGGCTACTCACCTACTGTTGGAGAGACGCCATGCGCCTCTCTAGGCGATCATTAATCACACGGAGATGCATAATCTCCCTAGTTGAGGCGATCACGTATTGTTCAGTCGCCTCCTGGAGTCATTACCGACTCGCAAACAAGGAGGCCAGGACCTCCCCGTCACAACAGTCTGAGTACGGCTCCTACGAGCCCCCCAGCGAGTGTTGGCGTCATTGGTGGTGCTCCGGTTGACCCTCTGCCATCCTTGGAAGCCATTCTATCAGCACAAGCCCATATCAAGCCAGCAAAGGTCGTCGAATGAAATGGCTGACGATAACCGGCCCCCCATCGGTATTTAAACCGCTCCAAGCAAGGAATCTACCTGCTCTAGCCATCGGCCCCCGAGCCACCGATGCAAAATCCCGCCACGTGTGCCGCTTTGGTAACCACTCTCATCACTCGGCCCTAGCCGACCTATTTTGCCCGTTGCCCTAGCCGACCTATTTCGCCCGTCGGCCCTAGCCGACCTATTTTGCCCGTCGGCCCTAGCCGACCTATTTTATCACTCGGCCCTAGCCAACCTATTTTATCCGTCGGCCCTAGTAGACCTATTTTGCCCGTCGGCCCTAGCCACCTACTTCATCCGTCGGCCTTAGCCGACCTGCCTCATTTCTCAAGCTTTAGTCAATCTATGCATCGCTCAGCCTGAACTGAGCCAGATCGTCTCTCGGTTCATCCGCCAAGGCTATCGCCCCGTCTTGACCCCAACCAATACGTTCCCTCGATCCTGAGATAAAAACGACCAAACGGTGCCAATAAGCCATAAGTCGCTTGCGGTTGAGGAAAAATTTGAAACAAAGGACCGCCCAAGAAAGGCATTCAAGTGGAAGCGGAAAGTTCATTCATTAAAGAACTTCAGACAGAGTTACATCTCGGGAAGCAAAATGTAGAAGTAACTTTCAAGAGCCGGGAGTCGTATCAGTTCGGGAAAACCCTCAATTGCACCTGCAGAAGCATGACTTGATTCGCCCTTTTCGAGTGTCTTCGCCTCCTTGGCGACAGTCTGTGAATGTCCTCCAGAAGCTGCGGCCTCGCTGGGACCCGGGGCGGTACCAAGATCGGTGTCCGAAGCATCGATGTACTCATCCTCTTCTTCACCCCCGGAGTCACTGACATCAAGAGCTTCAGCATCCAAGAAAGAGAGATCCCATTCAGGATGCTCACTGGATATCTTGTTTCTGCATTCTTCCACTCCGAGTTGGAAGGCGTCAGAACAAATTACGTCATGTTCGTCCTTGAGCATGGCGAGTCGCATCTCAGCCTCGGCCATTTGGCTCGCGATAGGGCAACTTGCCCCTCAGTTTCCACGACCTGAGCCGCAGAAGAACAATTTGCTCCTCGGACTCGCCGGCCCGTGCCTCGAGTTCCAAACTCCTATCTCAGCTAGATGCCAGCTCACCTTACAAGGCCCGATTGTCTAGCTCCAATTTTGCCATCTGCGAAGCCAGAATCAGTCGGCGCCGCGAGGAACCAACAAAGGAAACTAAAAAAAGGGAATAGGATCGTACCTCCTCCTTTTGCCGGGCCAACCTTTTGGTCAGCTCCTCGACCTCACCCCTGGCCCTGCTTTGTCGGCCCTGACCAGCTTGACCCTTTCTTGGAGAGCGTTAATCCTTGACTGCTTATCCTCGACCTCTCCCCGGGCTTGGGATAGCTCGTCACTCAGCGGGCTATGTCCCCTCGTGCCATTTAGCGTTGACTTTCAAGTCGGCAACATCGCGATCGCGCCGCTACAGCTTCTCCTCTACTTCGTCGAGCATTCTGGCTAGGCGCTTCTCTCGTCGGCGGCCTCCTTCCCCAGCCGGCCCAGACTCTCGTTATGTTCTTTCTGCATCGCCACCACTTCCTTAGAATGCTTGGACCTAATTCGAGCCAACTCCAAGCACGCGTCGTCGCTCTTCGCCAGGAGCCCCTGCAACTCCTCCACTTTAATCTTTTGCTTAGACGCTTTGGCTAGAGCGGCTTGATACGACGCCCTCATCCTCGCCAAGCTTTCGTTGCTAGCCATCAGGAGTTCCTCAAACCTCTTGGATGCCTCCGCTCGCGATCGGAGTTCAGCGCTGGCTCTCTTGGCCTGGACGCCGGCCCCCGTTGCCAAACTCAAACGCCAGCACATCGCCCGAGAAAGCAAAACACTCTACAGGATAAAGAACGAGTAAGAACATGTAATCAAGTCAGCCGGAAAGCATCTGCTACCCAAGAATGGTGACTCACTCGAGAGGCGTAGGCCCTTGTCATCTTCATGAGGGTCGGATTGTCGATGTCGGAAAGAAGATGGATGCTTTCGGCCACACCCTGCTGCCCGAATGCGGCATCAACCAAGTCCAAATCTGCAAACTTGTCCACCGAGGGATCCGCACCCGGGTACAGGGCCGACCTCATCAAAGCGGAGAACGCCTCCTCAACATCCATGTTCGAGCTGCTGGGCTGACCGTCTCCACCCGAGGAGTCAACCCGGGCAACCTCCGACTGGGAAGCCTTCAACCTCCCAGCCTCCTCTACCAGAATTCTGGCTTGGGCTTCCTCAGACAACTGGCCAACCCAAGCGCCAGCCTTCCCAAAACCTTTTTGGAAGGAGTCTCCATTGCGGGACTCTCGTCTTGCTGCGCCCCCTCTCCCAGTCCATCTCCCTCGGTTACGGTCACCTGCGTCTCCTCTGCAGGCTCTGCCGAAACTTCTGTCTGACTTTCTTCTTGAATCGCTGCGGGCGACCTAACGTCGCCAACCCCGGACTCTCCCACAGGAGGCCCCACAGCAGGGAGCTCACCCTGAACCTCACCGACTGCGGCCGCTCCCTCTTGCTCTCCTACCGAGATCGGGAGTAAACCCACGGTCGGGGAGAGCCCCCCAGAAACAACGACTTCCGTGAGTCCGTCGTCGGCTCATCTTTCAAAGAGGATGCAGTCGAATAAGCCAATGGAATCTCGTCCGAGCTATCTGATAGTTCCACCACAGGGGGACAAGGGATCTCAACTGTCCTCCTCAAATCCTCCCTCGCTTCCGACGCTCCCGCCGTGATCACTCCGGCATCCGGCGAGCATTTTCTAGAAGTATGAGCCCTCTTCTCGGGCCTACTTCTCTCCGCGCTGCTGCTCTCCCCTGGGCGCTTGCCCTTCTTCTTCTTGATAAGGCCTGACAACTCAGACCTCTTGGCTGCTAGAGCGAAGAGCATGCAGTTAAACCCAAACACGTCCGCCTGGATAAAAAATAGCAAAAAAGAGAAAAGGGGGGACCTACCATGTGGGTCCAGAGGGCTAAGCCCGGTGGCGAAAAGAGCACCCTCCGATAACAAATCGTTGGTCGAGAACACCTGGTCGTTGCGGAGAACATCCAAATCTTTCTCCTCCCCGCTCGGACAAAACTGGATGCGTTTTTGCATCCCGAACGAAATTTCCCCATCTCCGAGGGAAGTCGGAGCCAATGTTTCCCTCGGCGATGATGAATCAACTCTTCCATCCCTTTATGGAGGACGGCTTATCCGCAATCCTTTTGAAGGACCTCCGGGGTCCGATGTAAGGCCACTCCGATTTCCTCCCGGGTATCAGATGATAGCAAACGCGAAAAGAGGGAGAGTGGCGATAACCTGAATCTGATGACACATTGAGATAAATCCGATAATACTCCGCCAGCTATTGGGGCCACCATCACCGGACAGATGTTGTAATATGTCATGATCTCCTTCACCAAGGGATGAAGAGGAAACCGGAGGCCTGCTTTTAAACTGTCCTCGTAAATGAAGACTCCATGCTCCAGATCCCGCGAGACCCTGTGCTCGGGTCCGGCAATTGTAGAACAACGTCCGAGGGTATACCATGCCTCTGGCAAATCCTCCCCACATCCTCAGCGATGATCTCTGAAGCTACGTCGTCGGAGCTCATCATCCTGCTAGCCGGAAGAAGCACCAGGCGAAATGAAAATGGGGCGAAGGACGGAGCTCTCCAAGAAACAAAATGAGAGGATATTGCGAACAGACGCAGCGTTCGCTCGCTTTGCTTCCCCCGAAGGAAGCCGTCTTGAGAAGATGAGGCGCTTCGCCCGAGGCATCCAGAACCACCTCGACAAACGCCGCATGAATCGGGATCTGCTACATGGCATTTCCCCAACCGTCGCCCCTGGAGGAGCCTTGCCCATGAAGGCATGATGGCCGCGCTGCATTAATTAAGGCATCATTGCGCGGGCTGTCTAAACCGGATCATCCCATCCAAAAGCGTGCCACCTGGACTTATACTCCCTATGCCCGAACCTGCGCTTCGAACTAGGGAGTGGAGGGCATGTGTTGGGGGGTAAAATCGTCATGCATCATTAACCGTGCACGAGGCTAAGGTCAGCCCTGATTCCCGTTCGATTGAGCGACGCCCGCCAAGGATAGGTCGGCGAATTGAGATGCTCCAGCCCCTCACCGAACCAGGGGTCCTCGAGGTGCCGACCTATCCCGTCTCTCGGCCCCAGCCGAGCTATCGTCTTCGTCTATCAGCTCCCTCAGCAGACCTATCCCATCTCTCGGCCCCAGCCGAGCTATCGGTCTTCGTCTGTCGGCTCCTTCAGCCGACCTATCCCGTCTCTCGGCCCCAGCCGAGCTATCGGTCTTCATCTGTCGGCTCCTCTCGCCGACCTATCCCGTCTCTCGGTCCCAACCGAGCTATCGATTTTCGTCCGTCGGCTCCCCCAGCCGACCTATCCCATCTCTCGGCCCCAGCCGAGCTATCGGTCTTCATCCGTCGGCTCTTCTAACCGACCTATCTCCCTCCTTGGCCCTGATTGCCAGGCTGCCGTTTTAGCTCAGCTTAGTCCGAGCGACACTACCCCCTCCGCAGAATTCGACGCGGGAAAGCCCAAACTTCCGAGATCCTAAGCGGAAATCATATCAGAAAGTGGCCTAAGGGAGCCTAACACTTTGGGACCTACGCCCCCGTCAGATCCCTAGGTAGCAACAAGCTCTCTCAGCCGTCGATCCACTAACTAACTGGATACGGATCCTACCAGACTTGTAACAAACTGGATTCGAATCCCAACGGCCTTCGGGCCCACGACGCTCCTCCCTATAAATACTGCAGTTCCAAACCCTCCTGAGGTAAGGGGTGCATTCGCGGACGCTATTCCCCTTCTTTTCTCTCTATGCACTTGCTCACTGTACCGCTCTTAGCCCTCTATTCCGCCATTGTTGTTCTGCCCAGAGCTCTAACTCTCCGGCGAGAGCCTTCTCCTCTCATCTTGTTGCCCATCGGTCCTTTACTGACTTAAGCGTCGGAGGGTCTTCCGCGGAGGGCCACCCCCAGCGCCTCCCGCGTATAGGCTTCCTTGCAGGTCCGCCCAGAAGGGAGCTCGATCAGGAGACCGGACGCGCCCGAGTCAGAGAGCGGATTCCAGCGACAACATAACATAATAACAGAACTGCAATGCCAACCTCATCCTCATGCTTTTGGAGGCTGAGAAGGCCGCTGTCAGCCTCCTCGAAAGGCCAAAGTGGAGAGGAGCACGCCTAGTATTGGTCGCATTCAAGGAACCTGTGCACGCTCAAAGATTCTATTGGATTCGCAAGGACTACGTGAGACGTTGAGTTCTTTGGAGAGAACGATGAGGTGGAGATACGTGAGACGTTGAATTCCCTTGGAGAGAACGATGAGGTGGAGATGGGGCTTCTGGCATGGTGAGAGAGGCAAGCTGTGCTTTTAGTTTAGCAAGAAGGAGCAGTAAGTGAGTAGCATTCAAGTAATAGGGTGCTCTAATATCTGAAATGTCATTCCTAACTTTCACATGGAAATAAAACGACAACTGGTGATCGGGAATGACATTTCTCACGTGGAAATAAAACGACAACGACAACTGGTAGACATTCTAAAACAAGCTAGACTGGGAATAAAACGACAACTGGTGATCGGGAATGGCATTTCAATATTAGAGCATGCTATTACTGCTCCTTCTCGCTAATTACTGCTCCTTCTTGTTAGGCGCAAAGCACAGCTTGCACCTCCGATGGAATCTCAGCGAGTAAGCCGCTTCGAGTTTAGCCCTTTAGAGGAGGCTGGCGGCTTTCCTCAAAGAGAACGAAGATGAGGTTGGCATGCTATAAGGATAAAGAGGCGGTTTACTGTTGTTAACGCCAAAACGTTATCAGGAGTTAAAAATAAATAAATAAAAAAACGCACGCTGGTTACGGCGAAAGGGTTTTCTTCTGGTTCGCGGAAGGGGTTGTGTCACGCCCCAGACCCAAAAATTTTGAGCTAGGGTGACAACCCGCCGCGTGCAAGGCGTCTTAAAAATCTTGATATACGATTCAAATGGCAATGAATATGGAAACCAACCATAATACAAATGATAGTTATAAGTTTTGGGTATCAAACCCTACATCCAAGTCACGCTAATAAAGTTGGGCTACAACAAGCCCTACACGCAAACATAATAGGATTACACCAATGCAATGGTCCTCATTTTATTTATTAGAAGCTCCATCAACTCCGAATATCCATCATCAACCCTGAGGCTCTGAAAAATATTGTGAAGGTTTAATGAGTTTACACTCAATAAGTAAGCCTATTATACAATCATATCATACTTGAATTATATTTAACATGCTATCAACATATGCATTTGTCAACTTAACATAAATTGAATATTTGACAAGCATCGGAATATGCACTCTAGCAAACTCACTGTTTATGTAATTATAGATTTCCTATGTGACCCACGGCCCTGCAATACCTCAATCAGAGCACATCCTCCAGATGTGTGGCCATCAATATCCACAGAACACATTGTACGATGTGTGAAGCCATACCATAACAGAACACACTCTACGATGTATGTGGCCATAAAAATCATACAGAACACATTGTAAGACATGTGGGCCATACCAAAACACACTCGTCAGTGTGGGAGGCCGTAAAAATCATACAGAACATGTCTACAATATGTGGGGCCATATCATAACAGAATACATCTCCAGTGTGTATGGCCATAAAAATCATACAGAACACATCTACAATGTGGGGCCATAGTAAAGGAGAACCGCGGCGACACATATAAATCTATTTAACATTTTCATCTCATGTGCATCATGCATCTGTATCTCACAATATCTCACAGTGTTTGCACATTACAAGGAAATGCATATAATCACCTCAATATAAACATGTCGTACAAGCAATCACAATTCTGGCATATACATCAATAAATCATTTCTTACCAATCATTATAATCATATAATTGTTCATTTGAAATCCACAGTTCCATGCTACATAGACAATTCAGTTAATTTATAAAAATGCATGCAAACTGTATATACTCAATTTATTAATTAAACAATTAAATTGCATAATAGTCTTACTTACCTCCTACGCAAAATCCAAATGATGAATCAACTAATCAGATGTCTGGGCACCTACAGGATCAATGTACATAATTAATTCACGGAAATCTAATTAATAAAATGACCCTTAAGACCCTACCCAGACTAGTTCACGGGCCCAACTTCGGGCTCGAATATCTCCCACTATACACATCTAATTGGGGAATTAAAAATACCCCAAGAAACTAGAATTCATCCAGATTCTAGCCATATAATTTTTTTGCTAATCCCAGCCCGTTACGGGGCCCAAAAGCCGACCCCAAGATTTCCCCCTGCACGGCCCACAAGGCCCAGCCTAGGCCGGCCCAGCCGGCCCATGGCCAAACCCCCCCCCCCCCCTCGCTCCCCTGTTTCGCCCGAAACAGGGGCAGCTTCCGGCCGACGGCCAGGGCGCCGCCGGCCTAATTCTATCCGGCCTCTATCTCTCTCTCTGGCTCTCTTTCTCTCTCTCTTGTCCCGGCTCTTTCTCTCTCTCTCACGCTGTCTCTCTCTCTCTCACGCTGTCTCTCTCTCTCTCACGCTGTCTCTCTCTCTCGTTCTCTCTCTTCTCTCTCTAGAAACTAGGGATTTACCTGATGGAGACTGATGCGCCAGCGTGAAGGAAGAAGTCCTTCTCCTCCCTATTTATTCACCTGCGCAGCGCCTCAGATCGGGGGGTTTCCCGGAAGACTAAGCGCTTCGCTTGGAGCGAAGCGTTAGTCAGGGGAACCCAAAAGTCAGGAGCTTGGTTCATCTGAACCAAGCCTGGTTCATCTGAACCAAATCTGGTTCGTTTGAACCGGGTATTACATCCTCCCCTCCTTATAAAAATTTTGGCCTCGAAATTGTTATACTATAAATCTCAAAAGTCGACAATCTTAAATGGATAATTTACCTTCAATTAATTGTAGGTATTTAATTTCATCCTCCAGCTCCCAAGAAGCCTCCCTCTCAGAGTGATTATTCCACTGAACTTTGACATACGGGATGGTATGCCGCCTTAGAATCTGATCATTGCGGTCCGCGATACGTACAAGATGTTCCTCATATGATAAATCCTTCCTCAATTGAATAGGCTCATAAGCTATAACATGACTGGGGTCTGAAACATTTTTCCTCAGCATAGATACATGGAATACATTATGAACTCCAAATAAGATCGGGGCAGTGCTAAGCTGTATGCAACCTCCCCAACTCCATATCATAAGGAATACTACACCATCTCAGGACTTAATCCTTGCGGTCCACAATGTGCACAAAATGATCTTCATAGGTCAATTCTTTCTTAAGTTAAATTGGTTCAAGTATCATAGGTCAATTCTTTCTTAAGCTAAATTGGTTCAATTCTAACACATAACGGGGTTTTGAAATACACCTCCTCAGTCATAAAGATATGAAACTCATTGAACACCCCAAAGAGTAATGAAGACAGTGCTAAGCTATAAGCCACCTCCTATTCCTTGATCATCTCAAATAGTCCAATAAATTGAGGACTCAATTTACCTCTAAACACAAATCTCATCACGTCATTAGTTAGTAAAATTTCCAAATGATCTTCAACCTGAAATTTCAAATCTTTCTGTTTAACATCAACATAACCTTTCTATTAACTCTGAGCTACATGAAGCTGCTTTGATACTTTCTCATATTTGCTAAACCAGCTCAGTAATCAAAATTTTCTCTCTCACACTTCATCTCAATAAAATTTACACCTTTTATCATAGACAACAAAATGAATCCATTTGAATGTTGGCTTGGTAATCAAATAAGCAATTTCACTAAAGGTAAAAATTTATGCCAAGCACCTCCAAAATCTATTACACAAGCTTGCAGTATATCATTTAAAATCTAATTGGTTCATGCATATTATCCATCTATTTGAGGGTGGAAGGCTGGACCGAAATTCAGCTTAATTCACTAAGCCTTATGAAAACATCATTAAATTAAAAGAGTGAGACGATTGGGTTCAGACTCAATTTACGCAGTTTACATTAAACTAAAAACAAATATTAACATTTAACCCACTAAAATTTCATCCTCGAAATTAAATGTCCACAAATTTTGTACTATTAAAGATACTCACTAGCAAACTTTTATTTCATTCCCAAGTACCCAAATGACATGTCCAACTTTCAAAATTAATTTGATCTTTCCACCAAATAAAATTGAATTCCTTAAGAAGTATTTCTTTTCTGCCCCTTTTTTTTTTTTTTACCTTATCCCCTCACAACACAATCATCATAAATATCATAGGGTCCATCATATGTATTATGTCATCCATTCTTAAGGTTAGTAACACATCAGGTACTCTTAATTCCTCGATAAGACAGTTCTAAATTCTTTTGAATTAAGTATAAGATAGTTTGCTTCCAATGCTCTCTCAACTCTTAAATAGTTGAATGTGCCACTAATCATTACAATACTTATTTCAATCATCATAACATACTTGGTTTCACTCTTGAATACTTCAAGCTAACATCAATGAACATTATGCCAATCATTTAGGATATTTTTCATAATTATCATAATCAATTAATTTAATTTCTTTGAATAATAGTGCCATCATCAATCATCAGTATGATTAATTTATCTCCTTCATATTTATCAATAATACCACCATAACCAATCAATTTCTCTTGAATAAGTCAGTATATCCTCAATAAATAATGCAATTTAAATGATTCAATTTCTTGAATCGATTATTTCGTTACCAATGATTATCAAAATCATCTATAGATTATGCAATGTCTCATGCCATAACATGACCAACTAATTTAAACCCTTCAAATATCTCAAAGTGACTTCACTAATCTAGCTCAGATGGATACAAGACTTATAAGGTCAATAAAGATTGAAAATGCACTTACCATCCGAAAGACATAATTGAAAATTATAGTAATCTCTCTATGACTTGAAAGTGATAATAGATGTACCCTTAACCATAATCCATAACTGATAATAATCAACATAAAATCATCTCTCTCCTATTCTTAACAATAATTATGCCACTTATGGATGATTGATAATTGATCCATCCTGGAGATGCCTACGTAGGAACTATGAAGAAAGGTACAAGTATGCACGATAATCTATGAATAGATATCTTGATCTAGAAATCTATTAAGAGATGAAAATCCCATGAAATTCTTTATCAGTAGAGTTTATCTTATTCTCATTATTGCTAAAATCTTTCACTTTCTACCATCAAAATATTTATAGCCAAAATCAATTCTAAAGATTAATAGAGTCTACTGCTCTCAAAAACTTAAACAGTAATTGTCTCAGCATTTAAAATTTTATAATCTTCCTAAATGATCCATCAAGATATAATATGCAGTCAACTATTTCATTAGCATCAATATCAACCATCTCCATATCTATCAAATTAACATGAAATATCCATAATAAAAGTTTTCTTAGTAAAATTCACTATATATACATATCCATCCAAACTCAAATTCAAAAGTACTCAATCGTGATAGATCAAAAATGTAATTAACTATTTCATTCCTAAAATATCATCAATATTGATCATTTCTATAACCAGCAAATTAGCTCATAATCTTAACTTACAATATCAACAATGTAAGTTCTACAAATAAAAATTTATTATATACATCCACATTCAAATTTAGATTTACTAACTCCAAATCCATATATCAACTCAATTGCAATATGAACATAATGATGATATCTTAGTCATATTAGTCATCAATTGAAATTTTCCACTACTATGTTTATTTCGTATATTCATCTATCTTTTATTGCATATCCAATTAAAATTTCATCTCCCATATTATTTAAAGGTCTGAAACTGCTACGAATCATTTCCAACAAGTTTAATGGAGCTAAAACCTCTAGAAGCCCCTTGACCTCCCCACTGATCAAGGCTACCAGCCAGGGAGCCCACATAATATCATTGGCTTGCGATGGTTCATTCTCAATTCCTATCAAATTTATAATTCAAGTAATATCTTGATAAACTTTAAATTTCAAGCTTCCAAAGCATAATTCATGAAATTCCTTGAAAGTCATAATTGTCTCCATATCATCCTAGTATTTTGCCTAGAGTGTCAATATGCATATGTCCCTAAGATCATAACCTGGGTCCTGTGGGTTATGGGCCCACCACGCCTCCGCTACGTACTCTGAAGCTGCATGTCCTGCATAGACTGCGCCATACCCGAGAGAGCTTGAAGCATCTCGGACTGGAATCGCTGGTGCTCAGTTCCTCACCTCCAGTAGTTCCTTGACCCACCGGCTGATCAGCATTACCGGCCAGAGAGTCTTCCTCATACTGTTGGCTCCTAGTACTGTGAGCCATAACTAATTCCTGGTAAATTGGATGTGGTTAACATCATAAACTAATGTGTCAGGTGTCTCTAAATATAATGTCATCAAAATATGTTCTCTCCGTGTTATCATGTCAATATGTCTGTGTCCCTAGGGTCATAAGTTCTCTACCTGTTATCATGTCAATATGTCCGTGTCCCTAGGGTCATAACCTGAGCTCTGATACCATAAAAGCTGTCACGCCCCAGACCCAAAAATTTTGAGCTAGGGTGACAACCCGCCGCGTGCCGAGCACGCAAGGCGTCTTAAAAATCTTGATATACGATTCAAATGGCAATGAATATGGAAACCAACCATAATACAAATGATAGTTATAAGTTTTGGGTATCAAACCCTACATCCAAGTCACGCTAATAAAGTTGGGCTACAACAAGCCCTACACGCAAACATAATAGGATTACACCAATGCAATGGTCCTCATTTTATTTATTAGAAGCTCCATCAACTCCGAATATCCATCATCAACCCTGAGGCTCTGAAAAACATTGTGAAGGTTTAATGAGTTTACACTCAATAAGTAAGCCTATTATACAATCATATCATACTTGAATTATATTTAACATGCTATCAACATATGCATTTTGTCAACTTAACATAAATTGAACATTTGACAAGCATCGGAATATGCACTCTAGCAAACTCACTGTTTATGTAATTATAGATTTCCTATGTGACCCACGGCCCTGCAATACCTCAATCAGAGCACATCCTCCAGATGTGTGGCCATCAATATCCACAGAACACATTGTACGATGTGTGAGGCCATACCATAACAGAACACACTCTACGATGTATGTGGCCATAAAAATCATACAGAACACATTGTAAGACATGTGGGCCATACCAGAACACACTCGTCAGTGTGGGAGGCCGTAAAAATCATACAGAACATGTCTACAATATGTGGGGCCATATCATAACAGAATACATCTCCAGTGTGTGTGGCCATAAAAATCATACAGAACACATCTACAATGTGTGGGGCCATAGTAAAGGAGAACCGCGGCGACACATATAAATCTATTTAACATTTTCATCTCATGTGCATCATGCATCTGTATCTCACAATATCTCACAGTGTTTTGCACATTACAAGGAAATGCATATAATCACCTCAATATAAACATGCCGTACAGGCAATCACAATTCTGGCATATACATCAATAAATCATTTCTTACCAATCATTATAATCATATAATTGTTCATTTGAAATCCACAGTTCCATGCTACATAGACAATTCAGTTAATTTATAAAAATGCATGCAAACTGTATATACTCAATTTATTAATTAAACAATTAAATTGCATAATAGTCTTACTTACCTCCTACGCAAAATCCAAATGATGAATCAACTAATCAGATGTCTGGGCACCTACAGGATCAATGTACATAATTAATTCACGGAAATCTAATTAATAAAATGACCCTTAAGACCCTACCCAGACTAGTTCACGGGCCCAACTTCGGGCTCGAATATCTCCCACTATACACATCTAATTGGGGAATTAAAAATACCCCAAGAAACTAGAATTCACCCAGATTCTAGCCATATAATTTTTTGCTAATCCCGGCCCGTTACGGGGCCCAAAAGCCGACCCCAAGATTGCCCGCTGCACGGCCCACAAGGCCCAGCCTAGGCCGGCCCAGCCGGCCCATGGCCAAACCATCCCCCCCCCCCCCCGCTCCCCTGTTTCGCCCGAAACAGGGGGCAGCTTCGGGCGGCGGCCAGGGCCGCCGCCGGCCTAATTCGTCCGGCCGGCTCCCGCCGGCCTAATTCCGTCCGGCCCTCTATCTCTCTCTCTGGCTCTCTTTCTCTCTCTCTTGTCCCGGCTCTTTCTCTCTCTCTCAGGTTCTCTCTCTCTCACGCTGTCTCTCTCTCTCACGCTGTCTCTCTCTCTCGTTCTCTCTCTTTCTCTCTCTAGAAACTAGGGATTTACCTGATGGAGACTGATGCGCCAGCGTGAAGGAAGAAGTCCTTCTCCTCCCTATTTATTCACCTGCGCAGCGCCTCAGATCGGGGGGTTTCCCGGAAGACTAAGCGCTTCGCTTCGCTTGGAGCGAAGCGTTAGTCAGGGGAACCCAAAAGTCAGGAGCTTGGTTCATCTGAACCAAGCCTGGTTCATCTGAACCAAATCTGGTTCGTTTGAACCGGGTATTACAGGTTGGGATCGTCGCGGTTCGTCATGGTCTCTTCGACCGATATTGGAATACGTTTGCCGAGGGAAGAGCGGACGGAAAGCGGACTTCGCCCTTCTCCCTTTCTTTAAATCTTTCGCTCTCTCTATCACCACGCCGAAAAGTCGGGAAAATTCTATTTGATCCATACTATTTGCCGATAACCGCTCACACTATTTAAAAAAAATTAGTATATTTACTTTTAAAATATTTAAATTAAAATATTTCTGCTTGCTCAGCAGTCCTTCAAGGTTAAAACAGTCCCCACTTACCCCATCAGCCCCTTCCACTACTTCCGCTTTCCTCCTCCCTCACTTTGGATCAATACCTTTGGATCCGACCATTTGAAGCTTGATTGAAGAGATTTTAACGTATAATCGAGCAATGGATAAGCAACTAATAATTTTTGAAGATTATACGGTCGCAAATGTTGGTTTATATCCTCATCGTCAAAATTTTTTTTTTTCCCGTTTATAAGTTGTTCGGTCCTGTGTAACTGAACAGGTCAAATTTGTTTGGCCACACAGGACCGAACTTAGTCAACATGTTCGGCCCTAGTGGGCCAAATCGAGCAACATGTTCGGCCCTTGTGGGTCGAACAACAATCTTCTGTTCGGCCACATAAGGCCGAACATATGCCAATAATTCGGTTCTATGTGGCCGAACAGAAAGTTTATTTTCATTTTTTTTTTGGGTTAAGTATGATTAGGGTTTAAAATTATTATTTGATCGTATAGGGCAATGCTACGACCGAATGCAGTATGATTGGCTCTGATTGTATGATGGATTACACAAATAAATTTACAACTAATGAGGTAAAAAAAATTTGATTGCAATTATTTTAGTATTATTTGACTGAGCAATATTTAAAATTGTCTACTAACATAAAACTATTTATTTTATAAATATTCAAAAGTAGAGAAGAAATGTGTAATTGATGTCGGGAAGTCGGAAAGAGGAATAGATTTGTCATTATTATTAAAAAATCCGATACAGGTAGCAATGTTAAGAAACCAAGAATTATTTTTTCTTGCGAGAGGAGTGGTACTTGCAAAAGTAAGCACATAAAGGAAAAGGGATAAAGACCAGGGCCAGTGGCACTAAGAAGTGTGGATGTCCTTTTGCCTTAAGAGAAAATAAATTGGACACTGCGGATGATTGGATGTTAATGGTTATGTGCGGTGTGCACAATCATCCAGCTGCAAAGCATCTCGAGGGGCACTCATATGCAGGACGATTGATTATCTAAGCAGGAGACTACAATGCTAGTGGAGATGTCGAAGAGTTTGGTTCGGCCTAAGGACATATTATCTACTTTGAAGCAAAGGGATGCCCTCAATGTTACGACAATGAAGACAATCTATAATGCACGGCAGAGGTGCAAGGCTGTAGAGACAACTGAGAGATCTCAGATGAAACATCTTCTTGGTAAATTATCTGAGTGTAAATACATTGAGTGGCATAGGAATTGTATTAAGTTTGATGATGTGCGTGACTTGTTTTGGGCACACCCTAGCAGTATAGAATTGTTACGTGCATTTCCTCGTGTGTTGATAATGGACTGCACTTACAAGACGAATAGATATCGTCTTCCTCTCTTAGAGATTGTGGGGGTGACATCAACTGACCTGACATTTTCAATTGCTTTTGTATACATGGACTCTGAGCGAGAAGATAACTATACATGGGCATTAGAGAGATTGCGCAGTGTCATGGATGCTGATGCTCTGTCTGAGGTGATAGTCACAGATAGAGACTTGGCTTTATTGAATGCAATTCAGAGGGTATTTCCTATGGCAATACATTTGTTATGTAAATGACATATTAGTAGAAATGTTTTGGCCCAGTGCAAAAGGTTATTTGAAACAAAGGAGAAATGGGATAAGTTTATAATAACTTGGAATATACTTGTGTTGTCTACCACAGAAAATGAGTTTAATGATCACTAGAGTGCACTCCAGAGAGAGTTTAGTACCTACGGTATATGTCAGATACTTGGCTGAGCAAGTACAAGGAAAGATTTGCCGCAACATAGACGGACACATATAGGCACTATGGGAATGTGACAACTAATAGGAAATGACATTGTACATGTACGTCCCTGTGACACAATCCCCAACTACCGATATAAATAAGCCAAGGCACCCGCACCCATGCATATGTGCTCACTATATCTAAATACCAAAGCAGAGCAAGATAAGCTATAGGCACCCTCGTCCCGCTCTTATCGACAAAAAGTATACACCCTAATAAAAAAAGCAAATACGCTCGCGCTACACACTCTATCCTACGGCGGCTATCTCTATCTAATACATCATGGAAATGACTCTTCAGCCACTCTAACCTCACAGACTGACCGTGGACAGATAGAACCTCCTGACGCGTGTCATCCTATGATACATCCAATAGCTGCACTAGTAGGTCCTCAGCATCCCGATCACTCATCCTATCAGAAGACAAGGACACTGAGGCACCCATGACACTAATCCCTAATATGGCGGCAACATCATCCAATGTGATTCATCTCGCCAAAGGGAAGATGGAAGGTGTTCATCTCGGGTTGCCATCTCTCTACGAAGCCCGAGATAAGAATCTTATCGGCAAACCGATAAGAGCAATGCACTAGCTCAAGAAGGCCCAACTGCTGAACTATATCCCTGAATCTCCTATTCAATTGCCTTGATGCCCACCACTGCCACTCACCTACTTTGGCAGCATGGTTCATGCACTTCAGTGGTATCCGTGTTGGGAATTGTATCCTAAAGCCAATCATTTGATGATTGTGCTAATGTAAATTGTATATAAATTGATATATTAATAAAAGTTATTTGGCAGTTTATTCATTACAAGAACATCTTCTTATAACTCCTAATAGTAATGAAGCCCTCATGATCTTCCTTCACGATAAAGGAGGATTTATCTTTGAAGGTCCTTAAAAGAGTTCGCGACCAAATGATATACTATGACAGGGCCATAGTACTATCAATTATAGGATGTTGTATATCATATTTATTGGTTGTCCTCCTAACCAAGGAGTGTAGAGACACTGGTATGACATACAGGTGAAAGTGTAGGAGTATATTTCACCGAACGTGACTCATTTCCGGATACTCTGTTGTCAAGAGTTAATCCGAAAGATATGGGTATAAGTATCCTTTAGACCTGAAGATCACAACCGGTGACTTGCAAGCAACTCATTGTACTTAGGTGCCGGACCACCTAGATTTCTAAACCAGCTACGAAAGGTTACTGGGTGCAGTCAAGTACTTGTGGTAGTCAGTTATGGATCAAGATGGAATTTGACCTATCCCGTTAAAAGGAGAAATGCTTGTATTTCAATTTAACAAGACTTTGGCCAAGGTACTTCATGTGAAAGTCACATGATCACTAAAATTGAAATCACTTTATGGATTCGCTGTTTAGAGTTGACAGGCTCTTAAGCCATCCTTAGCATTTGTGGTCAAAGGATGAATTATACGGTAACTGTTTCTTAGGGTTCTTGGAGTTTGCTCGGTAACTCTTCGACCTATCCAAACATCGGGTTCATTGCTAGATGGGCACATCGATTAGTATAGAAAGTTGTTTCTGTGCTACCGGCTTAGGTTCGAACCTAGAGAGTCACACACAGAAGTTTCCTAGGATGATCTATTTGTTGATCAACGATTGAGAATCATATATGATTTAATTAATCAATTTGATTGATTAAATTATCTCAATTGGGTTAAATACAAGTGAATAAGATTCAATTTGGTTTAAGTCTATTAGAAGGATTAGTCAATTTTAAATATTGATTTGAAATTATACTTGATTTGGATTTAAATAGATTAGGACTAGCCAAATTTGATTTGGGCTAGGACCATGATCTATGTGGGTTCAGTCCAATAAATTCAGATCAGATTAAACCATCACCTGAACCCAAACCTCTCACATGATGAGATAACTAATGTCTGAGAGATTAAATTCTCATTTAGAATTTAATGTATTAATTTAATCCTCTCCAAACCATTTCCATCGGAATTCTAAATGTTAGAATTAAAGTGGAATTAATGTGCCTCTTTGAATCAACCAGGCGATGGAATTCTAAGTGTTAGAATTCACATCTTTAGTTCTCACCGACATCAGAATTAACAAAATGCCACGTCTCCTTGGTTTTCACCGAATGTCGGAATTAACCAAGCACCGCGCGGCTCTTTGGTTCGGCGTCTCTTTGCTTTTTGCCAAATGACGGAATTCTTAATGTCAGAATTCAATGGGCAAGCTGAAATGAGACTATAAATAGAGCACATCCCTCACCAGATTACACAGAACAACAACACACGACATGTCGTGGATTGTAATTCTAAAAAGGTTAGAATAGAAAATCCTGGTGATTCTGGTGTTAGCAAAAGCTTGGTGGATCTTGGAGGAAGATTTAAGTGGAAGGATTCAAGATCAGCAAAGTCATTTTTCGCGAGCTAGCACTCTCGAAATCCGATCATTCGGGGCTTGCGTGGACGATACTAGAGGCCGGACGATTGAACGGCTGCAGAGCACAAAAGGATTTACCAACTACCCTTAAGGTAAGTGATATGATCCCTAAACCTTAAGGCATGATTCAAGGCAAGAAGTACGACTTCTTACTTTGAGGATCAAGATATGATCTTGATGATTATTTATATGCATATTTTAGATCAAGCGATCCTATATAAGGTAAAGATATGATCTTGATGCATATTAGATAGATTAATATGTAATCTTTTAGCTTTGCATTGATAATAGTTATCAAATTTTAAAAATATGTATGCCTCAGAATTTATTTCTCCCTACAATCCGTTCCTGTGAAATATAAATGGATAACATGAATAACACATGTAATAGCATCGAAATAATAAATTAAATAAAATACAGTAGAACAACGAACAAATACCTGTTGCCTCCAGATGGAGGCTGCAATATGTGTCCTGAAACTCCTAAGGACAGACTCATCCTCAGGACCGCCTAGACAAGGCCCATCCGCTCCATCATCATCAATATCCATAGCTGGGATGTCCTCGTCTGCTGTCTCATCTGGGAGAGATGGTGCAACAAGAACCTTAGGAACCTCAGGCTCAGCCTGGGTTCTATGACGTCTCCTAGCAGACGCTGTGGGTCTAACTCTAACTCGTGAGGGAACAACATCCATATCTGGAACATTGTATTATTCATCATTAAAACGCAAGATAAAATTGTCAAAATATTTCATCGATAATCTAAACTATTTTAATAATATATTAATAATATATTTATATTACTAACATATATTTATTACACTACAAGAGAATACTGAAATAGCGATGCCATTTTAGCGATGCAAAAATGTGTCGCTAAATTGCGATAAAATTGCGACGCCTCGGTGACAAAAACAAATAGCGATGCAATTAGCGACGTAGAAAAGATGCATCACTATTTAGCGACTCATTAGTGACGCAAAAATTTAGAAATTTTAAAAAATTAATTTAGCAATGCAATAAAATCCATCGCTATATAGCAACAAATTAGCGACGCACTTGACAAAAAAATTTAAAAAATAATTAATTTTAAATAATTTTAAAAAATCATTAATTTAGCGACGCAACAAAATGCATCCCTAAATAGCGATGCATTAACAATGCAAAAATTTAAAAAATCTTAAAAACTTGTTAATTTAGCGACGCAATAAAATGTGTCGCTATTTAGCGACGCATTAGCGACACATTTAACAAAAAATTTTAAAAAAATTAATTTTTAATATTAAATAAATTTAAAAAATTGTTAATTTATCGATGCAACAAAATGCGTCGCTAAATAGAGATGCATTAGCGACGCATTTGACAAAAAATTAAAAAATTAATTTTTAATTTTAAATAATTTTAAAAAATTATTAATTTAGCGACGCATTAGAATACGTTGCTAAATAGCGACGCATTAGCGACGTAAAAATTTAGAAAATTTTAAAAAATGTTAATTTAGCGACGCAACAAAATGCGTCGCTATTTAGCGACGCATTAACAATAAAAATTAAAAAAATAAATTTTAAATTTTAAATAATTTTAAAAAATTATTAATTTGCGATGCATTAGAATGCATCGCTAAATAATGATACATTAGCGACGCAAAATTTAAAAATTTTTAAAAATTCATTAATTTAGCGATGCAACAAAATGCGTCGCTATTTAGCGACGCATTAGCGACGCATTTAACAAAAAAATTAATAAAATTAATTTTTAATATTAAATAATTTTAAAAAATCATAAATTTAGCGATGCTACAAAATGCGTTGCTATTTAGCAACGCAACAAAATGCGTTGCTATTTAGTGACGCATTAGCGATACATTTGAAAAAAATTAAAAAATAATTTTTAATTTTAAAAAATTTTAAAAATTATTAATTTAGCGACGCATTAAAATACGTCACTAAATAGTGATGCATTAGCGATGCAAAAATTTAGAAAATTTTAAAAAATCGTTAATTTAGCAACACAAAAATTGCGTGCTATTTAGCGATGCATTAACGATGCATTTACAAAAAAAATTAAAAAATAATTTCTATTTTTAAAATTTTTTAAAAAATCGTTAATTTTTAAAATATTGGCTTGGATGGATCGCAATCGTTGGATCGCCGGTCAATGGATTGCAACAGTCCGATCGATCATCGTCGATTCGGATCGTGGCTTGAATCGATCGCAACATTGGATCGTCTCCGATCGGATGGATCGCAATGGTCCGATCGATCATCACGATCTGGATCATTGCCCGGATGGATTGCAACCGTCGGATCGTCGCCAATCGGAGGGATCCGAACGATCCGATCGATATCACCGATCAGAATCATGGTTCGGATGGATCGCAACCGTTGGATTTTGCCGATCGGACGGATCGCAATGGTCCGATCGATCATCGCTGATCCGGATCATGGCTCGGATCGATCGCAACCGCTGGATCGTCGCCGATCGGATGGATCGCAATGGTTCGATCGATCATCGCCGATCGGTATCATGGCTTGGATAGATTGCAACCGTCGGATCATCACCGATCGGATAGATTGCAACGGTCTAATCGATCATCGCCGATCGGATAATGGCTCGGATCGATCACAACCGTTAGATCATCTCCGTCGGATGGATCGCAATGGTCTGATTGATCATCGTCGATCCGCTCATGGCTTGAATCGATCGCAACCGCTGGATCATCGCCGATCGAATGGATCGCAACGGTCGATCGATCATCATCGATCCGGATCATGGCTCGGATGCATCGCAACCGTTGGATCATCGCCAATCAGATGGATCGCAACGTACGATCGATCATCGCCGATCAGGATGATGGCTCGGATCGATCGCAACCATCGGATCGTCTTTGATCGGAAGGATCGCAATGGTTCGATCGATCATCGTCGGTCGAGATCATGGTTTGGATCGATCGCAACCGTCGGATCATTGCCGATCCAATGGATCGCTACGGTCCGATCGATCATCATCGATCCGATCATGGCTCGGATACATTGCAACCATCGGATCATCACCGATCGGATGGATTGCAACGATTTGATCGATCATTGCCGTCGAGATCATGGCTTGTATTGATCGCAACCGTTGGATCATCGCCGATCGGATGGATCGCAACAGTCCGATCAATCATCGCCGATCAGGATGATGGCTCAGATCGATCGCAACCATCGAATCGTCTCCGATCGGATGGATCGCAAGTCCGATCGATCATCATCGGTCGGATCATGGCTTGGATCGATCGCAACCGTTGGATCATCGCCAATCGGATGGATCACTACGGTCTGATCGATCATCGCCGATCCGGATCATGGCTCCGATGCATCGCAACCATCGGATCATCGCCGATCAGATGAATCGCAACTGTCCGATCGATCATCGCCGATCTGGATCATGGCTTGGATCGATCGCAACCATCGGATCATCGCGGATCGGATGGATCGTAATGGTCCGATTGATCATCGCCAATCAGGATCAAGGCTCAGATCGATCGCAACCGTCGGATCGTCTCCGATCGGATGGATCGCAATGGTTTGATCGATCATCGCCGGTTGGGATCATGGCTTGGATCGATCGCAATCATCGGATCATCACCGATCGGATGGATCGCAACGGTTCGATCGATCATTGTCGTTCGGGATCATGACTTGGATCGATCGCAACCATCGGATCATTATCGATCGGATGGATCACAAAGTCCAATCGATCATCACCGATTGGGATCATGGCTCGGATCGATCGCAATTATCGGATCATCTCCGATCGGATGGATCGTAATGTTCCGATCGATCATCGCCGATCGGGATCATGGCTCGGATAGATCACAATCATCGGATCGTCATGGATCGGATGGATCGCAACGGTCTGATCGATCATCGCCGATCGGATCATGGCTGGGATCGATCGCAACAGTCAGATTGTCCGATCAGATAGATCGTAACGGTCGGACCGATCATCGCTGATCGGGATCATGGTTAGGATCGATCGAAACTGTCGGATCAAAAATTAAAAATTTGTTACTTAAAAATATCGTTAATTAATAAATCTAAAATAAAAAAATTAAAAATTAAAAAAAATTGTTAATTCAGCGACGCAGGTAGTTGCATCGCTATTTAGCGACTAATTAACGACGCATATCACAGAAAATTAAAAAAATTTGTTAATTCAGCGACGTACTTAATTGAGTTGCTATTTTGCGACGCATTAGCAACGCACAGAAAAAAAAAAAAAAAATTTTGCGATGCATTAGCGACGCACAAAAAAAAATTCCCACCATTTACTCCCACCAAATTAGCGATTTAGCGATGCATACGTTGCGTCACTAATTAGCGATGGATTAGCGACCCCATTATGCATCGCTAGTCCTAATTTATAAATTAGACCCCCCTCCTTTTTCTTCTTCTTCCTCATGGCTTCTCCCTCAACCCCCAACCGGCCTCTTTCTCATCCTCCATCTTCTCCACCTCCAGCGGTTCTCTGGCACCCGAGCACCTCGCTCCGGTGGCTCTCCAGCACCCGACCACCTCGCGGCGACCCCTATTTCCGGGTAAACCTCCCTCCCTCTCATCTCCCCCATTTCCTCCCCCGCCCCCTCCCGTGGCCATCTTCTCCGGCCACGGCTGCAGCTACGGCCGGCCGTGGCCTAGCCACGGTGGCCAAGCGCGCCAGCAAAAAAAAAAAATAGTGGGGGGTTTCCCCCCCCACCTCTTCATTGCTAGCCATGGCCACGGCCATGGCCGTCTTCTCCGGCCACGGCAGCGGCCGTGGCCTGGCCACGGTGGCCATGCCAACAAAAAAAATTAACAGAGGGGTTTTCCCCCCCCCTTCGTTGCCGGCCGGCCGTGGCCGTCTTCTCCAGCCACGGCCGCTGCCGTGGCCTGGCTACGGTGGCCAGGCCAAAAAAAAAATTAACAGGGGGGTTTTCCCCATCCCCCCTTTGTTGTCGACCATGGCCACGGCCATGGCCGTCTTGTCCGGCCACGGCCGCTGTCGTGGCCTGGCCACGATGGCCAGGCCAAAGGTCAAAAAAAAAAATAACAGGGGGCGTTTTCCCCACCCCCCTTCTTTGCCGACCACGGCCGCGGCCGTGGCCGGCTGTGGCCTGGCCACGGTGGCCAGGCCACCAAAAAAAAAAAAACCAGAGGGGGGTTTTCCCCACCCCCTCTTTGAATATTAATTATTATAAAAAAATTATATAAAATTTTATTTTTAATACTACAAAATATATTGCATAACTAATTTTACTAATTAATTATTTATTAATTATTATTAAAATATTATTAGTAACTTGTTTTGATATTTTAATCTTAATAATTTATTCAATCATATTATTATATCAATTAAATTTAGAAAACCCTATGCAGTAATATCATTTATATAATAATAATATATTACAATAACATTAGAATACACTATAGTATTATATTAATATTTTAAAAAAATTATATTATGTGATATTATAATATTAGAATATAATGAATCTATAACATCATTATATTGAACTATTTTGCGTTGATGAAATTTTAAAATAAATTCAAAATATTTTCTTCATTCATGTCTTATTGTCAGAATGTTATTATAAGTTCATGTTACAATATTAAATTTAATATTATATTTATTTTCACCCATAAAAAAGATTTATAATAAGCTCATTATAAATTAATATGAAATTATGATATAATTCAACATTTGGATTTTTTTGTTATAAAATATGAAAATTAAAATTTATTGTCCCTTTAACTTATAATATTTGCTGTGATCATAAAAAAGTAAGTTATGATAATTATATTATGTCATAATATTAATAATATCATATTATAATATATATTAACTTATATAGTTAATAATATTATAATATAAAATAATTTAAATAAATTATGGTATTATAATAAATAATGGTTGCAATATAACATCATTGTAGCAATTGCTTATTCGTGATTCTGATCAATAGTAAATTAATTAAAGAAATTGCTTTAAGATTATTTAGTGCTTATGTTTTAAATTAATTTAGTCATAATTGATTAGTAATTTTTATATAGTCATGGTTCAATTTCTCAGTTTATTAAACTATGCATGGCAGTGTACTGGTGAACATCTGACATATGTTATTCCATTTTATTATCATTATAAAATTTTTCTTAAGAATATTATATCTCGCAGCACTGAAACCTTTAGACCCGTTTGAGAATTTGCAAGATGTAGTCTTGCAAATTCTCAAATTGTCCTAGTGGACAGTTTGAGATATTTTTTGCGATATGTTAGTCTGCTATTAATCATCGTTGGTTGAGATTGCGGTTTGTATTTGCTCATACGTTCTCCTAGTGTGGCATATATGCCACACATTTAGGAGAACATATGGGGAAATGCTGCTGAAATTTCAACGTAAATCGATGATAATTAATAGCAGAATAACATATCACAAAAATATTCTTGAATGGGATAGGGCCTTACCTTTTAGACATGGAGTGAAGGTGGAATTAATTTAGGACACTTGCATGCTTGTGAAGTCTCATGAACTCCACGTGGCACGGCTTTGCAAAGGAGGGACCTTAGCACCTTAGTTGTCTAAAAAAAATTGGTTTAGTTATAAATTATTTAAATGGTTATTATTTACCTTAGTTGTGTAAAGAAATAATTTAGTTATATATTAACTAATATAGTTTTATATTGTGGTTTCCTTTAATGGTTTACCAGAAAATTGTATAAGTCGGTCAAAAATGAGCGGGGCTCGCTCGTGGATGTATGCAAGGATAAAAGATGGCTTGCTTAATCCAGATTTTCTGAATGGATTGGAAGAATTTATCGCATTTGCATGTAGCCAACCTGAATGGATGGATGGGCCTAGGATTAGGTGCCCATGCAACTTATCACAGGTGTCAGAATAAAGCCTACAGAGATGTTGAAACTGTTAAGGTGCATTTGTGTAAAAAGGGGTTTGTTCCTGATTACGATGTTTGGTACTGTCATGGTGAACCAGAGGAAATTGCAGCTGTTACAAGCCAACAAGTGTCAATTCCCGTTGATGAACCATTTGTGAATTTAAACACATATGAAGAAATGGTGATGAATGCATCGGGTAATGAATTCAATCAGAATACATTTATGGAAGAACCAAATCCAGATGCACACAATTTTATGATATGTTGCGTGCTGCAAATCAAGAATTGTATCCTGGTTGTGAGGGTCATTCCCAGTTGTCTACGGCTGCTCGGTTGTTGAATATTAAGGCAGAACATCGATTATCAGAAAAGGCATTCAATGTAGCTGGGTTAATCAAGGAAATTTTGCCAAATGATAATGTTGTAGCAGACAGTTTTTACTCAACGAAGAAGTTGTTGCGTGGGCTTGGGCTCCCAGTTAATAAGATCGATTGTTGCTTGAACAATTGTATGATATATTGGGGTGAAGACTCAGAGCTGAGATGGTGTAAGATTTGTGGGCAATCGAGGTACAAAAATGCGAAGGGGGAGCTAGTACAAGTAGGAGGAAAAGTGTGCCTTACAAGAGGATGCATTACTTTCCTCTACTCCGCCTGCAGAGATTATACAGATCTGAGGCTACAGCTGCTGATATGAGATGGCATGCCGAACATGAATCTAAAGAGGATGAAATGCGGCATCCATCAGATTCAAAAGCTTGGAAGCATTTCAATGAAAATCATCCTGATTTCGCTGAAGATATAAGGAATGTGAGATTAGGTCTTTGTACCGATGGCTTCCAACCATTTGGTCAAGCGGGCAACAGTATTCATGTTGGCCTGTGATACTGACTGTATATAACCTTCCTCCATGGAAGTGCATACTGCAATGTTTTTGACAGTTTTGGTTCCAGGACCATCAAATCCAAAGGAAAAGATTGATGTCTTCCTGCAACCGTTGGTGGCCGAATTGAAAATGTTGTGGGAAACAGGAGTCGTAGCCTACGACATTTCTATGAAACAGAATTTCATCATGAGAGCTGCTTTGATGTGGACAATAAGTGACTTCCCGGCATATGCAATGTTGTCTGGTTGGAGCACTGCTGGACGTCTGGCATGCCCTCATTGCATGTATGATTCGGATGCATTTACATTGCAGAAGAGTGGTAAGCAGTCATGGTTTGATAATCATAGAAAGTTCTTGTCTCCAAATCATCCTTATAGGTGGAACTTGATCGCCTTCCGAAAGAACAAAGTAGTAACAAAATTTAAAAAAAAATTGCAACAAAAAATAAATTTAAAATTTGTGACGCATTTGCGATGCAAATTGCATTGCTAAATTGCGACGCATACTGATGCGTCGCAATTTAGCGATGATGATTGCATCGCTAATGCGTCACAAATATTTAAATTTATTTTTAAAAAAATTGCAACCAGAATTATTTTTTGTTGCAATTTTTTTAAAAAAAGAATTTATAAATTTATGTCACAAATGCGTCGCAAAATTTTATTTTTTTTTAATATTGCAACCAGAAATTAATGTCTCGTTGCAATTTTTTAAAAAAATAAAATTAAATTTTTGCGACGCATTTGAGACGCAAATTACGTTGCTAATTGCGACGCATATATTGATGCGTCGCAATTTAGCGACGCAATTTGCATCACAAAAATTTAATTTTATTTTTTTTAAAAATTGCAACGAGACATTAATTTCTGCTTGTAATTTTTTTAAAAAAAAGAAATATATAAATTTACGTCGCTAATGCATCACAAAATTTTAATTTTATTTTTTTAAATATTGCAACCAGAAATTAATGTCTCGTTGCAATTTTTTAAAAAATTGAAATTAAATTTTTGCGACGCAAATTGCATCGCTAAATTGCGACGCATCAATATGCGCCGCTAATTTACAAAATTTTCGTCACAAAATAGCGACGCATTTATTGCGTCGCTATTTAGTCGCTATTTAGCGACCGCGACGAATAGCATTTTGCGACGAAAGTTACAACGACGACAAAAATGCATCGCTAATGCATCGCTAAATCGATTTAGCGACGCATTTTGGCATCGCTAAAATGAAATTTTCTTGTAGTGTTAGTAATATATATTAATAACATAAACTCATTTGATAAAAATTTTTAAAAGATAAACATTAATATATATTTAAAAAATTAATAACTCTTTCATAACTCTCTTTATAATACTATTATAATTATAATATACTTTATTATAAGACTTAGCCGACTATGAAGCGAGGGAGGGAGCAGAGAGGAGGCGGAGAGGGAGCGAAGGCATGGGAGGGATGCGGATGCCGGAAGGGAGGCGGAGCTTGGCTAAAAAGGGGGATGGTTGTGAGAGGCAAATCGATCGAACGAGGAACGAAAGGAGGAGGGAAAGCTTACCGTGAAGACCGTGAAGCTGCCGGGAAGAAGAGTTGAGGAAGCTGTCGCAGATGAAAACTGTGAGCGAGAGGAGACCGTGAGCAAGAGCGAAAGAAAGAGCACAGTCAAAGGAAGAAGGAGGGGACACTGACTAATTTAAGAGGGGGGTGAAAAAAAAAAAAAAGATAGTTTAGATATTTTTTAAATTTTAGAGAGCTACTGAATAATTTTGAAAGCTACTAAGTAAAAAAAAAAACTAAATAAAGGATACCTCAGCAAAAACTGCGGGCTAAATAGAACTTCCCGTCGCTTGCCCAACTCGCATGGCTCTCTGGCCTGGCTGCCTCGTTGTCATCCTTTGACCTCCTTAATGTAATAATTTACATAGTTGCCGCTTAATTCTGATCCTATATAATATATCTAATATATATATAAAGATAAATTAAATAATTCCTAAATATTATTATTTAAGTGCGGTAATAGAGCATGAGATTGCTAGTGAGGAGAGTGTGAGTCATAATGATTATTCCTTTGCCATTAAACATTTTATTCGTTTAAATTCTATTTAAAACAAATAATCTTTAATTGAATTCTAATTCTAATTTTAAGAGAATACTTTATCTATTTTTTAATCAACAATCATAAATATTTCTTTCTTTAATGGCACATATGCACATAAATTAAATAATTTTTAAATATTGTTATTTAAGTATAAAAGTAAAATATAAAAAGGAACCGAAGATTACTTGTACATAGAAATGATTATTTTTATAATAATAAGCAAAGGGTTTTGTTTATTTTAATTTTACGTTTTATATATAGAGATGGTTGGATTTAGCTATATTTGCATGCAGTCAAATTCAAATTCAATCATCTCTTTCACCATTGGATCACTACAAGAAAATATCAAAATAATGATAAAAATTAGTGATGAAAATTTTTGTCACTAAACGGTTTAGTAACAAAATAGTGACAAAAATTAAAATTAACGATGGATGAGGCAATTCATCACTAATTTAGTGACGAATTGTCTTTCCGTCACAAATTAATGATGAAGACAAAGTAATGAATTAGTGACGAATTTTTTTTTCATCATAAATTAGTGACGGATGAGCAATCCGTCACTAATCCATCACAAATTAGTGACAATTTACATGGAACTTGAAGCCAAAAAAATTATCTATCAATCATCATTTTTTTACTTTTAACAAAATCCTACAAAATAAATAGAAATATATAAAAAAATAAATTAACTAAAAAATAAGAAAACAAACATTATAGAAATGTGTAAAAAATTAAATAAAACATGTAAAAAATAAAAAACTTACCATTATATATTGTAGAGATTAAAGAAGTTAGGAAATTTTATATAAAAATTAGGAAAGCTTGTATGAGAAAAATCTGATAACTTGTAAGGAGATTAAGAGAACTTAGAAAAGCTTGTAAGAAGATTAAGAAAGCTTGAAAGAACTTATAAGGATTGGAGAGCCTTTAAATATTTTGAATAATCTTAAAACTTAGTCACCAAATGGCTGTTTAAAAGAATAAATAAGTCTTTTTTTTTTTAGTCATGAGCAAAAGTATCTTTAAAAATTGATCTTTTATGGTTAAAAAATAATTCTTTACGAAAAAATAGCAGGGTTAGCTAAAACCTATCGAAAAAATAGCAGGGTTAGCTAAAACCTATCCCACTACATGCTGTGATATGCCAAAAATGTGACGAATCACGCTGAGCTAATTTTTGTTCTTAAGCCGTGCCAACTTAATTCATTGACTACCAGGGGGCCTGGCAGGGTCTGCTTTAGGTTGGATCAAGCTGTACCAAAGGTCACCCAATTTATTTCGTACTTTTAGAAAAAAAAAAACTATTCATATATCAACAACTAAGATATAACTAATAATGTTCCTCTTCCACAGCCATAAGGTGCCAATGGCTCTAGCTTTATGGGACCAAAGATGATATAGCCATTGCTTAGCGAGAGGGTTGATTCTAGAGAGAGGAGAGAGAAAGTCTCGTGACTTCGGTGGTTAGAAGCTTTCCTCTGCCGAGTCTGCTTTAAGATTCGGGCTCCGTCTTCATCTTCTCTGATCCCGGCGCTCTGGTTCGTTTTCTTTGGCCTGCTTCTCTGGCTGATGGGGACTCCAGCTCAACTGCGTCCCGGCGAGTCCGTTGGGGCAGGGATGTCCGGCACGGCATGGCATCGGGCCCGCGGAAGTGGGTTTGAATGGGTTGCTCCTTCGCCTCCTCCGGCGGTAGTGGCGGAGCTGGAACGGAGGTATCCGCACATAGTCCAAGTGCCGGTGCACTCTCTGGATGCTGAAGAAGAAAGATAGGGGAGTCATGCTATCCTTGCTCGCTGCCTCTCTCGCTGGATTCCGCCGGAAATCATAGTTCGAGAGTTCCACCGAGCGGGGTTGACAGGTGAAATCGAAGCTCTGGCCTTGGCGAATAAGCATTTCATCTTCCATTTCTCTGACATCCGAGCTAAGGCTCTTGCTCTGGGAAGACCCTGGGTTGTTAATGGACAACCGATCATCACTGCAGAGTGGCGTCCGGAATTCATTCCAGTCGACAGCTCCATCCATTCTGCTCTGCTCTGGATACGGTTGCCACAGCTTCCAATTGAGTTTTGGAGTGATGAAATTCTGTCGTCCATCCTTGCAGTGGCCGGGCAATTCCTTTATTCTGATGAATCTACCAAGGCAAGGAAGCGTGGAAGCTTTGCTCGGGCCTGTGTCCGAGTAGATCTGAGTATACCTCTCCGGCCAGGCACTCGGATCCGTGGCAGCAGAGATCCATTTTGGCAACAGTTCTCATACGAAAATCTTGAAGGAATTTGCGGTGATTGTGGATCAGTGCATCTCTCTGGATCTTGCCAGGCTGTGACGGATTCCTTCGCGCCTTCTTCCGGTCCTGCTTTTGGGCCCTGGATGGCTGCTATCAGGCGCCAGAAATCCTCCCAGGAACCTCCGTCGGGTGAACGTATCGGTTCTCCCGGGTCATCCCCTGCTTTGGCCGACGGATGGCAACTTCCTAAGAAACCAGCCCGCCGGCAGCCGAGCAGGGGGATTGCCTCGCTCTCTCCTTCCGCGGTGACGAAGTCCCAGGGAGGGATGGTCCATGCGGAGAAGTCGGAATCGAGCCTTCCTCTGATGGGTGTTGTTGACCCAGGCAGCGTTGGCCCAGGCAGCCGAGCAGAGCAAAACTTGGTCTCAGTGATTGAAGGAAGCCCTGTGCCGGTTGGTACTGTAGCAAAGTTTCAGAAAGGGTTGCTAAAAGGGTCTGATGAGGGCAATGATTCTAATCCTTTTGCATGCTTAGAGCCTGATACATCGATTGAGCAGCCTAAGTCCCGGGAGGATGGCTATTCTGGCCCTTCCAAGAGGACCCGGCCTGAGGACCTTGCTTCTCAGCGAGTGGTATCCAGGACCACTAAAGGAAAAGGGAAGACTTCTATTGGGGGGAAAGCTAGATCACAGGGGTCTTTCACTTTTCTAGCAACTGTTGACTCTTCCCGGGGGTCTCTTGACCTATCGGGGCCAGGGAAGAAGAAGTCTCGTCGCAAGGAAGGGCCGGTCTGCGTCTGCTTCAGGTCTCTCCTTGCCAGTCCAGATGGAGGCAGCTAATCATGATTCGGCGGTCCTTCTGCTTAAGAAGGCTATCCTTCGGGGCGAGGAGGCTGAAGCCATGGAATCGTCCTGCTCTAAGGATTCCGCTCTGGGATGTGGAAGTTGTATCCATGGATTCGTTCCATCCGGAGGATTGTAGGGGTAAGGAACCTGCTGTGGGTTCTCTTCCAGCTGACGACCGCCTTGTTGATGAGTTGATGGGGATAGGGTGGGGGTTCCCCCCTTTCATGCCTCGAATGAAGATTCTTGTCTGGAATGTGCGGAGCCCAGAAACCATCGTTTCGCTCTGCGTTTGGGAGGCTACTGCAGCTTCATGGTTTTGATATTTGTGTTCTTCTGGAAACTCGGTTGTCGGGGACCAGTCTCGCTTCCGACGTATGGTCTCCAGATCTTGGGTTTCCTATGCTATTGACTCTGTTGGTCTCTCCGGCGGATTGTGGTTTTGTGGAGAGCTGACAATATCAAAGTGGATGCCTTTCATTACTGTGGTCAACAAGTTGCTCTGGTTGTTTCTGACGGATCTCATGCTCCCTGGCTTCTATCGGGTGCTTATGCTAGCACTGACTTCAGGGTGCGCCGGGTGCTATGGGCTGAGATTCATTCTTTGCTATCCCAGGGTATTCCTTCTCTCATTGCGGGTGACTTCAACTGCATTATCGGGGCCAATGAGAAAAGAGGTGGCAGGCAGGCGGTTGATTCAGTGGAAAGATCTGAGTTCAGAAACTTCATTGCTTCAGCTGGTCTTTTGGATTTGGGATTCTCTGGGCCTCAGTTACCTGGTGTAACAATCGTCAGGGTTCTGCTAGGGTGTGGGAAAGACTGGATAGAGCCTTGGCCAATCCTCAGTGGCTCCAGCTTTTTCCCTCAGCCAATGTTACTCATCTGTCTAGAATTGCTTCGGATCACTGTCCTATTCTGATTTCTACTGATGTGCCTTCTCCAGCAGAGTAGGGTGTTCCGATTTGAGAAATTATGGACTTTCTATTCTTCTGCTAGATCTGTCATCTCACAGGTTTGGCGGTTGCCTGTCAGAGGGAGTGCCACCTACAGACTTTCTCGGCGTCTGGTTCTTGCTAGACGTAGACTATGTAGTTGGAGTAGAAGGGAGGTGGGGGACATTGCTCGACGGGTTGAGCAGACTGAGTCTATTATTTCGTCTCTGCAGTCAAAGGAGGACCAAGAGGGATATCTTCCTGATTCTGATCTTTTGACCCTTAGAACCAACTGTCTCTTCATCACTCTCTTTTATTACAACAGGAGACTTTTTGGAGGCAGAGGTCCCGCATTCAGTGGATTCAGGAAGGGGACTCCAACACTAGATTCTTTCACCAGGCTACTCTTAAACGCCGTGCTGCGAACCGCATTAGACGGCTTATTGACGAGGAGGGCAACCCTCAGGAGGAGTTCCATATGATCAGGGATCAGATGCTCCATTTCTTTCAGTCTAGATGGTCTGAGCACTCTGGTGAAGGGTACCCTATTTTCCCGGTCTCCCCTTCCTCTAGGGTCTCTGATGTGGAGAATGCTCTTCTCATCCGTCCGATTACTGAGGATGATATTCGGCGGGCTTTATGGGATCTTGGTATTGACAAGGCTCCTGGACCTGATGGGTTCCCGGCTTTTCTTTCGCCACTACTGGGATATTGTTGGACAGGAGGTGGTGCAAGCTATTCAGCTTGTTTTTCAGTCTAAAGCAATTCCAGCAGATTGGAATCGGACTCTTATCACCCTGGTGCCCAAACGCCCTGATGCTTCCTCTCCTCAGCACTTCGGCCTATTAGTCTCTGCACCACCTTATACAAAGTATGTGCGCGCATCCTGGTTTCCCGAATGTGTTCTGTGATGGCTCGCATCATCTCTCCACAGCAGGGGCTTTTCTCAGGGGGCGCAGCATCACTGATAATGCTCTGCTTGCTCAGGAATTCATGCATGACCTTCAGCGAGCTCCTAGCCGTCAGGGTCTTATGGCTGTCAAGCTCGATATGGAGAGAGCTTATGATAGATTGAGCTGGGATTTCCTGCGCCACACTCTTTCTGGGTTTGGATTTACGGAGCTCTTTGTTGACTGGGTGATGGCCTGTGTTAACCGGCCTTCCTTCTCTCTCCTTATTAATGGTGGTCAGACTGATTATTTTCACTCGGAGGTTGGGTTGAGACAGGGCTGCCCTCTTTCGCCTTTCCTGTTCATTCTCTCGGCCGATTCGTTGTCCCGGGCGCTATCTCAGGCTCAGGATAGCAACTCTTTGGTCCCTTATACTGCTGGTCCCCAAGGGCCCTCCCTTTCTCACCTTATGTTCGCTGATGATTGCATTCTTCTGGGAAGGGCCACTGTTCGCAATGCTATCACTTTTGCGACTATTCTTCAGTCTTACTGTAGTGCTTCAGGGCAAAAAGTCAATATCACTAAATCTCTGATCTGTTTCAGCCCTAGGACGAAGTCTACTGTTAGAGGGACTATCTCACAGATTATGGGTATTCCTAATCAGGCTGATCAGCTATCCTATCTTGGAATACCTATTACGGGGAGGCGGCCTCGTATCTCTGACTTCAGCAACTTAGTTAGCCGGGTCCGTGACAGATTGGATGGGTGGCAGGTCACTGGGCTCTCTATGATGGCGAGGCTTTCACTGTTACGCTCGGTGCTATCTTCCCTACCACTCTATCTGCTTGCCAATGCTGCGTTCCCTTGTCTTGTTTGAGGAAGATCGAGAGACAGTTCCGGGATTTCCTTTGGGCTTCGATGCAGGATGGGCATGGTATTCACCTCCTGGCTTGGGATATTGTTTCTATGCCGATTACTGAGGGTGGGCTCGGGATCCAGTCGCTCATTGTTAGGAGGGAGGCTCTGATTGCGAGGCATGCTACGCGGTTCTTGCTTGATCCGCACTATTTGTGGAGCTCCTTTATGCGGGCCAAATATGGAGACTGAAATTCTTCCTCTGTTGGCCCAGATGGCAACCCAAGAGGGGGGGGTGAATTGGGTTCTTAAAATTTTAAGACTTTTTGGAATGTTTTAAACAAATTAACTCAAGATGTGCAAGTGAGAGAAATTAACTTATAAGCAATGCACAAACAGAAATATAAGAGAGATAGAGTGAGAGACAAATGAGCATGGCAAACACAAGAAGATTTTATAGTGGTTCGGTGCAACCAGCACCTACGTCCACTCCCAAGATTCACTTGGGTCCACACTATAATCTCCAAGATTACAGCCGAGTTATTTTACAAGCTCACAACTCAAACTTGTTGTTTTCCCGGGCGCACAACGAACCCAGCTGGTTTTCAAAGGCTCACCAGCACAAAAACCTTAAACCCCAAGCTTAACCAAGCTTGAACTGAGGTAAGACTACCTCCTCTAGTTCAATCCCCCAGATTGAACTAGTCACAAAGAATAGAAATATGTTTGTTTTGTTACAATGGCTCCTTAATGAGCAGATTAACAAAAGTAAGAATAGAGTTTAGATAAGCCTGATTTGCAGTTTGGTTGGCTTTGAGCTTTTCTTCTTTTCTTCAACTCCTTTGAGGTATAGAATCGGCCTCAGCACGGATTCTCCACGGAATGAGTGTTGGAGTTGATTTGGGCTTTTCCTCTTTTCTTTGAGTGGTGGAAATCACTTGAGATGCACTTGATTTCTTCTGAAGCTTCCTTGGATAGTAGAGCTTGAGCACAGAAGGAGCTTCCTTTGATTTCACACTCTTTCTTTCACTCTATTTTGAATCACGGATTTTTTCAGCTAACGCTCTGTTTTTCCGATTTTTTTTTCTTTTTCTTTGAAATAAATATCTCTCTCTATGTATCTCTTTGATTTAAAACGGCTTCACTATTTATAGATTCTGCAAAAATATAGCCGTTAGACACAAAGAAAAATAGCCGTTAATCGAAAATCTTACCGTTGGAGCTGAGTTGGCATCCGTAAAAATTCCCCAGATTTGCTGGAGTCGACTCTTTTCCCGAGTCGGCTCGAGCTCGTGATACTTAAAATAGAAATGTTTAGAAAGTCATGGGGTCGACTCACCAAAAGTAAAGTGTCGACTCCTGAAAGTCGGGGGTCGACTCATGAAAAGTTGGGGTCGACTCGCGAAGTGCTCAGAAAAACACACTTCTGGTGTCTGAGCGGAGTCGACTCGAACAGTCATGGAGTCGGCTCGACAGAATCAGGGGTCGACTCGACAAATTTCGTGGGTCGACTCGAGACAGATGCACATTTCTGTACACTGTGTGGAGTCGACTCTGAAACTCAAGAGTCGGCTCCGGAACGTATCAAAAATCAAAAACTTTTCTGATTGACATTAAAATCGTTCCAGATTCATTTTAATTCATTGTTTTGACTTGAATTAAATAAAATTGACATTAAGAATTAATTCAAGAACTATTCCGAAAACTCATTGAATAAAACATGAATTATAAAATTTTTTTTGAAAGTCTAAACATTGAGCTTAAAGTTACTTTCAAAAATGATTAAAGTCAAACTTTAACTTTCTCATTGATTGTTCAAAATAATTTATTGCTCATTTAAATAAACTCATTATATCTTTTAATGAACTCAATGGCTTTTAGTAATCATCAAAATCAAAAGGATTGGGGTATATAATTTTTTCAATAAACTTCCAACAATCTCCCCTTTTTGATGATGACAAAAACATTGAGTTTATGCATGATTGATTAGTGAATTTATTCTGATTTCATATATAGGCTTAGGCTCCCCCTGAATGAGGTAGCTCCCATGATTGATTAGTGAATTTATTCTGATTTCATATATAGGCTTAGGCTCCCCCTGAATGAGGTAGCTCCCCCTATGAAACTTAAATAAATATCTCATTGATTAACTTGATTTTCTCATATGCATTTTCAATCATAATAAAACTATAAAACTCTCCCCCTTTTTTGTTATCAACAAAAAGGTAGAGAAGTATAAACATTCATACAATCAAGATAAGATTTGACAATTTCATTCATTCATTGAAAGAAGGAAATACATTGAGTAATCAACATTGATATTTCATTTCATCAAAAAGTCTAATACATCAAAATGTTCAATACATTGATTACATTAATTTCAATACATAGCGAGGATTGAAACTCTAGTACATCAGAAATGAGTTCTAACAATCCTAGTCAAGTGATCAACTATGTTCTTCATTCCATCAGATTGGATTTTTACATAATCTTTCATCTACAAAAGTGCAAGCAGTCAAAATTTTGTCTTGAAGCTCCGCATTGCATCTAGAGTAGGTCTCGCCATCTCTGCAAATATCTTTAAGTTCTTCAAAAATATTTTTGAGATCTCCACTTAAAGATACCGAAGAAGAGCTGAGAGTAGACTCCATCTTAGTGATACGATCATCCAATGAATATAGAGTCTCCTTCAAATTCATGAACTTATTCTCAAATTCTGATTTAAATTTTTAGATTGATCATCAAATAGAACTTT
>UESW01003854.1:2729440-2858771 GCA_900491605.1 Calamus simplicifolius | reverse complement strand
TAAAATCTTTCACTTTCTACCATCAAAATATTTGATCATTTATAGCCAAAATCAGTTCTAAAGATTAATAGAGTCTACTGCTCTCAAAAACTTAAACAGTAATTGTCTCAGAATTTAAAATTTTATATTCTTCCTAAATGGTCCATCAAGATATAATATGCAGTCAACTATTTCATTAGCATCAATATCAACCATCTCCACATCTAGCAAATTAACAATCAGTTTTGAACATGCAATATCCATAATAAAAGTTCTCTTAGTAAAATTCACTATATATACTTATCCATCCAGACTCAAATTCAGAAAGTACTCAATTGTGATTAATCAAAAATATGTAATTAACTATTTCATTCCCTAAAATATCATCAATATTAATCATCTCTATAACCGGCAGATTAGCTCATAATCTTAAACTTATAATATCAACAATGTAAGTTCCACAATTAAAAATTCATTATATACATCCACATTCAAATTTAGATTTACTAACTCTAAATACACATATCAACTCAATTGCAATATGGACATAATGATGTTATCTTAGTCATATTAGTCATCAATTGCAATTTTTAACTACTATATCATATTCCATATATCAATCAGCACACATCCTCTAGATGTGCGTAGCCTCCACATGCCATATCAAAGGAGAACCGCAGCGACACATATAAATATTATTCAAATCATTTTACACATGCATGTCACATATTATGCATCATCATAAGCATAATTTCTCTCATAACACATAAACAGTGGTTTGTACATTTTAACCATTGCATATAATCAATTCACTTTGCAAATAATATCAACTATTATAGCAAATATGCAATTAGATACACATGGTACCGCTTACCAATTCCCAAAATAATCAATAAAACTTTATTTCATAAATATGCATAAAACGATAAATACAACCATTTATAATTTATGAAATTATTATATTTGGCTTACTTACCAGATTATGTAATGTAAATAAACCCAATGTTTATGTAATTATTATTTTCGTATGTGTCCCACGGCCCTACAAATTAATCAGAACACATCCTCTAAATGTGTGAGGCCATACATATTCAAACAGAACATACCCTACAGATGTGTGAGGCCACATGAGAACCGCGCGACACATATTAGTCTATCACAATGTTATTATCATACTTACATGTCACTCATCATGCATCAATTTCTCATATTACATATACAGTGGTTTGTACATTATTAGCAAATGCACATGGTCATCCCAACATATTTTGCAAATCAAAGAATTTGTATTTTTACACATACACCAAGAAACTATTTCTTTCAAAATATTATCAGCTACTATAGTCATAATAAATGCTCATATGTAGATTTATGGTACCATTCAAAATAATCAAACCAAATAAACCTCCGTTTTCCTTATCTCATAATATACTTGCAAACTATAAAACCATGAGTTATAAATTATTAATTATAAATAGACTTACTTACCTCAATACGCAAATCTCAAACTGTAAACCAGCTATTTAGACATCTGGGTATTGCTTGCGATCTATCACACCACCTGCGATCATTGATTCGCGTCGAGGGCATGGATCAAGGGGATCGAGGACTCAAACGCTACGCCGAGAGCGTAAGCGTCAGCAGAAAAATCAAACTGCCAAGACCCTGGTTTCACACGAACCGGGTATTACAATTCCAATAAGATAAATACCAGAATTTAAAGGCCCCTTAAGATTGATCCTGATCTTATATGCACGCCCTAGAAAAATTTTGCAGCTTCAAGTTTTCAATTAAATTGTTCAACCATAGAAGTTTCCCCATCATTAATGTTATCTCCAAGATGCATTCTTTAGACAATAACTCCACAGGCAACTCCTCAAAGCACATCCAAACGACTGCACTTGGAATGGATGCATTGGCTGGCTTGAAATCTAGCCTCCAGGGTTCAAAGCTAACATCCGTCTACCAACCAATCAGAGCCCCTTAGGAAACTTTAATAAAGTCCTTCCCATTTTTAAAGCAGAAAACAAATTGATTTGCGCTCTCTCTCTTTCTTGTTTGATTCCTCCTTAACTCTCACACTCTCTCTCTGGCATTAGGAGGATGGGCAAGGGATTACCTGGAGGAGGTGTGCGCCAGGGTGAAGGAGGGAGTCATCCTCCAACTCCTTTTATTCTCCCATGCGACACTCGGATCAATGGAAAATGGGAACCTATCCGACACGCAAAGACCCGAGAAACTAGATGTCGCATCTAAACGTCAGAAGGAAGTCAAGAAGAAAATGAAAGAGAGATTAAGAGAGTTTAGAAGGATTAGGAGGGCTTGTAAGAAGATAGAAAGGAATAGGAAGAGTTTAAGATAGTGTTTGAAATAGGGGATAGAAAGAGAGGGTATCCCTTGGATATCCCCTCTTATTCCCAAAAGCCATAACTATAAGGGATAGTTGGAAATAAAGTTAACCAAAGGGATAATCCATGGTTAACCATGGGATATCCTCTCAACTTATTCCCTAGAGAATGCAGGAATAGCTGGTTATCCCTCCAAATAAGAGTAAAAAAAAGTTATTCTATGGGTTTACCTTTTTGCATTTGATATGATCAATGGGATAGCCAAGGGACAAACTCTATCCCGTGCACTTATCCATGGATAATATTTTTTCTATCAAACACTACCTAAAAAAACTTAGAAGAACTTGTAATTTGGTGTGGGATGAGAGAAAAAAGGTTGGAGGCTGGTTATAGAAGTTTGAGGGCTTCCAAATATCTTAAAAACCTTAGAAACTAGCTGGGGGGGGGGGGGGGGGGGGGGGGGGGAGGGACAAATACGTCCTTTTTTTTCAAATAAAAGACAAGAATGCTCTTGAAAACTAGCCATTTATAGCTATCAAAAGGGTATTTTGGTCTTTAGTCAAGTAGACCTAAGCAAGCCAAAGCGTGCCTAACAAGCCATATTGATGGGTCAACGATACTTCTGCGGGCTATGATAGTGGGATAGGAAAAGACTTTGTAGACTGCATCCGGTGCAGCAAGTCCTACATGAGTTGCACTGCCCCTTCTTATTGGTCCACATGCATATGATATCTATTAAAAAATATTAAGACAGCTTTATGATATCCCGATGAAAAAAAATTATGACACCCCAGTTTTAAAATTATAACATCATAATTATAAAATTACGACACCCATTCAGAAAGCCCAAAAAAAAATTACGATACTCCAGTTGTAAATTTATGATACTGTAGTTATAAAATTACGACACCCATTCAGAAAACATATCTGTACATAAATTTCAAAAAAAAAAACTCAATGGGTATTAATGCACGTCATGTCAAAATTTAATATGACACCCAGTTGTAAACTTACGACACCATAATTATAAGACACACATTAAGAAAGTCAAAAAAAATTACGACATTCCAGTTATAAATTTATGACACCGTAGTTATAAAATTACGACACCCACTTAGAAAACATATCTATACACAAATTTCAAAAAAAAAGCTGAACGGATATTAATGCATGTCATATCAAATTTTAAATACGACACCGTAGTTATAAAATTAAGACACCCATTCAGAAAGCCAAAAAATTACGACATCCCAGTTGTAAATTTACAATACCGTAGTTATAAAATTACGATACTCATTCAGAAAATGTGCACCGCAGCCTGTATACAAATTCTAAAAAAAAAACTAAATATGTATTAATACACGTCACATCAAAATTTAAGATAGTATTCCTATCCATCTGAGACGGTGTGCAAAGACTTTTCCTATTGAACTATCCCGATGGATTGTGCCATAGGCCAACTTGTTAGTGTCTAGCAGACCGATTTGGCATGTTGGGTTGTGCCATGCCAACCCATCACAGGCTATTGTGTTAGCATGGCTCATAGGTCACAGAGGACCTAGCACGATCATTGTAGCGTAGGCATGGCCTACTTTGTGTTAGATCGGATCAAAGCTACATCAGTCCATCCCGTTTGGCTTTAATTGCCAATGTCGTCTCTGTTGTTGTCATTGTGCATCAACAATTGTTACAATTACTACAAGCTATGATCTGCTTCTGAGGCCTTGCCACCCATCAATTGTTTTCATTGTCATAATCACCACTACTCCTGTTTTTACCACCGACCTCACCATTATTATCACATAACATCCATCTGATAATTGTTATCATCACTATCTTTGTCATCATTTTATGCTAAGCTATTTCTTAATTAATTTGCTACCGTTGCTTCTGCAATCATGGCCAGAAGCAATCCTCGTAACTATCAAAATAATTTTGATATTTAACTTTAAAATTATAAAATTTAGTTTCAAAATAGAATATAAGAAGTGATGCAGAATGTTACCTAGAAATCTAATTAATTTGGACATTGAAAGGTTATAAAGCTACACTTCTTAATTTGTCACGTTCTTCCTCCCTCCGCTTATTTAATGAAAAGCTCGCAAAACTTTTTGAAGGTCATGCACAACGAAGAGTGGAGAGAGAGAAAATCAATATAACTCTCGGCTCCTAATAGACCACTCTATATTTTGTTTATAGATTCAAGAATGTTAAGATTATCATCGGTTTAACATACTCTAAAGTTTTAGTATATATAAAATATCTTAAAAATAATTTTACATTAAATAAAAAAAATTAAGTACTTAAAACTTAATTTTATATGCTATTAATTAACTTTCACTTAAATTTTTAGGATCATATAATTTTAATCCACTAATAGATTAATTGAACTAAAAGATGGGGTTGGAGGGTTACAAATAGTATCAAAATAGATCCAAATATAAAATTAATAAGCAAAAAAAAAAAGTTCACATCAGATATATAAAAAGATTTAAATATATATAACTTAAATTCATTTGTTACCAATTAACTTTTAGTTAAATTTTTAGTGCTACATAGTTTTAATCCTTTAATGAATTAATTGAATCAACAAGATCAACAAATGGACCTGAAACGTTACAATTTATGAATAACTTTATTTGATCATAAAAATAAATAATTTAATATTATTATATTTTTCTATATTAATATTTTTTTAAAAAAAATTATTTAAAAGTATACTAAAAGTATACTACAATTTGATAAGGTCTTATCATGTTATGTTTATTAATCATATGCATGTTCTATCATTTTAATATTTATTTATTATTATATTTGATTACTAAAATAATAGCTCATTAAGTATATTTTATAAAATTAAGTATATCTTTAGAAGCTTTCAGTTTTTTATAGTTTATCCTTTATGTAGTTCCATCTATTTTTTATAAAATATTAATAATATATGTTTTATTATTATATTTATATTTACAAATTAATATTTTCCGACAACTTTTATCTAAGATCACATGACGGATCAACGGAAAGGGTCCCCTCATGTCCTAGTTTTTGATCGATCATGCGCTGTAATCATGATAACTTGCTCCGCTGACTTTTCTTGAAGTTGCTTTTTGCTCATTGTTCAATGCATTTTTCCTGTTTATAGCATGCGGCGTTTGGAGTGGGCCGGAAGCTTCCCCATTAGTCATGCAACAGTGAAAAGTCTTTTTAATAAGTCTTTATGCATTGATCTTCGATACATAAAGCATGCTTCGAATATAATCATTGATCATGCATCTATATAAGCATACGAAAAAGGTTTTTTTTTTTTTTGCATCAAAGATCCAAACGTGCTCATTGATCGTATGCTTATGTGGGTGCGCATGCCGCATCCGATGCACGCATACATGCATCAGTGCACAAAGTTGTTCCCTAAGCATATATGCTATAGCTCATTGGGTTGCAGTATATTCTGCATATGCACTCAGCATGAACGCATAGCCAATGCATGCGTTTGATGCATTCTTTGTGCATCAAAGGTTGGTGCATAAAGACTTTTCCAAAGTTTTTACGAAAAAAACTTTGTGCGATGTTATAGGCATGCGGATTGCCTCACGCTCGAAGCGCACTTTATGCATCGAAGACCGATATACAAAAACTTTTTAAATCTTTATACATCACCTTTAATAGCGAATGATCTACACCGAATACAATTATTTATTTATATGCGAATCTATAACAGAGAATTTGCTCATAAATTTCTTACCATAAAAATGAATTCATGCGCGAACGAATCATCGCATCCGATACAGACCATTCTATATCAAAGCCGTGAATTTTTTTTTTTTCATGCAACATTAATTTGCTTGCAAGAATGCTCATATTTTTTAATTTAAAAAGAAAAATAATAATAATAATAATAATAATAATAATAATAATAATAATAAACCTTACAAATTATTTTTGGCACACTAACCTCCCTCCTAAATTTATTTGAAGTATTAAACTTTTCATTCTTATTATTGTAATTTATTAATATTTGAAAACATTTCATTCTTAATGTTTTAATGTATAAGAATAAAATAAAATTAATAGAATAATTAATGTATTGCTAACGTGAACAAGAGATGATTGTCAAGATAGTGCGCATAGATTATATTAAATTTAATAGAGGATCAAAAATAAAGCATTAGTAAAATATAACAAACTAAATTATAACAATTCAAAGTTTAAGTATTGAAATAAATTTTGAGCAAAAGTTGGAGGATCAAAAGTATATTTTATTTTATTTTTATAAAATTACACGTTTGGCTCCAAAACTTTCATTCATTAATATTTTCTTTAGAATCTCAAACTTTGGCATATTTGTTATGTTTTATTAATATTGCATTGTCAACCTTGATCAATTAAAATTTATAAAATAAATAACATATTCATATTAATCGATAAAATGATACTTCAACCATATTTTTTAACTTATCCTTCTATATCAAAAATATAATATTTTTAAAATATTAAAAATTCAATTATAATAATTAAAAAAAAATAAAAAATAAAATAATTTTTAGCAAAAATTTGAGGACCGATGGGGTGGGTGTGTGTATATTAAAAGGAAAAAGAAAAAGAAAAAGAAAAAAGCTGCCAAGTCGTAGCGTATGAAATGAGTTACTTCCCTTTTGATGCGTTTTCTTGCCATCTTTTTAGGCATTTCCCACATGCGCGCAATCGGAGCGGGTCGGAACTTCGCTCGGTTTGCAAAGCAACAAAAAGAATTGTCCGTGGGACACCAGTGTTGACAACCACCAATCTCTCTCTTTCCTTTTTTTTTTTTTTTTTGATCTAACGAAATAAAATTATTGCCCTTTGAAGTCACGCACCATCTTTGCTAAGTTATAGCGATGGGGTACCAAATCATTCCCAAATGAATTCCTTGTTTTTTTTTTCTTTTCTTTTCTTATTGGTTTTCGAGTCAAGGCATGATTTTTTTTCCCATGTCACTTTCTCTCGTCCATTTCCTTTTTGATATAACGTGTGACCTAGTGGAGGGGTTGGGCTTGAAGACATGCCAATATGGAAAAGACTTTGTATACTGTATCCGATGCAACAAGTTTTATATGGATTGCACTGCTCCTTCTTATTGATCCACGTACTTACGATATTCATTAAAAATGTTAAGACAGCTTTACGATATCCCAAGAAAAAAATTTACGATACCCAGTTTTAAGCTTATAAGACACGTTCAGAAAGCAAAAAAAAATAATTATGACACAATTATAACTTATGATACCGTAGTTATAAAATTATGATACCCCTTCAGAAAACGTGTCTGTACATAAATTTTCAAAAAAAAAGTTGAATGGGTATTAATGCACATCATGTCAAAATTTGAGATGACATCTTAGTTTTAAACTTACGACACACAGTAGTTATAAAATTAAGATACCCATTAATAAAGTAAAAAAAAAAAATTATGACATCCAATTATAAATTTACAACACCGAAGTTATAAATTACGACACCCACTCAGAAAATGTGCCTGCATATAAATTTTTAAAAAAAGCTGAAGGGGTATTAATGTACGTCAGACAGCTTTTTTTTGGAATTTATGTACAGACATGTTTTCTGAGTAGGTATCGTAATTCTATAACTATGGTGTCGTAACTTTACAACTGGTATGTCATAATTTTTTTTTCTTTTGAACAGTGTGTTTTTTATAACTACGATGTTGTAAGTTTAAAACTAGGATGTCGTAAATTTTTTTTTTACTTTCTGAACTTGTGTTTTAATTTTATAACTATAGTATGTGTTGGGGGGTAAAATTATCATTGCATTGATATCCGTGTGAGGCGGCTAAGGCTGACCTCCTTCGGGCTTCCGTAGCTCGGCCTCTCCCGGGCTTCCGTAGCTCGGCCTCTCCCGGGCTTCCCTAGCTCGGCCTCCTCCGGGCTTCCGTAGCTCGGCTCCTTTCGAGCTTCCCTAGCTCGGCCTCCTCCGGGCTTCCGTAGCTCGGCCTCCTCCGGGCTTCCGTAGCTCGGCCTCTCCCGGGCTTCCGTAGCTCGGCCTCTCCCAGGCTTCCCTAGCTCGGCCTCCTCCGGGCTTCCGTAGCTCGGCCCCTTTCGAGCTTCCCTAGCTCGGCCTCCTCCGGGCTTCCGTAGCTCGACCTCCTCCGGGCTTCCGTAGGTCGGCCTCTCCCGGGCTTCCATAGCTCGGCCTCTCCCGGGCTTCCCTAGCTCGGCCTCTCCCGGCTTCCGTAGCTCGGCCTCTCCCGGGCTTTCCTAGCTCGGCCTCCTCCGGGCTTCCGTAGCTCGGCCTCCTCCGGGCTTCCGTAGCTCGCTTCTACCCAGCGATCCACGCCCTGACGTCTACCTCCGCGGAACCTGACGCGGGAGAGCTTAAGCTTACCCGAGCAGCTCCTTAGGCAAGGAATCATGTTGAGACGTGCCTAAGACCTATTGTAACCGCCCCAGGTCTACTCACCCAGATCCTAAGACATCGAGGAGCTCTCCCAGCCGTCGATCCCTTAACAGACAAGGCGTGGATTCTAACGGCCCCACAACGGCCTGATTCTGTCTACCCTCGTATCGTAACAACCTCAGAACCTTCCAGAAGATGCTCAAGTCCCCAGGTGACGGTCTATAAATATCAGATTGGCAGATTCCCTCAGGTACGCGACTCTGTACGCACACCTCCACTCTCACTCTCCTGCCCTTTGGAGCCTCCGATTGGTCGCCCCCGGAGAGGTCTCCCGGAGAGATCCACCTCCTCATTATCTGGTTGATCGCCGATTCCTTCCCCACTGACTTGAGCGTCGAAGGGTCTTCAGCGGAGGACCACCCCCAGCGTCCCTCCGCGTGTGGGCTTCTTTTGCAGGTCCGCCCGCACCCTCCTCTTCCCGGAGATCGACCGTGCCCTAGTCGGAGGACGGATTTCAGCGGCAACAGATTGGCGCTAGAGGAAGGGTCTCAAGTCCCGTTAAAACTTGAAGAAAGGAGACAAGGATCCCGATCCGGAGAAAAATCTCTCTGATGGCCAACCGAAAGAGAGCAACCTCTGTTGCCCAAGATCAGATCGCCTCCAAGAGGTCTGATCCGACTGGCGCCACAGCGCCACAGCCCCCACCTGTCGAGACTCCGTCGCCTGCCATTCCGGTGAGCCAGGACCAGTTCGCTACACTGGTCCAGCAAGTCCAGGCCCTTACCCACCTGGTACAGGAGCGCCTTACGGCTCCTCCCGCTTCGCATCCCCAGAAAGAAGCGGCGACCTCTTCTTCGCCGGCAACCTCCTCCTCTGATCCGCATGAACCAGCGGATCCCCCGCATCGCCCAAGGGGGACAAACCGGTCCCTCGAACCGGTTATGATAGAGATCCTCCCAGATCTCGGCGAGCCCGCTCCCTCTCTCCGGCGATGTCTCACCATGATTCGACGCCATCCTTGCGGTTCTCGAGCCCAGCCCCTCCTCTGGCCGGTGAGGAGGAGATCCGCCGTCAGATCTGTTGGGGCGTAAATCGTCATTGCATTGATATCCGTGCGAGGCGGCTAAGGCTGACCTCCTCCGGGCTTCCGTAGCTCGGCCTCTCCTGGGCTTCCGTAGCTCGGCCTCTCCCGGGCTTCCGTAGCTCGGCCTCTCCCGGGCTTCCGTAGCTCGGCCTCCTCCGTGCTTCCGTAGCTCGACCTCTCCCGGGCTTTCGTAGCTCGGCCTCCTCCGGGCTTCCGTAGCTCGGCCTCCTCCGGGCTTCCGTAGCTCGGCCTCCTCCGGGCTTCCGTAGCTCGGCCTCTCCCGGGCTTCCGTAGCTCGGCCTCCTCCGGGCTTCCGTAGCTCGGCCCCTTCCAGGCTTCCGTAGCTCGCTTATACCCAGCGATCCACGCTCTGACGTCTACCTCCACGGAACCTGACGCGGGAGAGCTTAAGCTTACCCGAGCAGCTCCTTAGGCAAGGAATCATGTTGAGACGTGGCCTAAGACCTATTGTAACCGCCCCAGGTCTACTCACCCAGATCCCAAGACATCGAGGAGCTCTCCCAGCCGTCGATCCCTTAACAGACAAGGCGTGGATTCTAACGGCCCCACAACGGCCTGATTCTGTCTACCCCCGTATCGTAACAACCTCAGAACCTTGCCAGAAGATGCTCAAGTCCCCAGGTGACGGTCTATAAATATCAGATTGGCAGATTCCCTCAGGTACGCGACTCTGTACGCACACTCCACTCTCACTCTCCTGCCCTTTGGAGCCTCCGATTGGCCACCCCCGGAGAGGTCTTCCGGAGAGATCCACCTCCTCATTATCTGGTTGATCGCCGATTCCTTCCCCACTGACTTGAGCGTCGGAGGGTCTTCCGCGGAGGACCACCCCCAGCGTCCCTCCGCGTGTAGGCTTCTTTTGTAGGTCCGCCCGCACCCCCTCTTCCCGGAGATCGACCGCGCCCGAGTCGGAGGACGGATTTCAGCGGCAACAGATTGGCGCTAGAGGAAGGGTCTCAAGTCCCGTTAAAACTTGAAGAAAGGAGACAAGGATCCCGATCCGGAGAAGAATCTCTCTGATGGCCAACCGGAAGAGAGCAACCTCTGTTGCCCAAGATCATCGCCTCCCAGAGGTCTGATCCGACTGGCGCCACAGCGCCACAGCCCCCACCTGTCGAGACTCCGTCGCCTGCCATTCCGGTGACCCAGGACCAGTTCGCTACACTGGTCCAGCAAGTCCAGGCCCTTACCCACCTGGTACAGGAGCGCCTTACGGCTCCTCCCGCTTCGCATCCCCAGAAAGAAGCGGCGACCTCTTCTTCACTGGCAACCTCCTCCTCTGATCCGCATGAACCAGCGGATCCCCCGCATCGCCCCAAGGGGGACAAACCGGTCCCTCGAACCGGTTACGATAGAGATCCTCCCAGATCTCGGCGAGCCCGCCCTCTCTCCGGCGACGTCTCACCATGATTCGACGCCATCCTTGCGGTTCTCGCGCCCAGCCCCTCCTCTGGCCGGTGAGGAGGAGATCCGCCGTCAGATCCAAGAAATGCGTCAGGAGCTGGACGCCGCCAAGCAGATCCACCTGCCCCAGCCCAGAGCAGAGCAGAGCATCCCTTTCTCTAAGGGAATCATGGAGGAAGTGATTCCCTCCCACGTTAAGCTGCCAACCGTCGAGCCTTATCATGGCTCCACTGATCCGGACGACCATCTTAGCAGCTTCCGGTCAATAATGATGTTCCACGGAACATCCGATGCGATCCTCTGCCGAACCTTCCCATCCACCCTCAGAGGATCCGCCCGAACCTGGTTCAACGCTTTGAAACCGGGTTCCATTGATTCATTCGACGAGCTGAGCCACCTTTTTATCGGCCAGTTCGTCAGCAGCCTCCGCCACCGACGGAGATCCGACTCCCTCTCCGAAGTCAAGCAAAGAGAGGGGGAGTCCTTGAGAAATTATCTTGGCCGTTTCAACAAGGCCATGTTGGAGGTGGACCACCTTAATCATGAGGTGGCTATGTCCACCCTAGCGGGGGGAGTTTCAAAGGAGAGCGACTTCTATCTGGCGATGGAGGTCAGCTACCCCCCGTGTTTGTCTGATATGATGGCCCTTGCGGACAAGTACGCCAGGGTCGAGGAGTCGCGGAGAGTGGCCCGTGCTGAGCAAGCAAGAAAGAAGCAGGAGCCCAAAGCTCCCGACAGACACCGCCCTGTCCGTCGGCCAAGTCCGCCCCGCCGTCCAAGAGTCCCTCCGCTGCCGCCAAGGAATCGCTCCCGGAGTCCTCCCAGGCGATTCGATCGCTATACTCCGCTGACTGCGCCCCGAGCGCAGATCCTCATGGAGATTGAGCGCCAACTTCCCCGGCCAGTACCTCTCCGAGGGAACCCGACCCGAAGAGATCCAGCCAAGTACTGCCGCTACCATAGGGAGCATGGTCATGACACTGAAGAATGCTGGCAGCTGAAGAACGAAATCGAGAGACTGATTCGGCAGGGACGGTTGGACCAGTTTAGAAGAGCACCCGAGCCGCAGCAACAAGGAGGTGACCGCCAGCCTGAGCTCCCACAACTCCCTCCTCCACTAAATCCGCCTGTGGTCGGCCGTATCAACATGATTGAGGAGGCCGGCGGATCGAGCTCCAGGGGCAACGGTGATGCGCCGGTGCCAAAGAAGGCGCGCACGGGCGAACTTTCCTTTTCTGATGATGATCTTCTTGGGATACAGCTTCCCCACGATGACGCACTTGTTGTATCCATTAACTTGAACAACTATGATGTAAGCCGGATCCTCGTCGATAGTGGAAGTTCGATAAACGTTTTGTACCTCGGTGTGTTTGCCAGGATGAAATTGCTCATGGAAAATCTTCGAGCCATGGATTCCACCCTGATGGGATTCACTGGCGACGTCATCGTCCCAGAAGGAATCGTCACCCTGACGGTCCGTGCGGGAACCTGGCCCCTTGTAGCCATTGTTCAGACGGATTTCTTGGTAACCGACCTCAGGTCCCCATATAACGCCATATTCGGTAGGCCGGGTCTAATGTCTCTCAAGGCGGTAGTCTCCATCCCGCATCTATCTATGAAGTTCCCTACCGAGCAAGGAGTTGGCGTGGTTCGGGGAAATCAAGCCATGGCTCGGCAATGTTTTGTCACGAGCCTTCAGTCCAGAATGCCCGAAGTTGATGGGCTAGACGCTCGTGAGGACTTCGCCGAACAGCGAGGAGAACCGGCGGAAGAGCTGGAAGAAGTACCGCTAGACGAAGCTCGGCCCGACCGAACCATAAGGATCGGGTCGCTACTCGAAGGAGAGCCTCGTCGCGAGCTGATCAGATTCCTCCAAAGCAATGCGGACATCTTCGCATGGACCGCCTCCGACATGCCAGGGATTGACCCCGAGGTCCTCGTCCATCGCCTCAATGTGGACGAGATGCACAGGCCTATTAAGCAGAAGAAGAGAAGCTTCGCCCCGGAACGGCAAAAAGCCATTGAAGAGGAGGTCGACAAACTTATCAAAGCCAATTTTGTCCGAGAGGTGAATTACCCAAGTTGGTTGTCAAATGTCGTCATGGTGAAAAAGTCGAATGACAAATGGAGGATCTGCATCGACTTCACCGACCTCAACAAGACATGCCCAAAGGATAGCTTCCCCCTCCCTCGGATCGACCAGCTTGTGGACGCCACCTCAGGTCCACCAAATGCTGTCATTCATGGATGCCTATTCGGGCTACAATCAGATCCGGATGGCCCCCGAAGATGAAGAAAAGACCGCCTTCATAACCGACCGAGGTACCTACTGTTACCGAGTCATGCCTTTCGGTCTTAAAAATGCAGGAGCGACCTACCAACGACTGGTCAACAAGGTGTTCAAGGAACAAATCGGCCGGAACATGGAGGTGTACGTAGATGATATGCTGGTCAAAAGCAAGGAAGCGCTGCGGCATGTTGAGGACCTCGCGGAGAGCTTTGCCACACTGCGCAAATATGGGATGAAGCTCAACCCAACCAAGTGTGCTTTCGGCGTCAATTCCGGGAAATTCCTTGGCTTCATGGTCTCCCAGCGAGGTATCGAGGCTAACCCTCAGAAGATTCAAGCTCTCCACAAATGGCGCCCCCAGCGTCAATTAAGGAGGTCCAGCGCCTAACCGGGAGGATAGCGGCCCTTAACCGCTTCGTGGCTCGGTCAGCCGAGAGATGCCTCCCCTTTTTCAAAGCTCTCCGATCGGCCAAAAATTTCGGTGGACTCCTGAGTGCCAGAAATCATTTCAATATCTCAAGAAGTACCTCGGCTCGCCTCCACTTCTCAGCAGTCCGATCCCGGAGAGACCCTATTCCTGTACCTGGCCGTTTCGGAGAGTGCAGTCTGCTCGGTGCTAGTCAAAGAGGAAAGTAAAATCCAGAGGCCGATCTACTATGTGAGTAGGCTGCTTCGCGATGCGGAGACGAGGTACAGCAGGATTGAGAAAATGGTGCTGGCTTTGATCACCTCGGTCCGGAAGCTACGGCCTTATTTTCAAGCACATTCAGTGATGGTCCTCACCGATCAACCCATCAAGGCGGTGGTCCACCGTCCAGAAACATCGGGGAGGATGACCAAATGGGCCGTCGAACTAAGCGAGCATGACATACATTTTCAACCTCGCCCGGCCATCAAAGCCCAAGTGCTGGCCGATTTCCTCCTCGAGTGTACCATCCCAGAAGACGACTCTACCCCAGAAAATCCCGAAGGACCAAAGCCTGAGGCACGGTGGCTCCTTCACGTTGATGGGTCGTCCAATGCCCATCACTCCGGTGCGGGTCTAGTTCTCACCAGCCCAGAGGGAATGATCTTCGAATACGGCGTCCGATTCTCCTTCCCGGCTTCCAACAACGAAGCCGAGTACGAGGCCCTGTTAGCTGGTCTCTGGATCGCCCGCAACCTGAAGGTGGAAAAGCTTAACGCCTTCACCGACTCTCAGCTGGTGGCCGGCCATGTGCAGGGAGAATTTGAAGCCCGAGAACCCAACATGATCCGATATCTCCAAGAGGTGCGCGGCCTACTTCCCCATTTTGCCGAGTTTGAAATTGTTCAAATTCCTAGATCGGAAAACGCCCGTGCCGACCTACTCTCCCGATTGGCAACCACGGAGACGATGGATGCTGAACAAAGATTCCATCTGGAGACTCTGGAAAAGCCGAGTATCATGGAAGCCGATCGGATGATGCAAATCGAGGCCGAGCCATCCTGGTTCGACCCTATCCTCAACTATCTCAGAGAAGGGTCGCTCCCATCCGACCGAAGAGAGGCCAGGAAATTGAAGCTGCAGGCGACCCACTATGTATTGATTGACAGCCAACTTTACAAGCGGTCTTTTTCTATGCCGCTGCTCAGATGCCTCCGCCCATCCGAGGTGGACTATGCTCTACGAGAGGTACATGAAGGGATTTGCGGCAACCACCTGGGGAGCCGGTCCCTATGCCACAAGGTGCTACGGAAAGGCTATTACTGGCCGACCATGCAGAAAGACGCGGACGACCTAGTCCGAGCCTGTGACGCCTGCCAGAGACATTCAAGCATCCAGAGGCTCCCTTCCGCCGAGCTAGTCTCTATATCCTCCACCTGGCCCTTTGCCAAGTGGGGGATGGACATCCTCGGCCCGTTCCCGCTTGCAACGGGACAGCAGAAATTCTTATTCGTTGCCATTGACTACTTCACCAAGTGGGTTGAAGCGGAAGCCGTTGCGCAAATCACCGAAGCACGGGCCAGAGACTTTGTATGGAGGTCCATCGTCTGCCGGTTCGGCCTCCCCCACACCATAATCACCGATAACGGTAAGCATTTCGACAATTCCAAGTTCCGCCAATTCTGCGAGGAACACGGAATCCGTCACCACCTTACTTCGGTCGGGCACCCACAAGCCAACGGAGCGGCCGAAGTGATCAACAGGACTCTCCTCCAAGGAATCAAAGCTCACCTCTCCAGAGCCCAAGGCAGGTGGGCGGATGAGCTACACCATGTCTTATGGGCCTATCGCACCACCCCGAGGATTCCGACGGGCGAGACTCCATTTCGAATGGCTTTCGGTACGGAGGCCGTCATCCCTGTGGAATAGGCCTCCCATCTTTGCGGGTGGAGAGTTATTCAGAGGAAGCCAGCAACGAGCAACTCCGCACCAACCTCGACTTGGTAGAGGAAGTCAGAGAGAAAGCCCGAATCAGGATGGCCGCCTATCAACAGAGGGTGGCTCGGTACCATGCCTCCAGGGTCAAGGGGAAAACCTTCCTACCCGGCGACCTCGTCCTCCGAAAAGCTTCTGTATCCAAACCACTGGAGCAAGGAAAGCTGGCGCCGAACTGGGAGGGTCCGTACCAAATCACGGAGATCATTGGGCCGAGAGCCTACAAGCTGCAGGATCCTGATGGGAAATCCATCCCCCGAACGTGGAACTCGGACAACCTCCGCAGATACTATCAATAGGGTACGTCCCTTATGCTTCGCCAGTTATCTATTTTCCCGCAACTTGCTGTGTGAATCGATTATGCACCATATTGCCATAAATCATAAAAGGAAATAGATGCTGCTTACCAATCCTCGGTACAACCGAGTTATCTGCCTGGACAGGAAATCTCCGAACCTTGGCAGGGCCAAGTAAAACAAAGTCTCCGAACCTCGGCTGGGCCGAGCAACAAAATCTCCGAACCTTGGCAGGGCCAAGTAAAACAAAGTCTCCGAACCTCGGCTGGGCCGAGCAACAAAATCTCCGAACCTTGGCAGGGCCAAGTAAAACAAATCTCCGAACCTTGGCAGGGCCAAGTAAAACAAAATCTCCGAACCTTGGCAGGGCCAAGTAAAACAAAGTCTCCGAACTTCGGCTGGGCCGAGCAACAAATCTCCGAACCTTGGCAGGGCCAAGTAAAACAAAATCTCCGAACCTTGGCAGGGCCAAGTAAAACAAATCTCCGAACCTTGGCAGGGCCAAGTAAAACAAAATCTCCGAACCTTGGCAGGGCCAAGTAAAAAAAAGTCTCCGAACCTCGGCTGGGCCGAGCAACAAATCTCCGAACCTTGGCAGGGCCAAGTAAAACAAAGTCTCCGAACCTCGGCTGGGCCGAGCAACAAAATCTCCGAACCTTGGCAGGGCCAAGTAAAACAAAGTCTCCGAACCTCGGCTGGGCCGAGCGACAAATCTCCGAACCTTGGCAGGGCCAAGTAAAACAAAGTCTCCGAACCTTGGCTGGGCCGAGAAACAAAATCTCCGAACCTTGGCAGGCCCAAGTAAAACAATGTCTCCGAACCTCGGCTGGGCCGAGCAACAAATCTCCGAACCTTGGCAGGGCCAAGTAAAACAAATCTCCGAACCTTGGCAGGGCCAAGTAAAACGAAGTCTTCGAACCTCGGCTGGGCCGAGCAACAAATCTCTGAACCTTGGCAGGGCCAAGTAAAACAAAGTCTCCGAAACTCGGCTGGTCCGAGCAACAGATCTCCGAACCTTGGCAGGGCCAAGTAAAATGTTTCTCCGAACCTCGGCAGGGCCGAGCGATAAATCCCCCGAGCCATGACAAGGCAAGGTAGAAACCATCCGGGCTAAGACCCCAGCGAAAGGTCTAAACCTACAAGCCTCGACCAAAGCCGAACGGCCCCCCAGACTGTCCCCCAAGGGACTTCGCCCGGTTCAAAAACGGGCGCTAAACGAAAACCATCGGCATGCGAAAAAATGCCACCATCGGCAGAACTCCCCCAAGAGGCTATAAAGCCTCACGTAACCGGCCAAGGGCCCTAGGCTGGGCCGGGAAATTCTCCCTAGCAGTAGAAAACCTTTGGGCGACCCCCCTGTAACTCGTCATTCGAAATATCTACGATTAATACGCAGGGCGATGGGACCAGACCGACACCCAAGTCCGTCGAGCGTATCAAGGTGATCATTCTCAAAGAAGAAAGAAATTCCTGGAAGCGGGTCTATTTTCCATTTAAATGAGAAGGAACTACTGCGAGGCACAAAAAAGACACGGAAAAACAAAAGCAAAAACGGGAGCGGGCAGAGGCCCTGGAGTCAGTCGCCCCCAGAGGCCAGTAGCTCCTCCAGACGCCTCGCCAGGTCGGCCACCTGCTGACGGAGGGACACGATCTCCTTCTCTTGCCGGTCCATTATCCGGCGTAAGGTTTCCGCCTCCCTAACCGAGACATCCAAGAGTTCTTCGGCGGCCCTCGCAAGCTGCTCATTAATTGCAAGGCCCGACGCGAGGGTCAGCCCGTCGACGGTAATGGAGGTACTCCTCCCCTCCGAGTACGGCGGGCCGCTGACCGAGGAATACGAATCACTTGGAGATCGCGCTGGAGAAGCCATTCTTTTTCAGAGCTCAGACCGAGGGATGGCCGAAACCAATCCCCCTCGGTCATATTTATACCCGTCAGGAAGGTATCCCGATCGGCCACGCCGCGAACGCCGATCCATGAGAGTTTGCCGTGTGTCACCATTCTAATGCATGAGGAACCGAAGAGTCACGCCATATCCTGAGTAAGATCGATAAGCGCGAACAGATTGTTCGGAGGTTCCCCAAGCGAACACTTTCCAATCTGTCGCCCCCTGCATTAAATACATTCGGCGCTTCCCCGAGCCGCTCAATACCACCCCCTTTTTTTCGAAAAACGTGGAAGTCCGCCGCTCGGCCGATAACTCGCCCCCTCGGAAAGAGTAGCATCGCCAATAAATGCGTGACAACACGCCGCCCGTTCCGCTCGGGCGCCCCCTTTATTAAGCGCCACGTGAGCCTAACGCTATGGCCTGCAACAGCAGCTGAATCGCTCCCTCCGAGCTACGATAATCTCCAAACCTCGGCAGGGCCGAGCTACCAGTTCTCCAAACCTCGACAGGGCCGAGCTATAAAATTCTCCGAACCTCGGCAGGGCCGAGCTACCAGTTCTCCAAACCTCGGCAGGGCCGAGCTATAAAATTCTCCGAACCTCGGCAGGGCCGAGCTACCAGTTCTCCAAACCTCGGCAGGGCCGAGCTATAAAATTCTTCGAACCTCGGCAGGGCCGAGCTACCAGTTCTCCAAACCTCGACAGGGTCGAGCTATAAAATTCTCCGAACCTCGGCAGGGCCGAGCTACAGTTCTCCAAACCTCGGCAGGGCCGAGCTATAAAATTCTTCGAACCTCGGCAGGGCCGAGCTACCAGTTCTCCAAACCTCGACAGGGTCGAGCTATAAAATTCTCCGAACCTCGGCAGGGCCGAGCTACCAGTTCTCCAAACCTCGGCAGGGCCGAGCTATAAAATTCTCCGAACCTCGGCAGGGCCGAGCTACCAGTTCTCCAAACCTCGGCAGGGCCGAGCTACCAGTTCTCCAAACTTCGGTAGGGCCGAGCTATAAAATTCTCCGAACCTCGGCAGGGCCGAGCTACAGAATTCTCCGAACCTTGGCGGGGCCAAGTAAAATGTTCTCCGAACCTTGGCAGGACCAAGTAAGGCGTTCCCCGGAACTCGAAACTTGACTATCCCAAGTAACTGGCCCCTTGCACCATGACGAGAAGGGGTGCGGATTCCCTAAGCTTCGGCCAGGACCGACCTACGGTAAACCGAGCTCCAATAAAAGCGGAGCACAAAAGTGCCAGACTCCTGACCCAAGCAAGGAGCGTATTTTGCCAAACGGTCTATGAATCACCGAATACGAACCTCGATTAGTTCGGATGGCGTGAAGTCCTCGTCTAAGGACAAACAGAACGCTTTTGACGTCCACAAATAACAATAGCGAAAAGCTCGGCACAAGAAAAGATAGAGGTCAAAAAACAGAATATAACTCTCTTTATTGCCGATCATGATCAATTACAAATGCCTCACAGGCGTTACAAGAGCATTGAAATGCATAAACTAAAGATCAATTGCAAAACCCGAGCAACTGCTACAAAGCAGACCCAGGCGACTGCGATGTTCTGACGGCCGGATCAGCAAATCAGGCAAACCACAAAATCAGTCCGCCTGGGCAGGATGAATTAAAAGATCCAAAAGGAGGCATGGCCCGCGGATGCTGATTCTGAGGATCCAGACGATCCGGCCTGCCCCCCCTAGGAGGGGGTGCTGGATCGCGGGTCGTCACCCAGCCAAGGGAACCGGGGACCGTCCGACCCCGGTTGCTCCCATCTTCTCCCTCCCGTGGCAAGGATTCCCCTCAGAGAAGGGACGGGAACCTAAGCCAGCGAAAAAGGGGAGTCTGTGCGTGCTACGGGGGTGTCGATGCACTTCCTACCATAAGCCCCCCATAACCGACCGCAAAGATCACACGGGAAGAGTTATATGTGCGCTCCCCGTGTGATCCCTGCGCCCCCCATGTGCGCTCTCCATGTGATCTCCGGGACTCATCCCCTAAGGGTGAGCCATCCTCCAGCTGCTCCCCGGTCGCCCCAGCTATCCGGCGGCAAGGAGCCCATGAAAGGAAAAGTTGATCCTCCCACTCGTAGCGACAGAGAAATGAGCATAGTAAAAGCTCTGGCGAGAAAAGAAACTTTGGGGATAACCAGATGAGACCCCCTTTTCCCTTTTATAGGCAGAAATGGACCAGGAAAAACCACCCAGGCTGCGCATCCCGAGATTTAAATTTCCAAGTAGTACTTCCACGTGGTCTCCCAAGATTGGCGCCCCATTGCGCGCCAAACCCACCGCCCGAACCAGGACGTGTACGAAGATCCCCTCCTGATCCCGAATCACAGTCGTTAAATGCAGGAAATCGTCCGCTGACACTTCGAAAACTGGCGGGCTCAGAAAATCGTCCTTCGAAAAGTACTGTCCAATAGTGGACGGTTGCGTGCGCATCACAACGAGGCAACCTGCGTGGGAAAAGAGCACCTTCCGGAAAGCTCTGATGCAGCTTTATACCCCCTACTGTGCCGTATCACCGTTTCTAGTAAAATAAAAACCGAATCGCCTGCGGGACAGCAGGGCACTGACAGGATGGCAGGAAGCACGCCGACCTATTTTTGCCCGTCGGCCCTAGCCGACCTATTCCTTCTGTCGGCCCACGCCGACCTGTTTTCGCCCGTCGGCCCCAGCCGACCTATCCCTTCTGTCGGCCCGTGCCGACCTATTTTCGTTCATCGGCCCCAGTCGATCTAATTTATCCATCGGCACCAGCCGACCTATATTGTTCGTCGGTCCCAACCGGCCTACTCTGCCCCTCGACCCTGGCCGATCTATTTTGCCTGTTGGCCCTGGCCGGCCTGCTTCGCCTATCGTCCGAGCTAACGCGTTTGCATAGTCTTGGGATAAAGATAACCCAAGATCGCCAGCGAGCCACAGACTGCTCAACGAGAAATTGAACGACGATGAGATCAAACTGGGACAGCACTTAAGTCAAAACAGTAAGTTCTTTTATCAAGGAACGACAAATAAACAAGGTACAATAACGACTCCTACGAATCAGGAGCCGCACCAGCCTTTGAGGAACCCTCAGTTGCGCCTGCGGAGGCGTGACTAGGCTCACCCTTCTCCGATGTTCTCGCCCCCTCGGCGGCAGTTTGCGACCATCCCTCAGAAATTGCAGCTTCGCTGGGACTAGGGGCGGCGCCAGGTTCGCCGTCAGAAACATCGACACATTCGTCTTCGTCCTCTTCTTCCTCATCTTCGTCTTCTTCTGAATCTTCAATGCCCAGAAAAGAGAGGTCCCACTCCGGGCGCTCACTAAGAATCCGCTGCTTACATTCTTCCATCCCATGATGGAAGGCGTCAATGCTAATAGCGTCCTGCCTACCCCTGAGAATGGCGTGCTGCGTTTTGACCTCCGCAGTCTGTTTCTCGGCCTCGATCACTTGGGCCTTCAAAATGGCATTTTGTTCCTCAAGCTCGCTGGCCCGTGCCTCGAGTTCCGAGCTCCTGCTGCGAGTGGACGCGAGCGTACTTTGGAGAGCCCGAATCTCCGACCCCATCTTCGCCATCTGGAAAAATCAAAGTCAATCGGCATCGCAAGGAGCCAGTGGAAAAATAAAGAGGATAAAATGGGAGCATACCTCCCCCTCTCGCCTGGCCAGCCTTTTGGCCAGCTCCTCGGCCTCACTCCGGGCTCTTGTCCTGTCAGCGCCGACCAGCTCGACCCTCTCCTGCAGGGTACTAATCTTCGATTGCCTGGCTTCAATCTCCCCACGAGCTTGCGACAACTCGTCACTCACCCGAGTCATCATCCCTTGATGCCACCTGGCGCTCTCCTTCAAATCGGCAATTTCACCATCACGCCGTTTCAATTTCTCCTCCATTTCGCCGAGCATTCTCGCCAGGCGCCTTCTCTCATCGTCGGCCTCCCTCCCCAGCCGACTTATGCTCTCACCGTGTTCCCGCTGCATCGCCGCCACCTCCGTGGAATGTTTCGATTTAATTTTAGCCAACTCCAAGCACGCGTTGTTGTTCCTCGCTAGGAGTCCCTGTAACTCCTCCACCCGGCGCTTCTGCTTGGACACCTCGTCCACGGCGGCCTGATGTGCCACCCTTGCCACCTTCGAGTTCCTGTCCATCGTGTCCATGAGCTCTTCAAACTGCTCAGACACTTTCAGCCGTGACTGGAGCTCAACATTCTCCCTCCGGGCCTGGACACTGGCTCCCGTCGCCAAACTCAGGCGCCAGCAAATCGCTCGGGAAAGCAAAACGCTCTGCAAAGACAAAAAACCGAAAAAGCGCCCACGACGGGGTCCATCGGGAAACATTTGTCACATAGGAAAGTGACTCACCCGCGAAGCGTAGTCCCGGGTCATCCTCATCAAAGTCGTGTTATCAATGGCAGGAAGGAGATGGATACTCTCAGCTACACCTTACTGCCCGAACGCAGCATCGACCAATCCCAGGTCGGCAAACTTGTCCGTTGACGGATCCGCACCCGGATGCAGGACCAACCTTATCATGGCGGAAAACGCCTCATCAATGCTAGTCTCCGAGCTGCTGGGTTGACCGGCCCCGCCTGAGGGACCGGCCTGCACGACCCCCAGCTGAGAAGCCTTCAACCTCCCAGCCTCCTCCATTAAGGCCTTGGCTTAGGCCTCTTCAGATAGCTCGGCCAGCCCAAGCGCCAGCCTCCCCAAAATCTTCTTCGAGGGAGCCCCGATCGTGGGACCCCCACTTTGTTGTGCTCCCTCCACCGATGCATCCTTTCCAGTCGCTACCACCTGCGTCTCCTCCGCGAGCTCCCCCGAGGCCTCGGTCTGACCCGCCTCTTGACCCATCGAGGGCGCCCCGACCTCACTGCTACCAGACTCCCCGGCGGACAGACCAAGTAGGGGCTCCCCCTGAACTTCCTCCACTGCGGCTGTCTCCTCCCCCTCTCCCGCTGGAGCCAGTGGTAGTCCCGCGGGGGCAATGGCCTCTGCTACGGCCGCCTCCGATGGACCCGTCGCAGGTTCCTCTTTCAAGGGGGACGCGGTCGGACGAACCAGCGGAGCTTCATCTGAACTGTCCGATATCTCCAGTACGAGGGCGCCAGGTGCCGTGGTCGTTCTCCCCGAATCCTCCTTCGCCCCCAGCGATCCTATGGGGACTGCTCCAACGTCCGGCGGGCTTTTGGCAGAGGTATGGGCCCTTTTCTCGGGTGGCTGCTGTCCGCGCCGCTACCTTCCCCTGGGCGCTTCCCCCTCTTCCTCTTGGAGAGGCTCGACAACGCCAACCTTGTGGCTGTCATACCGGAATTTACATACTCAGGCCCAAGCACGGTGATCAAGAAAAATACACAGCGCAAAAAGGGACTTACCTTGTGGATTCAGAGGGCTGAGCCCGGCTGCGAAGAGGGCCCCCTCCGATAACAAGTCGTTAGCCGAAAATACTTGTCCATTACGAAGGACATCCAGGTCCCTCTCCTCCTGCACCGATAAGGCCGGATGCGTCTCCGCATCCCTCGCGACTTCCCCCATCGTCGAGGAAAATCAGAACCGACGTTCCCCTCCGCAATCACGAACCGGCTCTTCCATCTCTTAATGGAAGAAGGCTTATCCGCGATGACATTAAAGGATCTCCGGGGCCCGATGGAGGTCCACTCCGATTTCCTCCCGGGAGTCAAGTGGTAACAGGTGCGAAAAAGGGGGAGAGTCGCAACAACATGAATCTGGTGACACATCGAAATAAATCCGACGATATTCCTCCAACTATTTGGAGCCACCATTGATGGGCAGATATTGTAGTGGGTCATGATCTCCTTCACCAAGGGATGGAGAGGAAAACGAAGACCCGCCTTAAAACTATCCTCATAGATAAAGACCCCAGACTCTAATCCCCGAGTAACCCTATCCTCGGGTTCCAGCACCCGCAGAACTACATCCAGGGGCAGACCATACCTCTGGTGGATCCTCCCCAAATCCTCAGCAACGATTTCTGAGGCCACATCTTCAGGGCTCATTGCCATCTCGGTCGAGGGAAATCCTGGCCGAAAACGATGAACGCTAGAGGATGAGAGACCAATGCTCTTCTGAAAACAGGGTGAGAAGACGCCGCGAACATGTGCACATGTGCATAAGCATGTATATATATAGGGCGGCTGTCGCTTCGCTTCTCCCCAAGGAACCGTCCTGAGGAGGCGGGACGTCTCACCCGAGGCATCCGGAATCGCCTCGACTAACCTCCATATCGATCGGGATTCACGGCACGGCACAATCTCAACCGTCGCTAGTGGAGGAAACCTTACCTCCGAAGGTACGATAGCCCTGTCGCATTAATTAGGGCATCATTGCACGAACTGTCTAGGCCAAGATGTCCCATCCATGGGCGCGCCACTTGAGCTTATACTCCCTACGCCCGAACCTACGCTTCGAACTAGGGAGTGGAGGGCATGTGTTGAGGGGTAAAATCGTCATTGCATTGATATCCGTGCGAGGCGGCTAAGGCTGACCTCCTCCGGGCTTCCGTAGCTCGGCCTCTCCCGGGCTTCCGTAGCTCGGCCTCCTCCGGGCTTCCGTAGCTCGGCCCCTTTCGAGCTTCCCTAGCTCGGCCTCCTCCGGGCTTCCGTAGCTCGGCCTCCTCCGGGCTTCCGTAGCTCGGCCTCTCCCGGGCTTCCCTAGCTCGGCCTCCTCCGGGCTTCCGTAGCTCGGCCCCTTTCGAGCTTCCCTAGCTCGGCCTCCTCCGGGCTTCCGTAGCTCGACCTCCTCCGGGCTTCCGTAGCTCGGCCTCTCCCGGGCTTCCGTAGCTCGGCCTCTCCCGGGCTTCCCTAGCTCGGCCTCCTCCGGGCTTCCGTAGCTCGGCCTCCTCCGGGCTTCCGTAGCTCGCTTCTACCCAGCGATCCACGCCCTGACGTCTACCTCCGCGGAACCTGACGCGGGAGAGCTTAAGCTTACCCGAGCAGCTCCTTAGGCAAGGAATCATGTTGAGACGTGGCCTAAGACCTATTGTAACCATCCCAGGTCTACTCACCCAGATCCCAAGACATCGAGGAGCTCTCCCAGCCGTCGATCCCTTAACAGACAAGGCGTGAATTCTAACGGCCCCACAACGGCCTGATTCTGTCTACACCCGTATCGTAACAACCTCAGAACCTTCCAGAAGATGCTCAAGTCCCCAGGTGACGGTCTATAAATATCAGATTGGCAGATTCCCTCAGGTACGCGACTCTGTACGCACACCTCCACTCTCACTCTCCTGCCCTTTGGAGCCTCCGATTGGCCGCCCCCGGAGAGGTCTCCCGGAGAGATCCACCTCCTCATTATCTGGTTGATCGCCGATTCCTTCCCCACTGACTTGAGCGTCGGAGGGTCTTCTGCGGAGGACCACCCCCAGCGTCCCTCCGCGTGTGGGCTTCTTTTACAGGTCCGCCCGCACCCCCCTCTTCCCGGAGATCGACCGCGCCCGAGTCGGAGGACGGATTTCAGCGGCAACAGTATCGTAAGCTTAAAACTAGGGTATCGTAATTTTTTCCCTCGGGATATCATAAAGCTATATTAATATTTCTTAATGGATGTCGTAAGCATGTGAACTAATAAGAAGGAGCTATGCAACCCATATAGGACTTGCTGCACCGGATCTATTCCCTGCCAATATTTGGTCTGTGTTGTGATGTCTAATGTCTTTATTTTCACAACTTTGATGTGATACTTTCCGTTGTTGTTATCCAATTAACGGTGGGAGCTGGTAGGAGGATACAGTAGGGCTACAGCATTTGAAGTGGGACATAGAATTTGGCTAATTATACTAACTTGTAATGTGACTTGGTCTGGCACTAAATCACGAATAAAATTTTTCAAATTATAGCTCACCGATGTTGATGGGAGTGATCCAATCTTTGGATCATGACTGTTCCTATATTGAATGGCGGTCTGTGATTTGGTGGACTCCTGGCATGACCGTGTCTTATATGAGACTGTCCAATCAAAGCCTTCATGAGATAATGGAGGGTTGTAATCATTTGGAGACTGAGAAATAAAGAGAATATCAGAACGATTTGAGTCCTGGGTGCAAGGAGCTATAAATTGAATAAAATTGAGCTTCTTTTTTTATCATGTTCCTATGTTTCTAGCAGGTAGTACCATCAATAATGAGAAACCTAAGAACAAAAGGGCAAGGAGCAAGAATTTAAAAACAATGAATTACTATAGATCATATTTTAATATCCATATTATAGGGTAAGGTCCTAATTTTTATAAGACCCAAGCACTCATTTTGATAGAGGCCATATGGAGCCCAACATGATCCCAATATACTTTCACTTTCCCATAGTAGAACATGTCAAGTTAATGTGGAGGTACTTCTTTCAATATCTTATGGTATATATGAAGGTGATCGAATTGATGGATTAAAGCTGTGCCAATGAATTAGACACATACAATGGAAGGAACGCAATTTAAATTTTTTAAATGAGTAAATAAATTTTAAATCTTATTTAAAATTTATTTTCTCATTATTTGCATGATTTTTGGATCAGATCTATATTTTGATAAATCTTACCTGGCTATGTTGAACTCTTCAACTGTATTAAAATATGTTGAACTCTTCAACGATATTAAAAATATGTTGAACTCTTCAACTATATCAAAAATCCTGATGAATGCTAATATTCCAGAGAAACCAATCTCATGATTTGTTTCCTCTCATCATATTCTATCTCAAGGCTGTATCCCCTTCCTATTTATAAATGAAAGAGAAGATAGAAGGGGTGGTTAGATAGAGGGGTGAGAACGCTCGGATCCATATCTGTATACAATAAATTCGAAGATCAAATCTTTAAATCACGGTGTTTTAGAGAGAGTCTATGGAGTTTATCCGCATGCCCTATCAAATGGAGTGCACGTCCCTATGTATTCTCTCTAATAACGCAAGGGTTCGAACTTCGAACCCCCACGTCAATATATTTATATTAAATGCTTATTTTACTAGTTCAGAATAAGATATATTTTTATTGAATAAAATTAAACTTGCTTTGCTATACTAAAGTATTGGCATGTATTCTTTTTGTAGAAATGTGCTCTAAGACCTTCCAATGTATGCCACTCTCTCTTTTATATGTTTATAATTTTAAACACCTAAAATGAGTCAGATAGGTAGTCTATTAAGTCATGCCTTTAGAATGGTGGCATACAATAATAATAGTGTATATATAATTATCAACCATGTCATATGAAAGATAATCAATTAACCAATAAAGATCTACATGAGATAATAACCATTAATATCTAGTAAAGTGTCTAAAAGAAGTATATTATTCTCAATGTATAAAATTTCAACTCCTAATATGAGTTGAACAAACGTCCCTAATTATAAGCTTGGTCAAAAGATCTAAAAGCATCTTTTTAATAAAAATAGAGTCTATGACCTCCTTCCAATGTGCGATGATATCAAAATAGAGTCTATCTTTGTCATCACTTTATGCTAAGCTCTTTCTTAATTAATTTGCTACCGTTGCTTCTGCAATCATGGCCAGAAGCAATCCTCGTAACTATCAAAATAATTTTGATATTTAACTTTAAAATTATAAAATTTAGTTTCAAAATAGAATATAAGAAGTGATGCAGAATGTTACCTAGAAATCTAATTAATTTGGACATTGAAAGGTTATAAAGCTACACTTCTTAATTTGTCACGTTCTTCCTCCCTCCGCTTATTTAATGAAAAGCTCGCAAAACTTTTTGAAGGTCATGCACAACGAAGAGTGGAGAGAGAGAAAATCAATATAACTCTCGGCTCCTAATAGACCACTCTATATTTTGTTTATAGATTCAAGAATGTTAAGATTATCATCGGTTTAACATACTCTAAAGTTTTAGTATATATAAAATATCTTAAAAATAATTTTACATTAAATAAAAAAAATTAAGTACTTAAAACTTAATTTTACTTGCTATTAATTAACTTTCACTTAAATTTTTAGGATCATATAATTTTAATCCACTAATAGATTAATTGAACTAAGGGTTGGAGGGTTACAAATAGTATCAAAATAGATCAAAATGTATAAAAATTAATAAGCAAAAAAAAAAAAGTTCCACATCAGATATATAAAAAGATTTAAATATATATAACTTAAATTCATTTGTTACCAATTAACTTTTAGTTAAATTTTTAGTGCTACATAGTTTTAATCCTTTAATGAATTAATTGAATCAACAAGATCAACAAATGGACCTGAAACGTTACAATTTATGAATAACTTTATTTGATCATAAAAATAAATAATTTAATATTATTATTTTTTCTATATTAATATTTTTTTAAAAAAAATTATTTAAAAGTATACTACAATTTGATAAGGTCTTATCATGTTATGTTTATTAATCATATGCATGTTCTATCATTTTAATATTTATTTATTATTATATTTGATTACTAAAATAATAGCTCATTAAGTATATTTTTATAAAATTAAGTATATCTTTAGAAGCTTTCAGTTTTTTATAGTTTATCCTTTATGTAGTTCCATCTATTTTTTATAAAAATAATAATAATAATAATAATATGTTTTATTATTAGATTTATATTTACAAATTAATATTTTCCGACAACTTTTATCTAAGATCACATGACGGATCAACGGAAAGGGTCCCCTCATGTCCTAGTTTTTGATCGATCATGCGCTGTAATCATGATAACTTGCTCCGAAGTTGCTTTTTGCTCATTGTTCAATGCATTTTTCCTGTTTATAGCATGCGGTGTTTGGAGTGGGCCGGAAGCTTCCCCGTTAGTCATGCAACAGTGAAAAGTCTTTTTAATAAGTCTTTATGTATTGGTCTTCGATGCATAAAGCATGCTTCGAATATAATCATTGATTTCATCTGTATAAGCATACAAAAAAGTTTTTTTTTTTGCATCAAAGATCCAAACGTGCTCATTGATCGCATGCTTATGTGGGTGCGCATGCCGCATCCGATGCACATACATGCATCAGTGCACAAAGTTGTTCCCTAAGCATATATGCTATAGCTCATTGGGTTGCAGTATATTCTGCATATGCACTCAGCATGAACGCATAACCAATGCACGTTTGATGCATTCTTTGTGCACCAAAGGTTGGTGCATAAAGACTTTTCCAAAGTTTTTACGAAAAAAACTTTGTGCGATGTTATAGGCATGCGGATTGCCTCACGCTCGAAGCGCACTTTATGCATCGAAGACCGATACACAAAACTTTTTTAAATCTTTATACATCACCTTTAATAGCGAATGATCTACACCGAATATAATGATTTATTTATATGCGAATCCATAACAGAGAATTTGCTCATAAATTTCTTACCATAAAAATATGAATTCATGCGCGAACGAATCATCGCATCCGATACAGACCATTCTATATCAAAGCGGTGAATAATTTTTTTTTTTCATGCAACATTAATTTGCTTGCAAGAATGCTCATATTTTTTAATTTAAAAAGATAATAATAATAATAATAATAATAATAATAATAATAATACCTTACAAATTATTTTTGGCACACGAACCTCTATCCTAAATTTATTTTAATTATTAAACTTTTCATTCTTATTATTGTAATTTATTAATATTTTGAAAACATTTCATTCTTAATGTTTTAATGTATAAGAATAAAATAAAATTAATAGAATAATTAATGCATTACTAAGGTGAACACAGATGATTGTCAAGATAGTGCATAGATTATTTTATTAATTTTAATAGAGGATCAAAATAAAGCATTAGTAAAATATAACAAACTAAATTATAACAATTCAAAGTTTAAGTATTGAAATAAATTTTGAGCAAAAGTTGGAGGATCAAAAGTATATTTTATTTTATTTTTATAAAATTACACGTTTGGCTCCAAAACTTTCATTCATTAATATTTTCTTTAGAATCTCAAACTTTGGCATATTTGTTATGTTTTATTAATATTGCATTGTCAACCTTGATCAATTAAAATTTATAAAATAAATAACATATTCATATTAATCGATAAAATGATACTTCAACCATATTTTTTAACTTATCCTTCTATATCAAAAATATAATATTTTTAAAATATTAAAAATTCAATTATAATAATTAAAAAAATAAAAAATAAAATAAATTTTTAGCAAAAATTTGAGGACCGATGGGGTGGGTGGGTGTGTGTGTATATTAAAAGGAAAAAAAAAAAAAAAAGAAAAGCTGCCAAGTCGTAGCGTATGGAATGAGTTGCTTCCCTTTTGATGCTTTTTCTTGCCATCTTTTTAGGCATTTCCCACATGCGCGCAATCGGAGCGGGTCGGAACTTCGCTCGGTTTGCAAAGCAACAAAAGAATTGTCCGTGGGACACCAGTCTTGACAACCACCAATCTCTCTTTTTTTTTTTTTTTTTTTTGATCTAACGAAATAAAATTATTGCCCTTTGGAGTCACGCACCATCTTTGCTATGTTATAGCGATGGTGTACCAAATCATTCCCAAATGAATTCCTTGTTTTTTTTCTTTCTTTTCTTTTCTTTTTGGTTTTCAAGCCAAGGCATGATTTTTTTTCCCATGTCACTTTCTCTCGTCCATTTCCTTTTGATATAACGTGTGACCTAGTGGAGGGGTTGGGCTTGAAGACATGCCAATATGGAAAAGACTTTGTATACTGCATCCGATGCAACAAGTTTTATATGGATTGCACTGCTCTTCTTATTGATCCACGTACTTACGATATCCATTAAAAAATGTTAAGACAGCTTTACGATATCCCAAGGAAAAAATTTACGATACCCAGTTTTAAGCTTACGATACCGTAGTTATAAAATTAAGACACCCATTCAGAAAGCAAAAAAAAAAAAATGACACACAGTTGTAAACTTATGATACGTAGTTATAAAATTATGATACCCCTTCAGAAAACGTGTTGTACATAAATTTTTAAAAAAAAAGTTGAACGGGTATTAATGCACATCATGTCAAAATTTGAGATGACATCTTAGTTTTAAACTTACGACACAGTAGTTATAAAATTAAGACACCCATTAATAAAGTAAAAAAAAATTATGACATCCAATTATAAATTTACAACACCGAAGTTATAAATTACGACACCCACTCAGAAAATGTGCTGCACATAAATTTTTAAAAAAAAGCTGAAGGTATTAATGTACGTCAGACAGCTTTTTTTGGAATTTATGTACAAATATGTTTTCTGAGTGGGTATCGTAATTCTATAACTATGGTGTCGTAACTTTACAACTAGGATGTCATAATTTTTTTTTTTTTGAACAGTGTCTTAATTTTATAACTACGATGTCGTAAGTTTAAAACTAGGATGTCGTAATTTTTTTTTTTACTTTCTGAACTTGTGTTTTAATTTTATAACTATAGTATCGTAAGCTTAAAACTAGGGTATCGTAATTTTTTCTCTCGGGATATCGTAAAGCTATATTAACATTTCTTAATGGATATTGTAAGCATGTGACCAATAAAAGGAGCTATGCAACCATATAGGACTGCTGCACCGATGTATTCCCTGCCAATATTTGGTCTGTGTTGTGATGTCTGATGTCTTTATTTCCACAACTTTGATGTGATACTTTCCGTTGTTGTTATCCAATTAACGGTGGGAGCTGGTAGGAGGATACAGTAGGGCTACAGCATTTGAAGTGGGACATAGAATTTGGCTAATTATACTAACTTGTAATGTGACTTGGTCTGGCACTAAAATCACGAATAAATTTTTCAAAATTATAGCTCACCGATGTTGATGGGAGTGATCCAATCTTTGGATCATGACTGTTCCTATATTGAATGGCGGTCTGTGATTTGGTGGACTCCTGGCATGACCGTGTCTTATATGAGACTTGTCCAATCAAAGCCTTCATGAGATAATGGAGGGTTGTAATCATTTGGAGACTGAGAAATAAAGAGAATATCAGAACGCTTTGAGTCCTGGGTGCAAGCAGCCATAAATTGAATAAAATTGAGCTTCTTTTTTTTATCATGTTCCATGTTTCTAGCAGGTAGTACCATCAATAATGAGAAACCTAAGAACAAAAGGGCAAGGACCAAGAATTTAAAAACAATGAATTACTATAGATCATATTTTAATCTAGTTTTTAAAAAAAGCATAATAGCTATATAAACCTTACTTAATAATGAGTTTGGAACATAAAAGATTATCAAATACGAGCCTGACAAGTTGGATAATGAGATTAGTTATTCGAAAGTGAATTTGTTTACTTGAATTACAAAAAAATACCTCAATATGCCTTAATTTTATGCATTCCGAAGCTTTTGTTTACTTGAATTACAAAAAAAAACCTCAATACGCCTTAAGTTTATACATTTGAAGTTTTCATCCTGCATGCATTCTTAATTACACATGCACACATATACCATACATACACATATATATATATATATATATATATATATATATATATATATATATATTCTTACATGAGTATTATAAAGTCTTTTTTTAAATTAATATAATATATATATAGGACTTGATCACTTGGCCTTCTTTTAATACATAGGGCACTCAATTTGAAGATGAGTATTAATCAAAATAACAGTTGTGCACAAGTCTGTAATTATATTTTTTTATCACAAAACTAACATGTTAAATTGTGACAAATTTATGAATTATTGAAAAAATAAAAATAAAAAAGATGGTGATCCATAATGCCCAGTGGTCAATTTTCTATGTTAGGTCATGAAGGGTCTCTTTCGTTGTGACACCTTGTTTGGCTTTTACATAATGGCTCTTTCTATCAAACCAATTAGCATGCTTATTATATCGATGCATGATTTCAATGCTAATATGTTGTCAAAAGATTATGCTAAAATTACATATAGGTATAAAGCCATGGGTCATGGTGAAGTTAACGCCTTCTATCATTGACTATCAAAATTTTAAGCATGTTTTTTAAGATGTGAAATAGTTGTAAAGTTATAAGTTTTGTAAATAGTTTAAAGAAGTGTAGGTGCGTACTTTAATTCAATATGTTTTATTCTCTCACAGTTTTGTGCAAATCTTTCACATTTTATGCAAGGCTTAGACCATTGCTATTAGTACTTTTCTTTCTCTATTGTCAATCAACAGAGAGGTTTGCAAAGCTTAGCTTAAATTGCCCATTCCTTACAAGCCTATAATAAAGTTCTTGATCATAGATTGCTTGAGCTGCCAAGGTCTTGTCACTAAATTATTGAGGGCCGCCAAGCTATAAGAAAGTTCTAGCTTATCCTAGGTCTCCATGCCTGCCAAAGAAAGGGAGAGAGAAGTGGAAGAGAGAGAAGCCATTAAGGATTCATCGTTGTTGTTATTAGGCTATTCCTTGAATATCCATATTTATAGGGTAAGGTCCTAATTTTTATAAGACCCAAGCACTCATTTTGATAGAGGCCATCTGGAGCCCAACATGATCCCAATATACTTTCACTTTCCCATAATAGAACATGTCAAGTTAATGTGGAGGTACTTCTTTCAATATCTTATGGTATATATGAAGGTGATCGAATTGATGGATTAAAGCTGTGCCAATGAATTAGACACATACAATGGAAGGAATGCAATTTAAATTTTTTTAAAATGAGCAAATAAATTTTAAATCTTCTTTAAAATTTATTTTCTCATTATTTGCATGATTTTTGGATCAGATCTATATTTTGATAAATCTTACCTGGCTATGTTGAACTCTTCAACTGTATTAAAAATATGTTGAACTCTTCAACTATATCAAAAATCCTGATGAATGCTAATATTCCGGAGAAACCAATCTCATGCTTTGTTTCCTCTCATCATATTCTATCTCAAGGCTGTATCCCCTCCCTATTTATAAATGAAAGAGAAGATAGAAGGGGTGGTTAGATAGAGGGGTGAGAACGCTCGGATCCATATCCGTATACAATAAATTCGAAGATCAAATCTTTAAATCACGGTGTTTTAGAGAGAGTCTATGGAGTTTATCCGCATGCCCTATCAAATGGAGTGCACGTCCCTATGTATTCTCTCTAATAACGCATGGGTTCGAACCCCACGTCAATATATTTATATTAAATGCTTATTTTACTAGTTCAGAATAAGATATATTTTTATTGAATAAAATTAAACTTGCTTTGCTATGCTAAAGTATTGGCATGTATTCTTTTTGTAGAAATGTGCTCTAAGACCTTCCAATGTATGCCACTCTCTCTTTTTATATGTTTATAATTTTAAACACCTAAAATGAGTCAGATAGGTAGTCTATTAAGTCATGCCTTTAGCATGGTGGCATACAATAATAATAGTGTATATATAATTATCAACCATGTCATATGAAAGATAATCAATTAACCAATAAAGATCTACATGAGATAATAACCATTAATATCTAGTAAAGTGTCTAAAAGAAGTATATTATTCTCAATGTATAAAATTTCAAACTCCTAATATGAGTTGAACAAATGTCCCTAATTATAAGCTTGGTCAAAAGATCTAAAAGCATCTTTTTAATAAAAATAGAGTCTATGACCTCCTTTCAATGTGCGATGATATCTTGAACACAGTTAAAATCAATATTAATATGTTTGATCTTGCTATGATTTTTAGATTTTTTGGCATAAAATAAGATATAGTAGTTATACAATAAATTATCATAGGCTTGATTACACTGATCATGACCTATAGATGTTGCAAGAATCTCTCTAACTAAATTTTTCCTAAATTGTGAACATAAATATATATATATATATATCCTCAAACTCTATAATAGATAAAGTGACGCAGGATTATTTTCTTTTATTCTAAGAGAAGGCTTTACCTCTAAGCATAACTATATAACCTAAAATTGATTTATACTTGTCCAAATCATTACTCTAATCCATATCACTATGTCTTTGTTCATGCATATCTCAACCATGATGGCAAAGTATATAATTATCATTATCATGAAGATAGTGCAAATCCTCTTTAGCACCATCAAATGAGTAAGTCAAGGATTACTTTAGAAATGATTAACTATCCTCATAGCAAAGTATATATAGTCAAGTACAAAATATTACATGCATTATATTTTCCACAATACTAGTATTTAGCAATGAAACCATTTTTTTCTGCATTAATCAGAGAAAAAATTAAGACAATGGCATCTTCTTGATAGGTGATCAAATTGAAGAGAGAAGGAAGTGATTTCTTCAATTTGCTTAACTTAAAACTCTCATAGAAAAGAATAATAAAAAAATATTATTAACTTAATTAAAAGCAGTATTTTCAACTTTTTGCCTTCATTAATTCAACATTAGAATTTTTGAATTCTTTTTCTCCTTAAAATAGGGTAAGATTTCTCAAAATAATGGCTAATAGGAATGATTACAAGAAAACTAAAATTTTCCTACAGCTAGACATGGTATCTATATCATGTTGTCTAGTTCCTCTTGAATTAGAGGGTATAGCTTGATTGAAATTTCTAAAAATAATAAAATTTGACTTGGTTGAATGTTTTGAAGATCTAAATAGCTTTGCAAAGTAAACATGCGAAGCTTGACAAGATGATTGTCGCTTTGTAGATCTCAAAAAATTATCAAGTTTCAAGAGAACATCTAAAATGGATACTACATATGGAAGTTATGTTGTAACGATTCAGGCTCATAAACCCACGAACTTGTTTCGTTACAAAAAAACAAGACGAACAAGGTTCACTAACTTGGGCCACCATAGTTCAAAAGGGATCCAATTGGTACTTGTTCATCTTCCTTAACTGGTTATAAACTATTCAATCTTTCCTCAATTTTTCGATGTGGGACTAAATGGGAGGGTATCACAATCTACTCTGTCAGAGGCGCAAGATCGCATCCACCAGATAGGCAGAATTCTAGATGTGGCCCCCACAGATCAAAAGGTAGCTCCCATCCCATTGTAGAACTTTGTCCTACGTGGCACTTAGCTTTGTACTTTCGGCTGGTGCATGGCTCTGATACCATATTGTAACGATCCGGGCCCATAAACCCATGAACCCGTTTCGTTATAAAAAAATAAGATGGACAAGGTCCATATTAACTTGGGCCATCATAGCCCAAAAATGATCCAATTGGTACTTTTCCATCTTTTTTAACTGATTATAAACTATTCAATCTTTCTTCAATTTTCCAATGTGAGACTACATGGGAGGGTATCACATATGCCGTTTTGAAATTTTTGATATTTGCACAATCTTGAATGTGATAAATCTTGCATATACACTTTATCTAGATATATCTAGTGCAGCTAAAATGAGCCATAACAAATTTGTGATTCTCTTAGGTGAACAAGAGTGTCAATATATAATTGGAGTCATGCATCATGTCGGTATAATTGGAATCATGCATCAATAGTCATTTAATTATCTTTATTGTATAAATCTCCTGAGATAAACTAAAAATTCTTGAAGTAGGATCTTTCTTAATTTTGAGAACAAAATATTGCTTTCTTCACGTGTTTTATTTCAAATTTTAAGGGCAATCACTTCTTCTTGGTGACAACCATCATCATATCATTCCTAGCCAATAGAATATTATTAATATAGAAAAAAAGGAATTTTAAAAATGATCTTTTGGATCATTTTACATGGACACAATGATATTTCTTCATCATTGTAAACTAATCGAAGATAAAGGCTGGCTACAATTTGTAATACTACTAACAAAATGATTGTTTTAAACTTTTAATAGAATATAACTTGCAAACTATGCACTCTTATCCCTTGACTTTAGTGCATATCTTTTCATATAATTCTCTGCTGAGCGCTCAACAATTTTAACATCCACCTAAAAGAGCTCTAAGTCTAAATCTTCATAAATGACTAACATGATAGGCTATTCGGCTTAATATAGTTATATCCATTGGTATGGTAGGATAGATTATATCATACGGGTGGATTCAATCTAATGTTATTTTTATAACTTGAGATGATAAAAGTTTCACCACGTCTTAATTATTTGGGGTGGTAGGGATTTCATCTTTAAAAAGAGAGAGATACATGTTGGTTTTTTCACATATAGGGAGAAAGAAATATCAAAATTCATAATCTCTGTGCCACTTTGAAACGCTAGAAAGTTTTTGTGGCTGGAGCCCTTCAAAGACTCCCGGCGGGTGAGGTCGGCTTCGACCGCTCGGATGTACTTTTGGGCCCGAAGGAGGAGGTCGGAGTAAGAGCCCGGCGGCTTCTTGTCCAGGGAGAAGGTGAAGCGGGATGGAAGGAGTCCCCGCTTCAGCGCCAGGATGTCCACCGCATCATCGAGATGGTAGACCTCGAGGGCGGTGGTTTTGAATCGGGACACGAAGTCCCGCAGGGACTCTCCTTCCTTCTGGCGGACAGAGAAGAGGATGTCTGCCACCCTTGGGATCCGGCGGCAGGCATCGAAGTGGGCCAAAAACGCTCTCTCCAACTCCCGGAAGGAGTCTATGCTGTGGGGGGACAGGCGTGAATGCCACGCACGGGCGGCCTTCCGTAGGGTTGCAGGGAAGGCCTTGCAGAGAAAAGGCGTCTGAGGTGCCCTGGACTTGCATCATGGCCTTGTAGCTTTCGAGGTGGTCGAGGGGGTCGATCGTACCATCGTACGGGTCCACCTGGGGAAGCAGAACCTGGAGGGAACCGGTTCCTCCAATATGCGGCGGGTGTAAGGAGGACGAGTATCGAACTCTTCCTGGCGAGCTCGTCGAGGCACCGGTTGTACTCCTCCAGGCGTTCCTCCGCCTGGCGGTTGATCGTCGGGGCCCTCCAAGATGGCTCGAAGGAGGAGGAAGAAGAGGAGGCTGAAGGAGATGGAGACGGAAGTTGGGACTTCCGCCTAGGTTTCTCGTGATGATGTGGCTTGGGAGGAAACTCGCTGGGGCCGTGGTCAGGGGACCACGGCCGCTTGGAGGGCTCGCGCCGAGGCTTCCTAGGGGAAGCTTGACGTCGACCGTTCCCTTGCCGGGGGAGCCTCCCCTCGCCGACTGCTGACTGGCGGAGGGAGCGGTCTGGTGTTAGGTGGCCATGGACTGCTGCTGCTGGAGCCCGTGGACCATGGTGGTGAGATTCTGAACTTGCTGGGAGAGGGTTGCCAGCCGCTCCGCTGTTTGGACAGCAGCGTCCGGTGGCGGGCCGGCAACCGGAGGGTTAGTAGCAGGGGGATCGGCCTCCTGCTGCCTAGCCGGTGGGATGAGCCCCGCCGGACAGTTGACGGAGGCATCCTGAGCTCGCGTCACCACCATGGCTTCTGGGAGAAGAGAGGGATGAAGGATGTAGCTCGGGAGATCGTCCGCTACCTTTTCTTATCCCCCCTACCTGGCGCGCCAATCTGATGACGCTCGATCACCTCTCCTGATGTCGGGAACGGAGGCTCTCCTTCTTCACCAGGTTACCTGCAAAGAAGTCCCAAGACCGGAGAGGGTTCTCCGGTGGGACCCTCCGATGCCCTAGTCAGTGACTGAGGTCACAGCAGAGAAGAAGCTCGAGAGAGCTCTTGAGAAGAGAGAGATCTCCGAAGAATTGGATTCTTCTTCTGCGAATTAGGGCATCAAGTGTGTAAACTTGCGTTACCTGGTTCTCGATGTAATTTACCCTTTTATAGGGGGTGACGCTGGCACGATCACGTGGGTCTGCGTGAGTCAGGGCATCTGCTGAGCCCTTGCGGGAATCTGGGCTGGTTAACGAGCAACGTCCCATTAGCCAGCGGGGCTGTCGGGCGACGCGCGTCTGGTGTTATCGGGCGGCATGCGTCTGGTGTTGTCGGGCGGCGCGCGTCAGAGAGGTGGTTTCTTGAACCGCTGGGACCGATCTGGCGGGAACTGGGAATCCAATTTAATCAGGCCGAGCCGGGTCGACCCGAGATGGCTGGGGCCAATCCCGCTGGCAAGGCAGTGCCGGGGCGGGGCCGACTGGACGGAATTGGAGACGCCGGGGCCGAGTTGGGCTGGCTTGGGATGCCTTGGCCGACTCGGTGGAGCTGGAGACACCGAGGCCGAGTCGGGCCGGCCTGGGATGGCCTTGGCCGACTCGGCAGAGCTGGAGATGCCGGGGCCGAGTCGGGCCGGCCTAGGATGGCCTTGGCCGACTTGGCGGAGCTGGAGACGCGGGGCCGAGTCGGGCCGGCCGGGGATGGCCTTGGCCGACTCGGTGGGGCTGGAGACGCCGGGGCCGAGTCGGGCCGGCCGGGGATGGCCTTGGCTGATTCGGCGGAACTGGAGACGCCGGGGCCGAGTCGGGCCGGCCGGGGATGGCCTTGGCCAACTTGGCGGGGCTGGAGATGCCGGGGCCGAGTCGGGCCGGCCGGGATGGCCTTGGCCGACTCGGTGGGACTGGAGACGCTGGGGCCGCCTGGCTTGGAGAGGCCGGGGCTGGCTGGGAACGTACCGGGGCCACTTGGCTAGGAGAGACCGGGGCTGGCTGGGAACGTGCTGGGGCCGCCTGGCTAGGAGAGGCCGGGACCGGTTGGGAACATGCCGGTGCCGCCTGACTTGGGGAGGCCAGGGCCGGCTGGGAATGTGCCGGGGCTGCCTGGCTTGGAGAGGCTGGGGCCGGCAGGAACCGGGGCCGTAGGGTGTCGGCCTTTGGGGCCGTCGGTCTTGGAGGTGTCAGCCATTGGGGCCGTCGGGTATCGGCCTTTGAGGCCGTCCGAAAAAATTTATTTTTATGGGGTCAACTGGCCCCATCAGTACCCACTTAAAACAAGTTATTCAATACATATTTTATTCATACATGATTTTTTGTTTCTCATAATATATTACATTACTTTATGATTACATTCTCATAGGGTCTTGTTCAAATTAATCTTATCTCATTTAACTAAGATAGAAAGCCACTCATTTTTTTCATATGCATTTCTTTTATATCTTTTCTTAGAAAATAAAATCTATATCAAAAAGGATATGGCCAAACAAAGAGAGAGTGATTTAAAAAATAAGCCTAAAATATTGCTAATATTTTTAGATGTCTAATTTATACCTATTTTCTAAGGTGCTAGATATAATGATGTTGAGAATGATGAGGGCAATGCTATAATCATTATCGTTTCCATTATTGTTACTAAATTTAATACTACTAGCGTTATGCATTTGTTGTCCCATCTAATTATCAAGGTTATTCTATCACATCACCTTATTACCATATAGGCATTACTAACATGTGTTTAACTAAAAAAATGATTTTACTATATAACTTACGTAGATCTTTTAATATACATATCATAAAATTAAAAGTAAATTAATAATGATGATGATTGTTCAAAAATTATTGAGAAATTATTTATCTAATTATTGATTTTGATGATTAACAAAAGTCATGAGTATATCCCTGGTGTTTCTAATAAATTTGATAAGTGTTTCATGAATTAAGATCAGTTATTTATCCAAATGGTACTTAGAAATCAGTTTTGAATTGAATTTCAATGGAATTTATTTAAGTTCAGAACTTAGAGCCGACACCCTAACAGACTCGAGCCGACTCCAGAGCGTATCAGAACAGTTTAATATTTTTGGCATGGTTCCGAGTTGACACCTAGAGTTTCGGAGCCGACACTAAAGTTTTGGAGCCAACACATGGATTTTGGGAGCCGACTCTAACCTGAGTTATAGAGACTATGTTTTCGGAGCAATTCTTGGAGCCGACACTTCAGAAATCGGGAACCGACTCCCGTCAGCGGTGAGTCGACACTTTGCAAAGTTGAAGCCGACTCCACGACGGATTATTTTTTGCTATTTTTGGAAACCCGATCTGAAGCGGACACATGAAAAGTTGGAGCCGACTTCAATCTATCAAGGATGATTTTAAAAGTGCCAGATCAGCTCTAACATATATATTTTCTACCTAACTTTCAATAGATATATTTTCTTGCATGGAGAATCATCCAAGGTACATTTTCAATGGCTATTTCTCACCTAATCTTGGATTAAATGTCTATAAAAAAGGGGATTCGTCAGTTCAAAAATACCAAGATAGAAAAGGAAGAAAAAGAGGAAAAATATCAAAAAAATCAAGAGAAATCCCTAGTGAAAAAGAGAGAGAAAAATCTCTGAGTCCAAGCCTATCAATTCAAGAGAGATTCAAGAGAAATCCCAAGCCCTAAAAGTTCAAAATCGGATGATTTTCAAAGGAAAAAAGAAGAAGAGCAAAAGCCTTATTTCCTCAACATTCTCTTCAACGAGCTGTGTTCAAGATTCAAAGTTCAATCCTTGCTCATCCATTCAAAAGAGAAGAGGAAAAGAAGAAAAGCTCAACCTCAAATCGCTTCAAATATGCTTTTCTAATCTTGTTTTATTTACATTACATATTTGCTCATTTTGAATTGTTGTTTGCTAATTCAATCAGGGGGATTGAATTAGTTGAGGTAGTTTACCTCGGGGACAAGCTAATTTAGCTTGGGTTAGGTTTTGTGCTGTGAACCTGTGAAAACCAGCTGGATTCATTGTGACCCCATGTAAAACAATAAGTTAGGGTTGTGAGCTTGTAAAACAGCTCAACTGTAATCAGAAGATTATAGTGTGACCCAAGAGTTGCTTGGGAGTGGACGTAGGTGTGGGATACACCGAACCACTATAAATCTTTGTATGTTTGTCGTGCTTTTATCTCTCTCTCTCATTTACATTGTGTTCATTACTTACTGCATCACTTCACTTGTGCACTTAATCCTTGTGAAATTGGTTTTAATTTTTAATTGTTAAATTTTTAAAAGAACCCAATTCACCCCCTTCCCCTCTTGGGTTGCCATTTGGGCCAACAATTGGTATCAGAGCTTATGCTCATTTTTATTTGATCTAACAATCAAGAGTTAAAGATCCAAATGGCAACACAAGCTGGTTCATCTTTTGCTGAAGGTCAATCCACTAATAGGCCACCTTTGTTTAATGGCTCTAATTATTCATATTGGAAAGCAAGAATAAGGATTTTCATTCAAGCTTTAGATTATGAGTTATGGAGTGTCATTACAAATGGACCTAGTACACCCACATACATTGTAGATGGTTCAATAGTTCCTAAGCCCGAAAGGGATTGGAATGAGAACAATAGGAAAATGGCTCAGCTTAATGCCAAAGCCATGAATGTTTTATATTGTTCTTTAGATGCAAATGAATTCAACAGAATATCTACATGCATTTCAGCCAAAGAAATATGGGATAGATTGAAAGTTACCCATGAGGGTACTAACCAAGTAAAAGAATCCAAAATTAACATTCTAGTGCACAAATATGAATTGTTTAGCATAGAACAAACTGAATCAATCATATGCATGTACACTAGATTCACAAATATTGTTAATGGTTTGAAAAGTTTTGGTAAGACTTGTACTAATTCTGAATTGGTGCGCAAAATTCTTAGATCTCTTCCAAGATCATGGAAACCAAAAGTAACTGCAATCCAAGAAGCCAAAGACTTGATGTTCTACCTTTGGAGAGCTTCTTGGATCCTTAATGACCCATGAGCTGACAATGAAGCAGCATCAAGAGGAAGAAGTCAAGAAGAAAAGAACCATAGCATTCAAGGTGCAGAAAATGATAGAGCAGCAGTAAGGAAGAAGAAGATGATGATGAAACAACTCTCCTTGCAAAGAAGTTTAGGAAGTTTATGCAAAGAAGGAGACCCTTCCACAAAAGAAAATCAGGAATTAAAATGGAAGGAGAAAAGAAAAAAGAAAAAGATAAATAAAAAGAATCCTTGACATGTTATGAATGTAAGAAGCCGAGGCATTTTCGATCTGAATGTCCTCAACTAAACAAGGGTTACAAGAAGAAGAAGAAGGCCGATGTTGTAACATGGAGTGATAGTGAAGAATTTTCATCCGAAGAAGAACAAAAAGAGGTTGCAAACATATGCTTCATGGCGAATGACGACAACGAGGTAAGTTCTGAAACTACTTATAATGATTTTATATTTGATGAATTATATGATGCTTTCAATGAGCTAGTTAGTGATTTTAAGGTTTTGAGAATGAAAAACAAATATTTGAAAACTAAAACTTAAATCTTTTTAAAGAGAAAAATGAACTAATTCTTGAGGTCAAAAATCTAAAACCTGAAAATGAAGTTTTACTAAAAGAAAAGGAATCAATTTTTAATGAAATAATTAATTTGAAGAAAGAAATTGATAAATATAAGAATATTATGATAGATTTATATAGTCCAGAAAAAATAAATTTACTTTTAAGTTATCAAAGAGCTATTTTTGATAAAGCCGGATTAGGTTATAGACCTCACATGAAACAAAAATTTGTAAATAATTTCTTTATTAAGAAAACAATCAAAAATGATGTTTCGTGTTATTGCTGTAATAAAAAGGGACATAAATCATATGAATGTAATTTTAGAAAATCTAATAAGAATTTAATGCTTCAAAGTAAGAAAATATGGGTTCCTAAAGGAACAATATTATTGCGACTAACCATGAAGGACCCAAGAAAGCTTGGGTACCTAAACAAAAGATTTGATATCTTGCAGGAGTGTCTTGCGGCCAAAGAATCAAAACGAAAGTGGTATCTTGATAGTGGCTGCTCAAGGCACATGACGGGTGATGAGGAGCAATTCATCACCCTTGAAGATAAAAGAGGAGGAGTTGTTACTTTTGGAGACAATGGCAAAGGCCAAATTATGGGATTTGGTAAAATTTAAATAACTCTATCCACTTTTATAAAAATATTTTATATGTTGTTGGTTTAAAGCATAATTTAATTAGCATTAGCCAATTGTGTGATAAAGGTTTCAAAGTTTCCTTTAATGCTTCTATTTGCATTATTTCTAATCCCATTGACAATAGCATTATATTTGTTGAAAATAGAAATGACAATGTATACTTAATTGATTTAGACAATTTGTCTTCTAGTAATCGTTGCTTAATTGTTGATAATGCTAAGGTTAATGAGATCGGATGGTTATGGCATCATAGATTATGTCATGCAAGCACACACCTAATTTTAAAATTAATTAGAATGAATTTAGTTAAAGGACTTCCAAAACTAGATTTTGAAAACAATAGAATTAATGATGCATGTAAATTTGGAAAATAAACTAGAAATTCTTTCAAATCCAAGAATATTGTTTCAACTACTAGGCCACTTGAACTACTACATATGGACCTTTTTGGACCTACTAGAACCACTAGTTAGGAGGAAAAAAATATGGTCTTGTGATAGTTGATGATTATTCTAGATACACTTGGGTATTATTTTTAGCTCACAAAGATGAGACTTTATCGATATTCTAAAATTTTTTAAGAAAGTTACAAATGAGAAAAATACTGCCATAGTGTCGCTTAGAAGTGATCATGGCACAGAATTTGAAAATCATCAATTTAAAAATTTCTGTATTGAAAATGGCATTCATCATAATTTTTCTGCACCTAAAACACCACAACAAAATAGAGTAGTAGAAAAAAAATAGAACATTAGAAGATATGGCTCGTACCATGCTATGTGAAAGCCAACTCCCAAAGTACTTATGGGCAGAAGCTATAAACACAGCATGTTACATCCTTAATAGAGCTTTAATTAGGCTAATTCTTAAGAAAACTCCCTATAAACTATGACATAATAGGAAACCTAACATTAGTTATTTTCAAGCATTTGATTGTCGATGTTTTATTCATAACAATGGTAAGGACAATCTTGGGAAGTTTGACACCAAATCCGATGAAGGTATTTCTTAGGTTATTCAACATCTAGTAAAGCATATAGAGTATTTAATAAGAAATATTTAATTGTAGAAGAGTCAATTCATATATATTTGATGAGCCTTTAGCATCAAGTTCTGAAAAGATTGATGATGAGGAAGATACAATTTTGCTTGAAAGAGATATTGAAAAATTAAATATAGATGTATCTTCAGACCATGAACAAAAAGCTAAAGATGATGACTCACCTAAGGATGATGTTATTGATACTACTCGTAATGATGTAGATCTACCTAGAGATTGGAGATATGCTTATGGTCATCCAAAGATTTAATTATAGGTGATCCATCTTAAGGAGTTAGAACTAGATCATCAATAAGGAACATCAATAATCATCTTGCATTTGTGTCTCATATAGAACCCAAAACTATTGAAGAAGCTGAAAAAGATAGTAATTGGATGTTAGCTATGCAAGAATAATTAAATCAATTTACTAGGAATAATGTATGGACCTTAGTTGATAGACCCAAAGGTCATTCTGTTATAGGATCTAAATGGGTATTTAGAAATAAATTAGATAAAAATGGTATAATAATTAGAAATAAAGCTAGATTAGTTGCAAAAGGATATAATCAAGAAGAAGGAATTGATTTTAATGAAACTTTTGCACCTGTAGCTAGATTAGAAGCAATTAGACTATTACTTGCATTTGCATGTCATATGAACATTAATTTATTTCAAATGGATGTTAAAAGTGCATTTTTAAATATTTTTATAAATGAGGAAGTTTTTGTAGAACAACCACCAGGTTTTGAAGATCATGAATTTTCAAACCATATTTTTAAATTACACAAAGCACTTTATGGTTTAAAACAAGCACCTAGAGCTTGGTATGATAGATTAAGCAAATTTCTAATTGAAAATAATTTTTCTAGAGAAATGTTGATAAAACCTTATTTTTGAAAAGAAAAGATAAAGATTTATTAGTAGTACAAATTTATGTAGATGATATTGTATTCGGTGCTACTAATAATCTTTTGTGTCAAGAATTTGCTAAGTTAATGTAGGGTGAATTTGAGATGAGCATGATGGAGAACTCAACTTCTTCTTAGGACTTCAAATCAAACAAAAAGCGAAGAAATTTTTATCAACCAAACAAAGTACACAAAAGAAATTCTCAAGAAGTTGGTATGGAACAAGTCAAACCTCTCGGAACACCAATGAGTCCTTCATGCAAGTTAGATAAAGATGAAGATGGTAAGCCTATTGATCAAAAATATTACAGAGGTATGATCGGTTCACTACTTTACTTAACAGCAAGTAGACCTGATATTATGTTTGCGATATGTTTATGTGCACGATATCAATCTGAACCTAAAGAATCTCACTTAATTGCAGTAAAAAGAATACTTAGATATCTAAATGGAACTAAAAATGTAGGATTATGGTATTCTAGAGACTCAACATTAAATTTGATTGCATATTCTGATTCTGATTATGCTGGTTGTAAATTGGATAGAAAAAGTACAAGTGGTGCATGCCAATTTTTAGGAAGTAACTTAATCTCTTGGTTTAGCAAAAAGCAAAATTCAGTTGCATTATCAACTACTGAAGCTGAATATGTTGCAGCTGAAAGTTGCTGTGCTCAAATCCTTTGGATTAAGCGACAACTTGAAGATTATGGTATAACACTTGATAAAACACCAATTAGATGTGATAACACTAGTGCAATAAACTTAACTAAAAATCCTATCAACACTCAAGAACTAAACACATTGAAATTAGATATCATTTTATTAGAGAACATGTAGCTAATAATGACATTTGTCTTGATTATGTTTGTACTGATGAACAATTAGCTGACATTTTTACAAAACCCCTAAGTGAAGAAAGATTTTGTTATCTTAGAGGAGAATTAGGAGTTTGTGACCCATTGGAATGATTTTTAAATCTCCTAGGAATGATTATCTAGAATTCAATCATTTTCTTAATTTTCTTATAATTTTAAGGATAATTTATCTAGATATTTGAACCCATTGATTCATCACATTCCAAAGTTGATTTATCCAAAATTTGATGACAATCCGGACAAGTTTCAGATTCTTTGAAACTCTTATTTTTTTTGAAACTGTCTTGGAGCCGACACCTGCCTTTCTAGAGTCGACTCCACTTTGGGCGATGACTGTGTTAGCGACCTGGAGCCGACACTCGCTTTGCGGGAGTCGACTCCAAGTGGTCCCAGGTTGATTTATCTAGGGCAGAGTCGATACCTCTCTCATTCCAAACGTCTCCAAACTTTTCCAAATCCTTTCCAACTCTTCCCAAAACCCAAAATTTCTCAAATCCTTCATTCCTAGCACTCAATGGCACCTAAACGTAGGGGATCTATGTTCGGTGGACCGGTTACGACGGAAAAATAGACCGTGAGGCATCCGGTGCGGCAGCCTTCGCCAAGTTTGTCCTCCTCTTCGTCTGCATCCACACCGAGTGCCATCCCTAGCCCTTTTTTCCTTAGGTAGACACCTTAGCCGGCCGTGTGATTACCATGGGTAGGAAAATGATTTTCATTTCTTTGAGGCCGAGGGTTTTTCAATTGGGGCAGTTAAAGGAGTTAAGGTTGGGAGAAAGTTTGCTCTCTTGATGTACCTACTTACCCCGCTTTGGTTAAGGAGTTTTACCATAATTTGTTGAGAGGAGATGGAGGTCTTGTAAGTTTTGTTAGAGGAAAAAGAATACATTTGACTTCAGAGATTGTTGGAAACCTTTTAGAAATTCTTGTTGTTGGACTAATAGCAAATTCCCATAGTGAGAGATCANCGAGGGTTTTTCATTGGGCGGCAGTTAAAGGAATTAGGTTGGGAGAAGGTGTGTTCTCTTGATTACCTACTTACCCCGCTTTAGTTAAAGAGTTTTATTTCAATCTTTCAAGAGGAGATGGAGGTATAGTGAGTTCTGTTAGAGGAAAGAGGATACACTTAACCTCAGAGATTCTGAAAATCTTTAGAAATTCCTGTTGTTGGATTATTGCAAATTACCATAGTGAGAGATCAGGAGCATTATCAAGATGCTTGGAAGGAAGGTCACATAATTTGAAGAAGTTAGGGCAAACCAGTTGCCCCTGGAGCTAAATTATTACATAAATTTGTGGTCGGATTTTATTCCAAAGACTGGCAGATTTGAGTATGTCTTAGAGCGAGACATTGTTATCATGGATAGTGTTCTGACGGTCAGCCAATTAATTTAGCTGGTATGATGATATGGTACATGGCTGAAGCTGGTAACAAGAAGAGATCCACTTTGCCTTATGGCATGTTTGACATTAGCATTTCAGAGCCAAGGTGTAGTTATTTCAGACAGTGAACCCATGAAGAACTTAAGCACACTGACTATTATAGCTTAGCTACTGTGCATCGCATGGGTTTTCGTGAAGGTGAATGAAAATTAGGAAAGGAAAGGAACCTAGAGAGAGGTCAGCTGATACTGGAGCTACGCACCATCAGAGGCAGGACCTTCTAGTGAGGCATACTTTCCTGAGCCCAGTAGTCTGCACCACCAGCACCTGCACCTGCATCTGTTTTGCTTCAATTTCTGGATTTTCTTGTGCTCAGTTAGACAATTAAAGGAACTCTTTGCAAGTCATAAAGAAGAAGATGAAGATTGAACTAGATAGTAGACTTTTGAGCTTAAGGAAGATGTATTACTCCTTGGAAGATAAAGTAAACATAATTGAATCATCTTTGGAACTTCTTTAGAAGCCTTGAAGATTGATTTATGCATATTTTTGAGAAGATCAAGGACATTGGAGGAGATTCTGATACTTATCAAAGTGCAATGCTGAGTTACAAGAGAAAATTACAGTTGCATCTGCTTTTATTGACAGAAGACTAAATGATTTTATCAAAGATCCAAAGTGAAGGAATGGGAAAGATTTAGAAGAGCTCAAAAGACTTCTTAGATTTTGATATTTTGATGTTATTAGTTTTTGATGTTAACTTACATTTTGATGTAATTACTTTGATGTTTGTTTGTATTTTGATGTTTTGTTGAAATGATGTTAGTTTGATTTTGTAGTTTGTTATATGAATGATGTAATGAAGTATTAATGAGATACTTAATGAATATCATATTTGATTTTGAAGTTAAATTTTAATGAATGAATTACTTAATTCTGATTGATGTTAATTTAAGCCTTAATGCACCTTCTAACCTTTTTGTTGATTACAAAAAAGGGGGAGAAGGAGATTACTTGCATTATGCATTTGCATATAAATCAATGAGAGAGAAGATATTATATATGCATAAAGAATTAATGAAAGAATGGTACTTGTATGCATGTTAAATGAAATTAATATCACATGGAATTAAGATATGCATACGTTTCAATGAACTTAACATATGCACAACATAGGGGAGCTACCACATTAAGGGGGAGCTTAACCTTAATTTAAAATGTTTTAACAATTATGCATTTGATTATGCATATACTCAATGTTTTTGTCATCATCAAAAAGGGGAGATTGTTGAAAAAATTATTGAGAAATTATTTACCCAATTAATTGATTTTGATGATTAACAAAAGCCATGAGTATATTCATTGTGTTTCTGATAAATTTGATAAGTGTTTCAGGGATTAAGATTGGTTATTTATTCAAATGCACTTAGAAATCAGTTTTGAACCGAGTTTCAATGGAATTTATTAAGTTCAGAACTTGGAGCCGACACCTAGAACCTCTCGAGCCGACTCCAGAGCGTATCAGAACAGTTCTATATTTGGCACGGTTCGGAGTCGACACCTAGAGTTTCGGAGCCGACACCTAAAGTTTCGGAGCGACACATGGATTTCGGAGCCGACTCTAATGAGTTACAGAGACTGTTTTTGGAGCAATTCTTGGAGCCGACACCTCAGAATTGGGAGCCGACTCCAGTCAGCGGGGAGTCGACACTTTGCAAAGTCGGAGCCGACTCCATGATGAATTATTTTTGCTATTTATGGAAACACGATCTGGAGCCGACATGAAAAGTTGGAGCCGACTCCAACCTATCAAGGATAATTTTCAAAAGTGCAGATCAGCTCTAACGGATATATTTTCTCACCTAACTCTCAACGGATCTATTTTCTTGCATGGAGAATCATCCAAGGTACTTTGTAATGGCTATTTCTCACCTAATCTTGGATTAAGACTCTATATAAAGAGGGATTCGTCCATTTGAAAAGAAGAACAAAATAGAGAGAAAATAACAAAAAATCAAGAGAGAAAAAATCTCTGAGTCCAATCTGTCATCAAAGAGAGATCAAGAGAAATCCCAAGCCCTAAAAGTTCAAATTCGAGGATTCTCAACGAAGAAGAGAAGAAGAGCAAAAGCCCTATTTCCTCAACTTCTCCAACATATTTTGATCAAGAATCAGAGTTGAAGCTTGATTCAACCATTCAAAAGAGAAGAGGAAAAGAAGAAAAGCTCAATCTCAAATCGCTTCAAACAGGCTTTTCTAATCTTGTTTTATTTACATTGCATATTTGCTCATTTAAGGAGCTGTTAATTGTTGTAAACTTTATTTTGATTGTTGTTTGCTAATTCAATCAGGGGGATTGAATTAGTTGAGGTAGTTTACTTTGGGAACAAGCTAAGTTTAGCTTGGGTTAAGGTTTTGTGCTGGTGAACCTGTGAAAACCAACTGGGTTCCTTGTAACCCCATGTAAAACAATAAATTAGAGTTGTGAGCTTGTAAAACAACTCAACTGTAATCAGGGGATTATAGTGTGGACCCAAGAGTTGCTTGGGAGTGGACGTAGGTGTGAGATACACCGAACCACTATAAATCTTTGTGTTTGTCGTGCTTTGTCTCTCTCTCTCTTTTCATCATATTGTGCTCAGCATTCATTAATTCATTCCACTTGTGCACATTCACTTCAAGCAATTATTTTCAAAGTGTTAAATTTTTTTAAGAACCCAATTCACCCCCCCCCTCTTGGGTTGCCATTTGGGCCAACATCGCCGGCATCGCAGCCACGGGACACCACTCAGCTCCAGCACGGCGAGCCCCCGAGTCGGTTCAAGATCCTAAAGACTCCGTACCTGTCAAGTTGCCCCTCGGGCGTGCACAAACCCCCCGAGGCAGTTCAAAATGAGCTCGCCGGCATCGCGGCCCATGGGACACCACTCGGTCCCGGAACGGTGGTGCCTCCGAGTCGGTTCAAGAACCTAAAGGCTTCATACCTGTCGAGTCGCCCCTTGGGCAGCACAAAAACCCCCGAGGCGGTTCAAAAGGAGTTCGCCGGCATTGCGGCCCACGAAACACACTCAGTCCTGGCACGGCGGTACCCCTGAGTTGGTTCAAGACCCTAAAGGCTTTGTACCCAATCGAGTCACCTCTCGGATGGCACACAAACCCCCAAGGTGGTTCAAAAGGAGCTTGCCGGCATTGCGGCCCATGGGACACACTCGGCCTCGGCACGACGGTGCCTCCGAGATGGTTCAAGACCCTAAAGGCTCCGTACCCGATCGAGTCACCCCTGGGGTGGCGCCACAAATCCCTGAGGTGGTCAAAAGGAGCTCATCGGTATCGCGGCTCATGGGACACCACTCGGCCCCAGCACAGCGATGCCCCCGAGTCGGTTCAATACCCTAAAGGCTCCGTACCCAATGAGTCACCCCTCGGGTGGTGCACCAAACCCCCGAGGCGGTTTCAAAAGGAGCTCGCCGACATCATGGCCCATGGGACACCACTCGGCCCCAGCACGGCGGTGCCCCCGAGTTGGTTCAAGACCTAAAGGCTTCGTACCCGATCAAGTTGCCCCTTGGGTGACGCACAAACCCTCGAGGTGGTTCAAAAGGAGCTCGCCGGCATCGCGGCCCATGGGACACCACTCGGCTCCGGCACGGCGGTGCCCTCGAGTTGGTTCAAGACCCTAAAGTGTCAGCTCCCCCTCCTCTCTGGGGCCACCGACAGCACACCTGCACACTGTGGTAATCGGATAGAGTTTTACTAGTCTTTATGTAGCGCTCCATAAAGAGCTAGAGAACCCCAACTAATTATCATAAGTGGCAGACACACGAAAACACATCCTGTTAAAAACTTTTCATTTTCATCTCAATTATATACACAAATCACCCAATCAACATTAAGCATCAACCTGCTCAGATAATATTTTTCATGACATTCCTCAGGCAGTTTACAAGATCACATTCACATTCGACATTAAAATCCTAAGTGCACACATCATGCTCATAATTTCTCCAAAACATAAGTCTCGTATTCATATCCAAAAAGGTCTAAAACATCATTACATCCCACTGTACACATACACATATACAAAATACAATTATCAAACCACACTCTCTCAATATACAAGGCTAGCATTTATACACTCTTGCATCCAAGCAAGCTTCACCAGCTAAGGGTCCTGTCCTGCTTATCTTGTGATCCTGGCAGAAATACTCACTGATCTGAAAGAACATTTAAATCATAGAGGGATGAGACCTAAGTCCCAGTGACTGGATAACCATCTAACTATGGAGAAATAGAGAACCATAACCTCTTAATTTCAATCGTATGCTGAAACTATTTAACTTGTACAACTCAAAGTACATTTTTAACATGATATCAGATAAAATAAAATGTAGCTTATTCTTCAAATAACATATCAGTACTGGAATACTCTATAATAACTCTTCACTGAAAGATAACTCATTAAAATAAAACTTCATGCATTACAATATGAAGATATGCATTCTTTATCTACAACCCAGACTCCCATCAGGATCTGCTTGCCCACTGGCATCTCAAGTAAGCTCTCCCTCTCGGGATAACTATTTGGCCCATTGGCCCTTTTTATATCACAACATATGCTTTTAGATCTCATGATGCTGGGCTGTGTGTGTAATGCCTCTGAGGTACCACCTACAGTCGCCCTTCTGTAGGTGTACTCTCATCGGGTGCGTGACTAGCAACAGGATCCCCGCACAAATAGCACCCCTTACCCGTGCGGTTCACCTGGCAAAGTGCTTTGTTCCTTAACCCTGGAACCTCGGGTTTTCTCTCTGCCCCCACGGGCTATATATAGTAATCAGCTCCACTGAGCTATGATTCATGCCCCCACGGGCTGCTCACAACCAGCCCCACTGGCCTGGTTAGGCATGCACTCACCCCTGATTCTGGGGTTCATCGTACGATCTGTTCGCAAGGAGGTGCCGGCTCGATAGTAGTGTGCAATGCTCATGCTACAGTACAGTCTAAAGGGTGATCAGCCCCCTAGCTGCCTGATGCTCAGTATGACTCATACATCATTTGTAAAGCTTTATCATGCAAATATGCCATGTATACATTAAAAATTCCCTCATCGAAACTCATGCTTATGTGTTTATGCTCAAAACTCATTTATCAGATTATCATATACTAGGTTCTCATTTCTCATATTTAAAACATACATAATACTCTGCTAAACATACATACCATAACTAGGTATTAATCTCATTATACTAGCTCAAATTAACCTCTCATTGCTAGATGAGAAATCCACTCACCTTAGTAGGTTACTCCTCGACTGGTACAACTGGTACTCAACTCTGGTATTTCGGCTCCCTGGAATAACCCTCTTGACCTACGTCAACATACAGATACAATAGCTATTAGGATTACCTCCACACGAGGTTTTCCCACGAACCATGCATGCATACATGATCTATCCTCTAATATCTCATTATTTTCTTCCACCCTTTCTCTACTCAAGATTACTTCTACTATTACCTCAAAATACACTAATCTAAGAAAATCTAAAGTCATACAAGATCTAGGGAAGCTATAGCTTACCTGGAGTCGAGCACAAACCCCAAGCTTCCCTTTCCCTTTCTCTTTCTTCCTCCTTTTTCTTCTTCTTCTTCTTCCTTTTCCTCTCTTTTCTCTCTTCTTTCTTTCTTTCTTTCTTTCTTTTCTCTGGCTGAACCCACGTTCCCCTTTTTCTCTAATGACTTGGGGACCAAGTCATGGAAACTTAAGGGTTAAGGCATGCCAAATCTCCCTTTTGCCCTCAAACACTCTTAACGCACGCTTTTTGGAAAACACGTGGCTCACTTATAACCATGATATTTTGCCCTTATATTTTCTTTCCAAGTTGCCCTTAACACAATTAGCAATTGACATCGGAGCCTTTTCCCATTTTGCCCCTGATATAGCATTTTTTTAATAGATTTATAGCCCAGATCATCCTTTTTCGCTTAAATCGATACTTTTATGTAACATTTCTAAGAAAAGACTTTACCATCTTGAAGAACTCGATTTTAGAAATCCAACGGTTCAAACGGCATCCAAATCGGACTTGAAACGGATTAAATATGAATTTCTCAAGATTTAACTCAGAAAAACCTGCCGTCGCGGAGTCGGCTCGAACAGATTGGAGTCGGCTCGAGCAGAAGTAGGGGTCGACTCCAGAAAAGTAAGTCGACTCCTGAAAGTAGGGTCGACTCCAGCTCTGCAGGGGTCGACTCCTAAGCGTGCCGAAAGTTTAAAACCGTGCCGGAGTCGACTCCACTCAGATTAGAGTCGACTCCAACCACTAAAAACATCATTTTAGGATAAAACTCAAACTAAACTTGATTTTTCTTGTGATTTAAACCCATTAAAACTTAAGTCTCTCAATTTCTCAAATCAAACTCATTAACATTTAGAAATATACTTATTTACTCCAAAATTTCTTCTCTTTACATTTATCAAAAGGCCAACACACCCATATTTCAAGAAAACTTTCTGACTTTCATTTTAACTGAAAATGCCATAATTACAAGGTTTTCAGGATGTTACAATTCTCCCCCTCTTAAGAAATTTCGTCCTCGAAATTTAGCTAGATATATTTTCAAATAGATGGGGGTACTTCAATCTCATCTCATCCTCTCGCTCCCATGTAGCCTCCTCTTTTTGATGATTTAACCATTGCACCTTAACTAATGGAATTCTTTTACTGCGGAGCTGCTTAATCTCCCTACTCAAGATCTTCACTGGTTCTGTTGCAAATGATAAATCCCCCTGTAACTCTATAGTCTCAGACTGAATCACATGAGAGGAATCGGCACATACCTCCTAAGCATTGATACATGAAATACATTATGAATCTGAGATAACTCTGGAGGTAAAGCCAATCTATAAGCTAGTGTCCCAACTCTTTCCAGAATTTCATAGGGTCCAATATACCTGGGACTCAACTTGCCTTTCTTTCCAAATCTCATAATACCTCGCCAAGGAGATACCTTCAGAAAGACTCTATCTCCAACCTCAAACTTTACCTCTCTATGCTTTTTATCTGCATAGCTCTTCTGTCTATCCTGGGCTGCCTTTAATTTAGCTCTTATAATTTTAACTTGATCTGCTGTAAGCTGCACTAACTCAGGGCCTAACAGCCTTCTCTCTCCCTCCTCATCCCAACACACTGGAGTTCTACATTTTCTCCCATACAAGGCCTCATATGGTGCCATATCAATGCTAGAATGGTAGCTGTTATTGTAAGCAAACTCTATTAAAGGTAGATGATCATCCCAGCTACCAGAAAATTCCATGACACAAGCTCTCAGCATATCCTCCAGTGTCTGGATGGTTCTTTCTGACTGACCATCGGTTTGGGGATGAAATGCTGTACTGAACCTCAATTTAGTCCCCAAAGCTTTCTGTAATTCTGCCCAAAATTGAGATGTGAACCTTGGATCTCTATCTGATACTATCGATACTGGCACACCATGCCTACTCACAATTTCATGCACATATAATTCTGCTAATCTATCCAAGGTAAAGACAATCTTAATAGGCAGAAAATGAGCAGACTTAGTCAATCTATCAACTATCACCCATATAGCATCATTGCCCCTTCTGGTCTTTGGGAGTCCTACAACGAAATCCATAGTTATATGCTCCCACTTCCACTCTGGCACAAACAGAGGCTGAAGCTTTCCAGCTGGACACTGATGTTCAGCCTTAATCTGCTGACACACCAAACACTTAGATACATACTCAGCTATCTCCTTTTTCATACCATTCCACCAGTAATTCTGTTTGATAGTTCTATACATCTTAGTACTACCTGGATGCATTGAATAAGCTGAGCTATGTGCTTCCCTTAAAATCTGATCTTTCACTGATTCCACAGCTGGCACACAAACTCTGCCCTTGAATAATAACACTCCATCACCTCTAACAGAAAACTCTGACTGAGACCCACTCTGAATTAAATCTCTAGCTTTAAGCAAATGTAGATCTAGCAACTGAGCTTCTCTTATTTCTTCTAGCATTTGGGGTCTCACTCTGAAAGTAGCCAACAAGGCTCCTGATTCTTCTACAGCTAGCTCTGCATCTAACCTCCTTAACTCAATCATCAAGGGTAGCTGTACGGTTCTGATAGAAGCCAATGTGGCCATAGACTTTCGACTCAAGGCATCAGCCACAACATTAGCTTTCCCTGGGTGATACTCAATAGTGCAATCATAGTCTTTAATCAATTCAATCCATCTTCTCTGCCTTAAATTCAATTCCTTCTGGGTCAGAATATATTTCAAGCTCTTATGATCAGTAAATATCTGGCATCTTCTTCCATACAAGTAGTGCCTCCAAACCTTCAATGCAAATATAACAGCAGCTAACTCCAAATCATGGGTGGGGTAATTCTTTTCATGGGATCTCAACTGTCTAGATATATAAGCCACTACTTTCCCATTCTGCATTAAAACACACCCCAAACCCTTCAATGAGGCATCACTATAGATCACATAATCACTGGCACTATCAGGTAGTATTAGGATTGGGGCTGAGGTTAATCTCCTTTTCAATTCATCCATACTCTTCTGGCATTCATTAGACCAATCAAACTTGATATTCTTTCTAAGCAGCTTAGTCATAGGAGAAGCCAAAATCGAGAAATTTTCTATAAATCTTCTATAATATCCTGCTAACCCCAAGAAACTCCTCACCTCAGTCTGATTGGTAGGTGATACCCAATTTACTATAGCTTCAATCTTTTGAGGATCTACCATAATACCTTTGGCTGAAACTACATGTCCCAAGAACTTTACCTCATCCAGCCAAAATTCACTTTTACTAAACTTTGCATATAATTGCTTTTCTCTTAATATCTGCAAAACTGTCCTCAGATGCTGTTCATGCTCTTCACTACTTCTAGAATAAATCAAGATGTCATCAATGAATACTATCACAAATTTATCTAGATACTCTTGAAATACTTGATTCATCAGACCCATAAAAGCAGCTGGAGCATTTGTCAAGCCAAATGGCATTACCAAGAACTCATAATGACCATATCTGGTCCTGAAAGCAGTCTTAGATATATCCTCATTCTTTATTCTCAATTGATGATACCCAGATCTCAGATCAATCTTTGAAAACACTGCTGCCCCCTGCAGCTGATCAAACAAATCATCGATCCTTGGCAATGGATAATTGTTTCTAATGGTCACCTTGTTCAACTGTCTATAGTCTATACACAACCTCAAGGTACCATCCTTTTTCTTCACAAACAACACTGGTGCACCCCATGGTGATATACTGGGTCTAATAAACCCTTTATCCAATAATTCTTGTAACTGACTTTTCAATTCTTTCAATTCAACTGGAGCCATTCTATAAGGTGCCCTGGCTATTGGTCTGGTATCTGGGGCTAGATCTATACTGAAATCAAATCCTCTGTCAGGAGGTAACCCTGGCAGCTCCTCAGGAAATACATCTGAAAAATCCCTTACCACAGGGATATTCGTCAGCTCTAAACCATTGCCCTCTAGGCTCACTGCACAAGCTAAATAGGCTTCACATCTCTTTGCTAGCATTCTATTGGCTGACAGAGCTGAAATCACTCCTGAGGGTAACCCCCTCCTATCACCAACAAAACAGACTCTCTATCATCAGAAGTTTGTAACATCACCTCCTTCCTTAAGCAATCTACTCTGGCTCTATGCACAGATAGCCAATCCATCCCCAAAATGGCATCAAACTCTTTCAACCTCAAAGGAATCAAATCTGCTGCTAATTTCTGACTCCCCACAGAAATATCACAACCTCTATACACTTGGTCTGCTATAAAAGGCCTCCCTACGGGCATAGATACTACCAACTGACTACCCAACTGGCCCACATCTCTAACTAGATGCTTAGCAAACTCACATGAGATAAATGAATGCGTAGATCCAGAATCAATTAAAATATAAGCATCATGATTATCGATGGGTAGCATACCTGTCACCACATCAGGATCAATCTGAGCCTCCTGTCTGGTCATGGCAAACACTCTGGCCTCGGCTCTCGGAATACTGGATGACCCTCCTGGCTGATTAACATTAGGCCCCACCTGACTGGCTGAAGCCACAACACTACCATCACCCTCCTACTAGGCTGTCCCCTTGGCATTACTGGCCCCTGAGGAAGCCCACCAGCCTGCTGCCCTCTCCTAGGGCAATCTCTCTTCAGGTGACCTAGATCACCACAAATATAACATCCCTTATTGCCCCTCCTACATTCTCCCAAATGAAGTTTTCCACATACATTACATGGGGGTATATTTCTCCCTCCACCAGAAGGACGACCCTGCTCCCCTACATCACCAGACACCCTGCTGGTGGCAACCTGAGGCACACCCCATAAGGCTTTCTTTGAACTGGGCTAGATGCTGACACAGATACTGATCCTCTGCCCACATCACCAGGGGCTCTAAACCCAGAATAAAACTGTCCAGTCCTCTGGGGTTTCTTAAATGGCTGAGTCCCTCCCGGAGCAGAAGAATAACTAGGAGCACTTCTTTTCATTCTATCCTGCCTCCTACTCATATATTCTTTTTCAATCTCCTCAGCTTTGAGTGCTCCCTGCACCAACTCAGAGTAACTATTGTAGGTCTGCATACAGGTCTTGGCTTTAATAGGGAGATTCAATCCATCCTGGAATAGTCGACATCTCTCCCTCTCATCAGCCACCAAGGCCCTAGCAAACTGAGATAACTCCACAAAAGTGGCTTCATAATCTGCCACGGACATCCTCCCCTGAGTCAGACAAAGGAAATCCCTCCTCTTCTGATCCCTATAAATCTCAGAATAATATTGCTGATGAAATTCTCTTCTAAAATTTTCCCATGTCAACTCCACTCCCTGGGGCTGCCTGCCCTGAATAGATCTCCACCAACTCTGGGCTCTACCCTCCAGTAAAAAGGTGGCAATACTCAGCCTCTGCTCCTCAGAGCATCCCATCACATCAAATACTCTCTCGATCCTCTGCAGCCATGCCCCGGCCTGAATAGGATCAGTAGTTCCCTGGAACTCCAGAGCCCCTAACTTTCTGGCTCTTTCCACATTCCTCACAACCTCAGTATTTTTAGATGGAAGGCTAGAACTAGCACCCACAGCTGCTACCACAGCCTGAGTAATCATGCCTACCAACTCTGACATACTAGGCCCCTGAGTCTGTACTCGAGATGGGTCTACTGGCACAGGGGTAATAGACTGTGAAGAAGACTCTGGCATCTGCTCTGAAGATGCCCTCACTCTAGCCTCCTTAGATACTGGCTCGGTGGAATCACTAGAAGCCATTCTATCAATTTGACTTCTTCTAACTGACCTTCTGAATCTACTTTGACCTTTGCTTCTATCCCTGCCTGAAGATTGCTCTGTCTCTCTAGATGCCTTTGTAGTAATCGTCCTACAAGACATTATTCATTACATCAGTTTCATCATTCAATAGCTATAATCATAAAACATTCAATCATCCTAGACTCATACTCATACTTATTCCCCTAGGACCTAATAACCTAGGGCTCTGATACCAAAACTTGTCAGCTCCCCCTCCTCTCTGGGGCCACCGACAGCACACCTGCACACTTGTGGTAATCGGATAGAGTTTTACTAGTCTTTATGTAGCGCTCCATAAAGAGCTAGAGAACCCCAACTAATTATCATAAGTGGCAGACACACGAAAACACATCCTGTTAAAAACTTTTCATTTTCATCTCAATTATATACACAAATCACCCAATCAACACTAAGCATCAACCTGCTCAGATAATATTTTTCATGACATTCCTCAGGCAGTTTACAAGATCACATTCACAATCGACATTAAAATCCTAAGTGCACACATCATGCTCATAATTTTCTCCAAAACATAAGTCTCGTATTCATATCCAAAAAGGTCTAAAACATCATTACATCTCACTGTACACATACACATATACAAAATACAATATCAAACCACACTCTCTCAATATACAAGGCTAGCATTTATACACTCTTGCATCCAAGCAAGCTTCACCAGCTAAGGGTCCTGTCCTGCTTATCTTGTGATCCTGGCAGAAATACTCACTGATCTGAAAGAACATTTAAATCATAGAGGGATGAGACCTAAGTCCCAGTGACTGGATAACCATCTAACTATGGAGAAATAGAGAACCATAACCTCTTAATTTCAATCGTATGCTGAAACTATTTAACTTGTACAACTCAAAGTACATTTTTAACATGATATCAGATAAAATAAAATGTAGCTTATTCTTCAAATAACATATCAGTACTGAATACTCTATAATAACTTTCACTGAAAGATAACTCATTAAAATAAAACTTCATGCATTACAATATGAAGATATGCATTCTTTATCTACAACCCAGACTCCCATCAGGATCTGCTTGCCCACTGGCATCTCAAGTAAGCTCTCCCTCTCGGGATAACTATTTGGCCCATTGGCCCTTTTTATATCACAACATATGCTTTTAGATCTCATGATGCTGGGCTGTGTGTGTAATGCCTCTGAGGTACCACCTACAGTCGCCCTTCTGTAGGTGTACTCTCATCGGGTGCGTGACTAGCAACAGGATCCCCGCACAAATAGCACCCCTTACCCGTGCGGTTCACCTGGCAAAGTGCTTTGTTCCTTAACCCTGGAACCTCGGGTTTTCTCTCTGCCCCCACGGGCTATATATAGTAATCAGCTCCACTGAGCTATGATTCATGCCCCCACGGGCTGCTCACAACCAGCCCCACTGGCCTGGTTAGCATGCACTCACCCCTGATTCTGGGGTTCATCGTACGATCTGTTCGCAAGGAGGTGCCGGCTCGATAGTAGTGTGCAATGCTCATGCTACAGTACAGTCTAAAGGGTGATCAGCCCCCTAGCTGCCTGATGCTCAGTATGACTCATACATCATTTGTAAAGCTTTATCATGCAAATATGCCATGTATACATTAAAAATTCCCTCATCGAAACTCATGCTTATGTGTTTATGCTCAAAACTCATTTATCAGATTATCATATACTAGGTTCTCATTTCTCATATTTAAAACATACATAATACTCTGCTAAACATACATACCATAACTAGGTATTAATCTCATTATACTAGCTCAAATTAACCTCTCATTGCTAGATGAGAAATCCACTCACCTTAGTAGGTTACTCCTCGACTGGTACAACTGGTACTCAACTCTGGTATTTCGGCTCCCTGGAATAACCCTCTTGACCTACGTCAACATACAGATACAATAGCTATTAGGATTACCTCCACACGAGGTTTTCCCACGAACCATGCATGCATACATGATCTATCCTCTAATATCTCATTATTTTCTTCCACCCTCTCTACTCAAGATTACTTCTACTATTACCTCAAAATACACTAATCTAAGAAAATCTAAAGTCATACAAGATCTAGGGAAGCTATAGCTTACCTGGAGTCGAGCACAAACCCCAAGCTTCCCTTTCCCTTTCTCTTTCTTCCTCCTTTTTCTTCTTCTTCTTCTTCCTTTTCCTCTCTTTTCTCTCTCTTCTTTCTTTCTTTCTTTTCTCTGGCTGAACCCACGTTCCCCTTTTTCTCTAATGACTTGGGGACCAAGTCATGGAAACTTAAGGGTTAAGGCATGCCAAATCTCCCTTTTACCCTCAAACACTCTTAACACACACTTTTTGGAAAACACGTGGCTCACTTATAACCATGATATTTTGCCCTTAGATTTTCTTTCCTAAGTTGCCCTTAACACAATTTGCAATTGACATCGGAGCCTTTTCCCATTTTGCCCCTGATATAGCATTTTTTTAATAGATTTATAGCCCAGATCATCCTTTTTTGCTTAAATCTATACTTTTATGTAACATTTCTAAGAAAAGACTTTACCATCTTGAAGAACTCGATTTTAGAAATCCAACGGTTCAAACGGCATCCAAATCGGACTTGAAACGGATTAAATATGAATTTCTCAAGATTTAACTCAGAAAAACCTGCCGTCGCGGAGTCGGCTCGAACAGATTGGAGTCGGCTCGAGCAGAAGTAGGGGTCGACTCCAGAAAAGTAGAGTCGACTCCTGAAAGGTAGGAGTCGACTCCAGCACTGCAGGGGTCGACTCCTAAGCGTGCCGAAAGTTTAAAAACGTGCCGGAGTCGACTCCTATCAGAGTGGAGTCGACTCCAACCACTAAAAACGTCATTTTTAGGATAAAACTCAAACTAAACTTGATTTTTCTTGTGATTTAAACCCATTAAAACTTAAGTCTCTCAATTTCTCAAATCAACTCATTAACATTTAGAAATATACTTATTTACTCCAAAAATTTCTTCTCTTTACATTTATCAAAAGGCCAACACACCCATATATCAAGAAAACTTTCTGACTTTCATTTTAACTGAAAATGCCATAGATTACAAGGTTTTCAGGATGTTACATAAAGGCTCTGTAACCTATCGAGTCGCCCCTCAGGCGGCGCACGAACCCCCAAGGAGGTTCAAAAGGAGCTCGCCGGCATTGTGGCTCAAGGGACACTACTCAGCCCCGGTACGGCGGTGCCCCCGAATTAGTTCAAGACCCTAAAGGCTCCGTACCCGATCGAGTCGCCCCTCAGGCAGCGCACAAACCCTCGAGGCGGTTCAAAGTCGAGGCTTGACGACACTATGGCTAACGAGGCGCTGCCCAGTTCGGCGCCGTCTCCAACAGACCCTGTCCGCCAGAGTCCCTTTCAAAATTAAGTTTACACGCAAGTCCCTAAGATGTCCCCAAGGGCCACTCAGGTTCGCCCAAGTTTTTCCTTGCAGCCGGCAGATAACAATCCTACTTAGCCGATCGAGGACCTGTTGGATTGTGGACTTGGTTAAGCAAAAAAAATCTTTGTGGACTTGCTTAAGTCACTACCAAGCCTAAGTCTACGGACCCGCCGCGGCGACACCATTATACACAACATCCACAAACATAGGAACGAAAGCATTTCAGAAGATGTTCCTTTTCATTGATATCTTGTAATGATTACAAAATTTGACCCAAAGTCAGTTAAAAAAAGAGATTACAAGATCGAAAAGAAAATGCAGAAGAAGAGAATACAATTGTCTCAGGGCTTGCTCGGCCCTGGCTCCTCACTGGCCTCCTCCTCCTCCGACGGCTCCTCGTCGCCAAGGTCCCCGGGCTGGATCTCTTCGAGTTTGGAGCTGTTAATGTTGAAAGCCGCAGTCATTTTTGCCTTCCAAAGGTTGAAGCCCTTCGCATAGGCATCAAGGCTGGCCTCGATAACCTCCTGCACGAACTCTGCAGAGGCCTTGAAGTTGGCCACGACGCCCTCGGCTCGGGCCTCGGCCTCCCTGGCTTGAGCCTCGGCCTCCCTGGCTCGCGCCTCGGCCTCCCAAGCCCGATTCTTCGCCTCATCGGCGCGGGCATCGGCATCATGGGCGTGGGCCACTGCCCTGGCCTGCTCGTGGTTTGCATCGGTCGCCGCCCTCTCCGCGAAAACGGCCCTCTGCATCACGGCTTGGACCTCGCCTGTCGCCGCCTCAGCCCGGCCCTTAGCATATTGAAACTGGCGGGTCAGCTCCTCTATTCTCTTATTGGCCGCCTCCAGACTAGCTGATACCAAAGCCAGCTGGGTCTCAGCCGCGGAGGCTCGGTCGCCCTCAATTTCGGCCCGGCACTCCGCCTCTTTTATCCGGCCGCCCAAGTCCTCCTTCCGGGCCTTGGCCTCCTCATGCTGCCGAGTAAGTTTCTCAGACAGCGCCAAGCTATGATTCTTATACCTGTCGGCTCGTCCCACGATGCGTGCGAGCACTTCACCTGAGGACTCACCACGTGGCCTGCAACCATTGCGCCAGGTACCCAACCACCGGCAATCTCGCCCATGCCCGAGGTGCTCCGCCTCGGTTCGGCCCGAGGAATGGGATCCCCGGCCAATGATAGTGCATGAAAAGCGGAGAGGCAATGATGGCACTTACCTTTTTTCCGTCCTTTGAGAGGTGCCCCAAGGGGGCGCCCGGCACCGATGTCACCTCCCACCAACCGCATGATTACAGAAGATTTTTGAAGCGACAGCTCACCCGCCATCAAAAGCGCCCATAACTGGCTATCATTTTTTGAATTTTCGCGCCTCTTTCGCCCAAAGGACAACGAGCACGTGGCCCGTCGCGCTCAGGAGCGAAGGGGCATCTAATGTGGCTGATGGACTTGGACGTCGAAGGGTCCCCAACGGAGCATCCTTTCGGTCTTGGGACTTCTTGCAGATTGTTCAGCTAGGTAAGGATCCCACTAGCAAGCAGATTATTCTTTCCTATGCTCAAGATCAGCGATTGGGCATCAACAATTTGTAACAGAGGTAACAAACAGCAGAAAATCTTCTCCAAGGGTCCTCCTTTTAAAAGCTCTGTCAACAAAAGTATATTGCCGCTGGCTAAAGCCATTACATTAAGAAAATAAGCAGAAGAAAAAAAAGAAAGAAAAAGAGAAGGGCAAAGGAAGGCCCAGTGAAAAGTACAACTGTTGCGGCCTCGCCTCGACCTCATCTTAAAGCCGGCGAGGCTGCTGCATCTCCTTGCCAACCCTGGCAGCTTGGCCTGTTGGCCATCGTCCGCTGGCCCAAAAAGCCCTCGCCGCGGTCAAAAATGGCCATTTCAACCACTCCAAACAGCAATCCTAGCAGCCATCACCGCCGGCGTCCCCGACGTCCGACCTAGACCCCAGAGCGATCCACTTCTCTCCCTCCTCCTTCGTCGCCGGTGGCTGCTGCCCTCCGTCGCCGGCGGAGGTGGATTTCCCCAGCCGGGAGGCGGCGAGTTCGGAGGAGGAGCAGCTGCCGGCGGGGGAGGAGAAGCTATGCTTTTATCCGGCTGCCCAGGTCCTCTTTCCGGGCCTTGGCCTCCTCCTGCTGCCGAGTAAGTTTCTCGGATAGCGCCAAGCTATGCTTCTTATACCTGTCGTCTCGTTCCACGGTGCGTGCGAGCACTTCACCCGAGGACTCACCACGTGGCCTGCAACCATTGCGCCATGTACCCAACCACCGGCAATCTCGCCCATGCCCGAGGCGCTCCGCCTCGGTTCGGCCCGAGGAACGAGATCCCCGGCCAATGATAGTGCATAAAAAATGGAGAGGCAATGATGGCACTCACCTTTTTTCCGTCCTTCGAGAGGCGCCCCCGGCGCCGATGTCACCTCCCACCAACCGCATGATTACAGAAGATTTTCGAAGCGACACCGCCTCGGGAGAGCACGCCAGCTCACCCGCCATCAAAAGCACCCATAACTGGCTATCATTTTTTAAATTTTCGCGCCCCTTTCTCCCAAAGGACAGCGAGCACGTGGTCCTTCGCGCTCAGGAGCGGAGGGGCATCTAATGTGGCTGATGAAGCCACATGGGCAATCATGGCAAAATCGACTACGTGGCATGGACACCTCCAAGCTAGCCGAGGTGGCCCCGACTTCTTCATGTCGGCCCCGTCGGCCTCGGCACCTCCAAGCTAGCTGAGGCGGCCCCGACTTCTTCAAGTTGACCCCATCGGCCCCGGCACCTTCAAGCTAGTCGAGACGGCCCCGACTTCTTCAAGTCAGCCCCATCGGCCTCGGCACCTCCAAGCTAGCCGAGGCGGCCCCGACTTCTTCAAGTCGGTCCCACGCCTGCCAAGACCATCAACCTTCTAACCCATGCAGACTGACGCAGCCAGGCCCACCTACCGCCTGACCACACCGTCGATGGGACTAGACCCACCAACCAACTGATTCTGCCGACCAATGGGACCTAGCCCACCAACCGCCAGTTTCCCCCCTCTTCGATGGGATAGGACATATCGACCAGCCCAAACTCACGTAACTCCCACGTGTTCCGCAGACATCTCTCCCTCACAGAATTTCACGTGACATCTCTTCCTCACGGAATTTCATGTAAAAGGTAAGTCTACTGGAGACTCAGGTATGCGAACATAAGCACCCACTTATTCTCTCACCTCAGAGAACCTTCATCTCTCGGAGCCTTCTCTATCCTAAAGAGCTCTCTCAAGCTCTTTCTCAGCTGTGATCTCGATTGCTGACTTGGACGTCGGAGGATCTCCATCGAAGTACCCCTCCAGTTTTGGGACTTCTTGCAGGTTGTCCAGCTAGGCAAGAATCCCACTAGCAAGCAGATTATTTTTTCCTACGCTCAACACTAACGATCGGGCATCAACAATTTGTAACAGAGGTAACAAACAGCAGAAAATCTTCTCCAAGGGTCCTCCTTTTAAAAGCTCTGTCAACAAAAGTATATTGCCGCTGGCTAAAGCCATTACATTAAGAAAATAAGCAGAAGAAAAAAAAAAAAAAGAGAAGGGCAAAGGAAGGCCCAGTGAAAAGTACAACTGTTGCGGCCTCGCCTCGACCTCATCTTAAATGGAGGAGGCCAGCGTCGGATCGTCTACCGGCGGATGTCGAGGCTGGAATATTTTTTTATAGAGAGGAGGTGGCACCTCGGCGGAAAGGTTTCTTTCTCCACTAAGGCACGATCTCGTAGAAAATTTTATAAATTGGGTTCACTAATTTAAATCCATCTCATCCGTTCGTTTACGACAGAGCACATATAAGAAATTGTGAGGCGTTGATTGCATGCGTTACGCCGTTAAGTGGTCGGATGGGATGTATCAGAAGTTGTTGGCAACTTTGGGCGGACCCGTGCTTGCTAATTGGTACGATGCAGAGGATTTGGCCTTAATGAATTGAAAACATATATTATATATTTTATGATCAGAATTTTCCCAAAATGCATTATATCCTATTGTGGGAGATTTTTTATTTTATTTTATTTTATTTTTATGTTAATTGTATCACAGCCATCTATTGCAAGTTATCAAGGACTTCCTAAAGAGTAAAAATTAAACCATTTAGATTTGGATTTAGGTGTTCCCTAGTAATTAAACCATTTGGATTTAAATTTTGGCCTTTCCTAGTAATTAAACCATTTGGATTTGAAGACTTTAAATATGTTTACATTCTTTATTTTCTTATGACCCTCCCTAGCAATTAAACCAGTTGGATTTTGAGACGCTAGTAATGAAAATTTTGAGATGCTTAGAGGCATGCGTTTAAAAAACTTTAATCATTTTGAAAACAAACAACACCAAAAACCTTAATTTTCAAGATCGCATTTATGCTATTCAAAGTGAATCAATTAAAATCTAAAATAAATGATTACCTTACTAAATCCAATAATCTCCAAGAGGCATACAAGTGTATGCCCTCCAAAGATGATCCACACAAGAATCGATTCAAAGAAGCACTCCTATTTACTTGCTTAAACCTTCTTGACAGCCTTTTGATCATATGCAGCCTTTCAATGTCTCTTTGGACTTTCTTCTCTTTAAAAGCTTTTCAACAAGTCTCTACACACTCTAATAGCCTTCCTTTATCTCAACTTAGGGCCTTGTCTTAATATAATTGTGATATTAAAACAAAGGGAGAAGAAAAGGATAAAAGAAGGGCTTACGGGCTCTCTCTCTCTTTTTTGTCCCTTCTGCTGCTCTCTTTTAATAGAAATAAAGGGACAGCAACTAAAGGCATCAGATGGAGAGAAAGGGCCCCATCCAAGGGGCATGAAGAGGTGGAAAGGCACCAAGATTCCAAGGGGTCTTCGGTTCAAACCTCCACAAGCTCATATTAAATATTTAATTAATTAAATCATTTTATTAATAAATTTAAATGATATTTAATAAATTAAACTCATTTAAATTTAAAATAAAATGATTCAAAAAGAGACTAAGGCCCGGGTCAACGTACCTAGACTAACCAAGTCAACCCAACACTACAAAAAAATACTGAAATAGCGATGCAAATTTAGCGACGCATCATTGCGTCGCTAAATTGCGACCACTTTGCGATGCTTCTATGACAACAAAATATTGCGACGCAATTAGCGACGCAATTAGCAACGCATTAGCGACTCATTAAACCAGAATATAAAAATAATTTATTTTTTTTATTTAGCGATGCAAATAATGCATCGCAATATTTTTAAATTAATTTTTTATAAAATATAAATATGAGAAAAAATATTGCAATGCAACTCAGTGCGTTGCAATATTTTTAAAAAAATTAAATATGTTAAATAGCGACGCAATAGCAACGCAATAAACCAGAAAATTAGAAAAATTATTTTTAATTTAGCGACGCACCAATTGTGTCGCAAATAATTTAAATAAAATTAATTTTAATAAAATATAAATATTAGGAAAAAATATTGCGACACAACTTAGTGCGTCGCAATGTTTTTAAAAAAAATTAAATATGTTAAATAGCGATGCAATAAACTAAAAAATTAGAAAAATTATTTTTAATTTAGCGACGCAATAACTGCATCACAATTATTTTAAATAAAATTAATTTTTATAAACTAAAAATATAAGAAAAAAAATTGCGACGCAACACAGTGTGTCGTAATATTTTTTAAAAATTAATTATATTAAATAGCGATGCATTAGCAACGTAATTAACCAAAAAATTAGAAAAATAATTTTTAATTTAGCGACGCAATATATGCATTGCAATTATTTTAAATAAAATGAATTTTTATAAAGTATAATTATGAGAAAAAAATATTGCAACGCAATTAAGTGTGTCGCAATATTTTAAAAAAATTAATTATGTTAAATAGCGATGCATTAGCGATGCAATAAACCAAAAAATTAGAAAAATTATGTTTTAATTTAGCGATGCACTTGTTGCGTCACAAATATTTTAAATAAAATTAATTTTTATATAATATAATTATAATATTAAAAAATTACGATGCAACACTTTGCATCGCAATGTTTTTTTAAAAATTAATTATGTTAATTAAATAGCGATCGGTCCAAGATCGGTCGTGGCCGATCGGGATCAGGGCTTGGATCGATCGCAACCATCGGATCGTCGGTGATCGGACCGATCACAATGGTCTGAGATCGGTCGTGGCCGATTGGGATCAGGGCTTGGATCGATCGCAACCGTCGGATCGTCGGCGATCGGACCGATCGTCACTTTTTGAGATCGGTCATGGCCGATCAGGATCAAGGATTGGATCGATCGCAACCGTCGGATCATCCGCGATCTCGGACCGATCGCAACGGTCCGAGATCGGTCGTGGCCAATCAGGATCAGGGCTTGGATCGATTGCAACCGTCGGATCATCAGCGATCTCAGACCGATCGCAACGGTCCGGGATCGGTCGTGGCCGATCGGGATCAGGGCTTGGATCGGTCGCAACCATCGGATCATCGCGATCGGACCGATCGCCACGGTCCGGGATCGATCGTGACCGATCAGGATCAGGGCTTGGATCGATCGCAACCGTCGGATAGTCCGTGATCTCTAACCGATCGCAACGGTCCGGGATCAGTCGTGCCGATCGGGATCAGGGCTTGGATCGATCGCAACCGTCGGATCATCGCCGATTGGACCAATCGCAACGGTCCGGGATCGGTCGTGGCCGATCGGGATCACAGCTTCGATCGATTGCAACCATCGGATCATCACCGATCTCGGATGGATTGCAACGGTCCGAGATTGGTCGTGGCCGATCGGGATCACGGCTTGGATCGATCGCAACCATCGGATCGTCGCGATCTCGGACCGATCGCCACGGTCCGAGATCGGTCGTGGATGATCAGGATCAGGGCTTGGATCGATCGCAACCATCGGATCGTCGCCGATTGGACCGATCGCCATGGTCCGGGATCGGTCGTGGACGATCGGGATCATGGCTGGATCGATCGCAACCATCGGATCGTCGCAATCTCAGACGATCGCAACGGTACAAGATCGGTCGTGGCCGATCGGGATCAGGGCTTGGATCGATCGCAACCGTCGAATCATCGCCGATCGGACCAATCGCCACGGTACGGATCGGTCGTGGCCAATCGGGATCACGACTTCAATCCATCGCAACCATCGGATCGTCGCCGTTCTTGGACAGATTGCAATGGTCCGAGATCGGTCGTGGCCGATTGGGATCACAGCTTGGATCGATCGCAACCGTCGGATCGTCGCCTATCGGATCGATCGCGACGGTCCAAGATTGTTCATCGCCGACTAGGATCGATCAGGGCTTGGATCGATGGCAACCGTCGGATCGACGTCGATCGATCCGATCGCCACGATCCGAGATCGGTCGTGGACGATCAGGATCAGGGCTTGGATCGATCGCAACCATCGGATCATCGCCGATTGGACCGATCTCCACGGTCCGGGATCGGTCATGGACGATCGGGATCTGGGCTTGGATCGATCACAACCGTCGGATCGTCGCGATCTCGGACCGATCGCAACGGTCCGAGATCGATCGTGGCTGATCGGGATCAGGGCTTGGATCGATGGCAACCGTCGGATCGACGCTGATCAGTCCGATCGCCACGGTCCGAGATCGGTCGTGGCTGATCGGGATCAGGGCTTGGATCAATCGCAACCGTCGGATCGTCAGCGATAGGACCGATTGCCACTGTTCGGGATCGGTCGTAGCCGATCGGGATCAGGGATTGGATCGATCGCAACCATCGGATCGTCCGCGATCTCGGACGGATCACAACGGTCCGAGATCGGTCATGGCCGATCGGATCAGGGCTTGGATCGATCACAACCGTCGGATCGTCAGCGATCTTGAACCGATCGCAACGGTCCGGGATCGGTCATGGCCGATCGGGATCAGGGCTTGGATCGATCGCAACCGTCGGATCGTCGGCGATCGGACTGATCGCAATGGTCCGAGATCGGTCGTGGCCGATCGGGATCAGGGATTGGATCGATCGCAACTATCGGATCGTCCGCGATCTTGGACCGATCGCAATGGTCCGGGATCGGTCATGGCCGATCGGGATCAGGAATTGGATCGATCGCAACCATCGGATCATCCGTGATCTCGGACCGATCGCAACGGTCCAGGATCGGTCATGGCCGATCGGGATCAGGGCTTGGATCGATCGCAACCGTTGGATCATCAGCGATCTCGAACCAATCACAAAGGTCCGGGATCGGTCGTGGCCGATCGGGATTAGGGCTTGGATCGATTGCAACCGTCAGATCGTCGTCGATCGGACCGATCGCCACTGTCCGAGATCGGTCGTGGCCGATCGGGATCAGGGATTGGATTGATCGCAACCATCGGATCGTCCTCGATCTCGGACCGATCGCAACGGTCCGGGATCGGTCGTGGCCGATCGGGATCAGGGATGGATCGAACGCAATCGTCGGATCGTCCGCGATCTTGGACCGATCGCAACGGTCCGGGATCGGTCGTGGCCGATCAGGATCAAGGCTTGAATTGATCGCAACTGTTGGATCGTCAGTGATCTCGGACCGATTGCAACAGTCCAGGATCGGTCGTGGCCAATCGGGATCAGGGCTTGGATCGATGTTAACCGTCGGATCGTCGGCGATCGGACCGATCGCCACTGTCCGAGATCGGTCGTGGCCGATCAGGATCAGGGATTGGATCGATCACAACTATCGAATCGTCAGCGATCTTGGATCGATCGCAACGGTCCGGATCGGTCGTGGCCGATCGGGATCAGGGCTTGGATCGATCGCAACCATCGGATCTTCGCCGATCAGACCGATCGCAATGGTCCAGGATCGATCGTGGCCGATCGGGATCAGGGATTGGATCGATCGCAATCATCGGATCATCCGCGATCTCGGACCGATCGCAATGGTCCAGGATCGGTCGTGGCCGATCAGGATTAGGGCTTGGATCGATCGCAACCGTTGGATCATCAGCTATCTCGGACTGATCGCAATGGTCCGGGATCGGTCGTGGCCGATCGGGATCAGGGCTTGGATCGATCGCAACAGTCGAATCATCGGCGATCGGACCGATCGCCACTGTCCGAGATCGGTCGTGGCCGATCGGGATCAGGGATTGGATCGATCGCAACCATCGGATCATCAGCGATCTCGGACCGATCGCCACGGTCCAGGATCGATCGTGGCCGATCGGGATTAGGGCTTGGATCGATCGCAACCATCGAATCGTCAGCAATCTCGAACCGATCGCAACGGTCCGGGATCGATCGTGGCCGATCGGGATCAGGGCTTGGATCGTCGCAACCGTCGGATCTTTGCCGATCGGACCAATCACAACGGTCCAGGATCGGTCGTGGCCGATCAGGATCAGGGCTTGGATCGATCGCAACCGTCGGATTGTCGTCGATCGGACCGATCACCACGGTCCGGGATGTATTGCGTCGTAATATTTTTTAGAAAAATAAAAAATTAAAAAAATTAAAATAAACATTGCGACGCATTATTTGCGTCGCAATTATTTTAAGAAAAATATAATTTTTTATCATTTACAAATATTTAAAAAATAATAGTAATTAAAAAAAATTAAAAAATTAAAAAACATTGCGACGCATAATTTGCGTTGCAATTATTTTCAGAAAAATAAATTTTATTAGTTACAAATATTTAAAAAATATTGTGATGCATTTGCGACACAATTTTTTAGAAAATTTAAATTTATCAGTTAAAATATTAAAAACTATTGCGTCGCAATTTCCTAAAATGTTTAAATAATTTTTTCAGAGAAAACAAATTTTAATATTACGATGCAATCATTGCGTCACAATATTTTTAAGAAAATAAATGTAAGAAAAAAATTTAAAAAAATATTGTGACGCAATATATGCATCGCAATTAATTTCAGAAAATATAATTTTTTATAAATATTTAAAAAATATTGCGATGCATTTGTGATACAATTTCCTAGAATATAAAAATTATTTCCCAAGAGAAAATAATTTTTAATATTGCAACGCATTTGTTGCGTCGCAATATTTTTAAGGAATATAAATGTAATATAAAAATTTTAAAAACTTGTGACGCAATATATGCATTGCAATTATTTTTAGAAAATATAATTTTTTATAAATATTTAAAAAATTGCGACGTATTTGCAACGCAATTTCCTAGAAAATAAAAATTATTTCCCAAGAGAAAACAAATTTTAATATTGCGATGCATTTCTTGCGTCGCAATGTTTTAAGAAATTTAAATGTAATAAAAAAATTAAAAATAATATTGCGATGCAATAAATGCATCGCAATTATTTTTTAGAAAATATAACTTTTATCCGTTATTAATATTAAAAAAATATTGCGATGCATTTGCGATGCAATTTCCTAGAAAATAAAAATTATTTTTCCGCCGGATATTGGCGCCAAGTTAGCGACTCATTAGCGACGCAATTAGTTGCGTCGCTAAGTTTTGCATAAAAAAATTAAAAAGAAAAAATTACGATGGATTAGTGACGCATTGTTGCGTCGCTAATCCATAATAAAAATAAAAAAATAGCGAGTGATTAGCGACGCATATATTGCATCGTTAATCACCACTATTTAAGGCTTGGTCGCCCCCCCCCTCCGCCGCTTTCCTTCTCTTCTTCTTCCTTTTCCTACCCTAGCCGCCGCCGCTGCCGTCCGTCCGCTCCTCCGGCTGCCCCCGTTTTCTCTCCTGACGGAATCTTCCCCCACTCCGGCGGTGTCCCCTCATGACCGAGGTAAGCCCATTCTCTTTTTTTTTTTGTTTAAAATAGGGTCCGGCCACGGCACCGGCCGTGGCCATCTTCTCCGGCCACGGCCGTTGCCGTGGCCCTCTTCTTCGGCTACGGCCGGTGCCGTGGCCTGGCCATGGTGGCCAGGCCACACCAAAAAAAAATTTCTTTTTTGGGGGGGGTTTTCCCGACCCCCCCCCCTTCGTCTTCTCCGGCCACGGCTGCTGCCGTGGCGGTCTTCTCCGGCCACGGCCTCTGCCATTGCCGGTCGTGGCCTGGCCACCAAAAAAAATAAAATCGACAGTTTTGGGGGGTTTCCCCACCCCCCCCCTTCGTCTTCTACGGCCACAGCCACGGCCGTGGCCCTCTTCTCCGGCCACAGTCGGTGTCGTGCCCGGCCGTGGCCTGGCCACGGTGGCCAGGCCACACACAAAAAATTTCTGTGGGGGGGGGGGTTTCCCGACCCCTCCTTCGTCTTCTCCAGCCATGGCCACTGCCGTGGCCGTCTTCTCCGGCCACGGCCGCTGCCGTGGCTGGCCATGGCCTGGCCACGGTGGCCAGGCCACCAAAAAAAAAGATTGACAGTTTGGGGGGGGGGGGGGGGTTTCCCCCCCCCCCCCTTCGTCTTCTACGGCCACGGCCGTGGCCGGCGGTGGCCAGGCCACCGAAAAAAAAAAATTAATGGGGGGTTTTCCCCACCCCCCCTCCCGTTCGTCCTCTCCGGCCACGGTGGCCAGGCCACCGCAAAAAAAAAAAAAAATGTTAGGGGGGTCCCCCGCCCTCCCGTTCGTCTTCTCTGGCCACGGTGGCAAGACAAAAAAAATAAATAAATAAATAAAAAGGTAACAGCTAGGGGGCTTTTCCCCGCGCCCTACCCTTCAATTAAAAAAAATTAATACTCATAAAAAAATTAAAAAAAATTAGATTATATCATATTTTATTTTTTTAAAATATTTTCAAATAATTTGATGATAAATATAAAAAATTATAAATATATTTTTAAAACATGGGCAACTTAATTTTTTTTTAAAAAAAGTAACAGCTAGGGGGGTTTTCCCGACCCCCCAGACCCTTCAAAAAAATTTTTTTAAGACTCATGAAAAAAAATTAAATAAAAATTTAGATTATATATATTTTATTGTTATTAAAAATATTTTCAAATAATTTGATGACAAATATTAAAAAAAAATATGACCACTAATCTAATTTTTTATTAGATTAGTTATAAATTAATTAATTTATGTCATTAGTCGGGATCAGGGATTGGATAGACTGATTGTTATGTCTTGATTATGCAATAATATTTGTAATGCTAGATAGAAAGTCTTGTTGTATTATTATTTAATTTGCAGAATGTTTATGCAATAATTAATTTAAGCAGAATGTTATGCAATAATATTTGTGCATTTGTAGTTATTTACAATTGTTATGTCTTGATTATTTACATTCTACTTCAAATTGAATGATGTATTAAATTATGTAATGCTAGATAGAAAGTCTTGTTGTATTATTATTTAATTTGCAGCAACAAATTAGTAGTTTCAATGATTTATATTTTAGTCTTCACAAACATTTGTATTCGACACAATAATCTTAAGAAGTCAGTGACTATATTTATAGAACACTATTCCTATATATGTATAATTGACAAGAAGTTAAGAATAACAAGCATAAGTTCGATTGTCTTTGGACTTTCATATTATTAATCACAGCATTATAACCTTTAGACCCGTTTGAGAATTTGTAAGCTTTAGTCTTGCAAATTCTCAAATTGTCCTGGTGGACAGTTTGGAAATTTTTTTTGCGATATGTTAGTCTGCTATTAATCATCGTTGAGTGAGATTGCGGTTTGTATTTGCTCATACGTTCTCCTAGTGTGGCTTATATGCCACACATTTAGGAGAACATATGGGGAAATGCTGCCGAAATTTTAACGTAACTGATCGATGATAATTAATAGCAGAATAACATATCACAAAAAAAATTCTTGAATGGGATAGGGCCTTACCTTTTAGACATGGAGTGAAGGTAGAATTAATTTAGGACACTTGAATGCTTGTGAGGTCTCATGATTAAACGAACCGCCTTGTGGCCCGACCCGAACTCAAGCCCTAGCATTAGCCTGGCATGAACCTCTGCCTCGGTCCTTGCTAGCACGCCAACGATAGTTATCTAAAAAAAATTGGTTCAGTTATAAATTATTTAAATATTTATTATTAACCTAAGTTGTGTAAAAGAAATAATTTAGTTATATATTTAGTAATGCTAATATAGTTTTATAATGTTGTTTCCTTTAATGGTTTACCAGAAATTGTATAAGTCGGTCAAAAATGAGCGGGGCTCGCTCGTGGATGTATGCAAGGATAAAAGATGGCTTGCTTAATCCAGATTTTCTGAATGGATTGGAAGAATTTATCGCATTTGCATGTAGCCAACCTGAATGGATGGATGGGCCTAGGATTAGGTGCCCATGCAACTATCACAGGTGTCAGAATAAAGCCTACAGAGATATCGATACTGTTAAGGTGCATTTGTGTAAAAAGGGGTTTGTTCCTGATTATAATGTTTGGTACTGTCATGGTGAACTAGAGGAAATTCCAGCCGTTGTTATAAGCCAACAAGTGTCAATTCCCGTTGATGAACCATTTGTGAATCTAAACACATATGAAGAAATGGTGATGAATGCATCGGGTAATGAATTCAATCAGAATACATTTATGGAAGAACCAAATCTAGATGCACAGCAATTTTATGATATGTTGCGTGCTGCAAATCAAGAATTGTATCCTGGTTGTGAGGGTCATTCATAGTTGTCGACGGCTGCTCGGTTGCTGAATATTAAGGCAGAACATCGATTATCAGAAAAGGTGTTTAATTCTGTAGCTGGGTTAATCAAGGAAATTTTGCCAAATGATAATGTTGTAGCAGACAGGTTTTACTCAACGAAGAAGTTATTGCATGGGCTTGGGCTCCCGGTTAATAAGATCGATTGTTGCTTGAACAATTGTATGATATATTGGGGTGAAGACTCGGAGCTGAGATGGTGTAAGATTTATGGGCAATCGAGGTACAAAAACGGCGAAGGGGGAGCTAGTACAAGTAGGAGGAAAAGTGTTCCTTACAAGAGGATGCATTACTTTCCTATGACTCCACGCCTGCAGAGATTATACAGATCTGAGGCTACAGCTGCTGATATGAGATGGCATGCCGAACATGAATCTAAAGAGGATGAAATGCGCATCCATCAGATTCAAAATCTTGGAAGCATTTCAATGACAATCATCCTAATTTCGCTGAAGATATAAGGAATGTCAGATTAGGTCTTTGTACCGATGGCTTTCAACCATTCGGTCAAGCGGGGCAACAGTATTCATGTTGGCCTATGATACTGACTGTATATAACCTTCCTCCATGGAAGTGCATGAAAGAGACTGCAATGTTTTTGACAGTTTTGGTTCCAGGACCATCAAATCCAAAGGAAAAGATTGATGTCTTCTTGCAACCGTTGGTGGCCGAATTGAAAATGTTGTGGGAAACAGGAGTCGTAGCCTACGACATTTCTATGAAACAGAATTTCATCATGAGAGTTGCTTTGATGTGGACAATAAGTGACTTCCCGGCATATGCAATATTGTCTGGTTGGAGCACTGCTGGATGTCTGGCATTCCCTCATTGCATGTATGATTCGGATGCATTTACATTGCAGAAGAGTGGTAAGCAATCATGGTTTGATAATCATAGGAAGTTCTTGCCCCCAAATCATCCTTACAGGCATAACTTAATCGCCTTCCGAAGAACAAAGTAGTCACAAAATTCACCGAACCGGTTAGGTCCGGCATGGATATATTTGATACTATAGAGCATTTGGGGTTGAGGTATGTTTGAGAACAAGATGCAGATAGAATAAATGGCCGTATATGTAAAGAATAAAACTGGAAGAAGCGGAGTATATTTTGGGATTTGCCTTATTGGAGCACAAATCTCATCCGGCATAACTTGGATGTTATGCATATCGAGAAAAATTTCTTTGATAACATATTTAACATGGTGCTAAACATCCCAGGAAAAATAAAAGACACTGCAAAGTCAAGAGAAGAACTTAATCAGTATTGCAGAAGAGGTGATTTGAGGAGGAGTACCGACGGGACCTATCCTAAAGCCTGTTACACTCTTGACAGAAATTCATGAGAAGTTTTATGTAACTGGCTTAGAGGGTTAAAATTTCCAGATGGTTATGCCTCAAATATCGGTAGGTGTGTGGACATGCATAAACTCAAGTTGTTTGGCATGAAGAGACACGACTGTCATGTTTTCATGCAACGGTTATTGCCTATAGCTTTTTGTGAGTTGCTTCCGCAACATGTCTGGAAGGCATTGACAGAGCTAAGCTTGTTCTTCAAGGAGTTGTCTACCACAGTCATTACTTCTGCATCCATGGCAAGGCTTGAGGAGGAAATTCTAATTATTTTATGCAAGCTGGAGCGAATATTTCCTTCCAGTTTTTTTGACTCAATGGAGCATTTACCGGTTCACTTGCCATACGAAGCGAGCATAGCTGGTCCCGTGCAGTATCGCTGGATGTATCCTTTTGAGAGGTAAATATATACATCATTAAGACATATTGACATTTCAAATATTATTTCATTGCGAGAAAATTGGTTAATTTTTTGTCTCAACTTTACATATAGGTACCTTAAGAAGTTAAAAAATAATGTGCATAATAAGGCAAGGGTTGAAGGTTCTATATGCAATGCACACTTGGTCAAAGAAGTTTCAGCTTTTGCCTCGCATTACTTTGAGGGTCACGTCCACACGAGGAGCCGAAATCTTGGTCGTAATGATGACATATGTGTAGATGAAGGAGAACCTAATGACAGTAGAATATTAATTTTTAAAGGTATCGGCCGTTCATTTGGGGGGCAGAAGTCAAGAAATCTTAGCGATATGGAGTATAATGCAGCACATTATTATATCCTAATGAACTGTAGAGAAGTCGATCCATATATTGAGTAAGTGTATACTTCAATGCTTAATTGGAACTTATAATTTAAATTACAATATACCATAATATTTAATTGCTAACATCAGTTTTAATCCTTATCATCCCATAAGGATGTATTGTGATAGACAACGATAGATGAATCCCGACATTAGTCAAGTTGCAATTGGACAGAAGTTAGAAACGGAGTTCGCTTACTGGTTTTATGAATTTGTGAGTAGTATCACTCAATCAATTTCAGTAATGGCTTTAATTTTTCGAATTGGTTGTGAATAGCTTATTAATTTATAGGTAAACGGTCCATGGTCCCCAACCGATAATATTTTCATTAAATGTCTATCACAATGGCCATTGAAGACCGTAACAACCTCTACTGGCTATTTTGTTAATGGGTACAAATTTTAGATTGAACGATTAGCAGCTTCAAGAGGCATGCAGAACTGGGACATGTGTGTTAAAGGAGAAAGTGTTGGAGCAAATATGCAGGATTATTACGGAAAGTTAGTAGAGGTGGTTGAAGTTGAATATCCCGGTTGGCCTATGAAACGAACCGTATTGTTTCGTTGCGATTGGTTCGATCCGACAGTTTCTGTGGGCAAAAGGATTCATAACGACTATAATTTGGTTGAAGTGAACCATCGACGAAGATTGCAGAAATATGACCCATTCATCCTTGCATCCCAAGCTCAGCAAGTGTTTTACTGTGGATATCCAAGTTTGCGCAACGACAAGCGAGATTGGTGGGCTGTTTCTAAAATCGTCCCACGTTCAACAATCTTATTAGAGGAGAGTTCATCAAGTCAACCAGCCGAGTGCCCTGCATTTCAAGAGGATGAGATGGAAATGCATGCAATTGAGGATGACACAAGGGCTCCTGAAACATCACTTAGAGATCCAAATGGTGATGTCCAAGAAATTGCGGATGTAAATGTTCGATTTCCTTCCGATGATAATGAAACTAAATCACAGTCCGATACGACATCGAATGTTGAACCAACATTTCATGAAACAAATGACACCGATTAAACATAGAGGTTTTCTTAAATTCAACTTTATTTTATAAGTGGTAAATTTTTACATAGTCAATCATTAATCGTAATTTAATTGCATGAATCTTTAGTATTTTCAGTATGACGGGCAGAGGTAGATCTACCGAGGACATACGGAGTGAGCAAGGACGTAGTTCTGCTGCATCAGATCACATGAGCTTTGGAGATGGAGAGTTCGGATCTCCACACATCGCACAACCTTCGATCTCTCCAGCTGTCGGCAGTGATCCTGCATTGGTATTACCATCCAGCTGATCGGCACATACCTCCGAGAGTTCTTCCACCATCGGCCGCACCGTACTTCGACTTGATGCTCATGGGCTGTAAGTATATACTAATTAAAAATATATGTTTATGTTTTTAAGTCAATTACTTATAAACATGCATTTTTTAACAGATTTATTGAGTAGCATCATGTATCCAGCCACATCAGCGCCGTATTTCAGAGGCGTGCAGATCCCAGTGGCTACGATTGGCGCCACGTATCTCCAGCCATGAGGGAGTTTTATTTTTCTGAGTTTCAGGTAAACTTATTAAATACAATTTATCACTGATATAAAATTTCTTAATCTTAATAAATTCTGAAACTAACTTTTTATTTTAATGCAGAAAAAGTTTACGTGGGACTCTGCCAGCCATGATGCCATTAGGGCAGCATGGGAGGCTCTGACGGGACGCCGATACTCCACATGCTTCATCGTTGGAGGTCATCGGGTCAGCGTCCTACGCATGTGCCAGAGGGTATTTGGCATGAGTGGCAGCAGGCCTGGTAGTCCGATGGCTAGCGTAGGAGGTCCACATCAGCCAGCACGAACCACCGATCCGAGAAGGGCGGTCCTGGCATGGGTCTCTCCCGCCATACTTCGGGCTCCATTTCGATTCAGGAGCACAGACAGTGTATGGTAATAAAACATAAATATTTAATTACTAATTTAGTTATTTACAAATATTTGTATTAATATCAATTTTTTTATTGTTATAGTCTGAGCAGGAGGGCGGAAATCCTGGTGAGTTTCGTCTATTCAGGGTGACACACACCAGGAGGGACGGTTCCTGGGTCGACACGCGATCATGGGAGGTTGCGGTAAGAAATTAGATTTATGTAGTATCTGTTTAATTTCTAAAATTTTATTTCAAAAATTTATTAACTCATTTATTGTTGATTTTATAATTTAAAGACACGAGTCGAGGAGCTTCGCTCCCAGGCATCGCAGGTCGACTCCACTAATGGGGAGACGCCCGTCGAACTCTCAGCAGAGGAGAGTCGGCGTGTGTTTTTGGAGGCTGTTGGTGCCCAGCTGCGAGACCGCAGGGTCTATGGTCTGGGCACTAGAGCTTCTCCATATTTTCCCCATCAGGCCTCCAGCTCGCGATTTTCTGGTGATATTCCTGCCGAGCCTTTAGACGACATTCGGAGATCTATTGCGGAGGAGGTTCGGCAGGACGTTCGTCAGGAGGTTCGGCAGGAGGTTCGGCAGGAGGTCGAGAATGAGTTCGAGCAACGTATGCGAGGCCGGGATCAGGAGCTTGCAGACGTGCAAGATTAGATACATCATTTGCAGGATATGGTTAGCCGCTTGTCGCAGGGTCTCTAGCCTCCACGTGACCACTCATATTCTTGATGTATTTTTTTTTCTTTTTTTATGTTGTACATGAAAACTTCAAAATTTTAATATATGAATTATTTTTGGAAATTGATTATTGTTTGGATCAATATGAGTGAAGAATGTTTCTATCAATATTTCAATTTAACAAAATTATTTTAACTGTTTTAATTTTTAATATTTTATATTTTTTAAAAAATTTAATTTGCGACGCATTAGCGACTCAAATTTCATCGCTAATATTTTTAAAATATTATTATTAAATATTGATGCAATGATCTAGCGTCGCAATAATTTTTAAAAAAATTTAATAGCGACGCATTAGCGACTTAAATTGCATTGCTATTATATCTAAATATTTTTAATAAATATTGCGACGCAATGACCTTGCGTCGCAATATTTTAAAAAAAAATTTATTTGTGATGCATTAATGACTCAAATTGCATCGCTATTATATCAAAAATATTATTATTAAATATTGCGACGCAACTAGATGCATTGCAATATTGCGACGCAATTGAATTCATCGCAATATTTAATAATAATTTTAAATATTAAAAATTAGTTTTAAATTTAGCGACGCATTTGGATGCGTCGCAATATTGCGACGCATTATTGTGTCGCATAGAGTCGCAATATTGCGACGCAATTGCGACAAATGGATATTGCGACGGAGCGACGCCGTATTGCGTCGCTATTGCGTTGCAATAGCATGTTTAGCGACGCAATTGCGACGCATTTGGGCGTCACAATATTTTTTTCCCCTTGTAGTGCAAACTAACCAAATCAAGTTAAAATTCAAATCCAATTTAAATTTGATCATTATAAAAAACCTAAAAAAATCCCATAAATTATATTAAACTCTAGATAGGCTGTTCAACATGTGGCTAATGTTAATTTAAGTCCAACTTAAATTTATTAGCCCAATCAGCAAGCAAATGGACCTAAACAGATTAAGTTAGGAGCTTGGGTTAGCCCACATATGCTAGTATGCGATCTTGGCCAACCAATTAGGATTCAAAAATCCTAATAAAAATATTTTTAACTTCTTCAATCAATTTTCTATTATGTGTGACCCTCTAGGTTTCTTATCTAGCCAGCAGTAGGTTTTTTATTTAGCTCGATTTGATCGGGCTAACTTAAACGGTCAATCTGGACCAACCTTCAAATTGACTTATGAAATCAATCTAATTGATTCATAAGAACTTACAAGATAAGATTGACATCTAACAATGTGTCATGCCTACCCAAAAGATGAGAAATTTGATAAAAATTACCAAATACCCTTTAATGGCAAGTTATTGTGCAATTCAATCCTTCGACATTTCTTTATCCGATTAAGTGATGGGCATGGATAAATGTCAAACCCTCCTACTTAATCCATTTGAATCTCTAATCATTAATGAAGACTCAATCGATGATAAATTAGAAAACCTTTTTTAATTTCATCATACTTTGATCAAAGATTTTCTGAGTCAATATTTGATGAGATTACATGGGATAAATACTCCTCTTACTAGGAGTTATCGATTTCTTGTTGACCTACTCATTACCTTCATACACAATCCTCCATATCCAGCATTACCTCATACATGACCTTTTGTTATGAATGAATATGAACCAAAATATGGATTCATGTGTACAAGATACTATGGTGGTCTCAGTCTAAGGATTACTTGCACAACTTTCACTTAGAGAACAATCTATTATGAAAAGTAAGTAAAACTTTCATTTGATGTTCTCTTGTCAAATCAATTTAGTAAACTCATAACCTAATGAGCACCCATATCTTTGTATTAGTGTCCCTACACAAGTGGTTGTGAGACTTAACCACCCTCACAATCAGTATATATAAGATGTGCTAGTCTATCTGGATACATCGATCTCCAAATCGATGATCCTATGACTAGAATATTCTAGATTAGGGTTTATAGGTTTAGGTCTCACTGTTATCTTTATAACCCTAAAAACAATGTCCTATTATATGGGGTTCATCATAAAAAATATAAGACACAGCATAGATGAAAATATAATTGCCTTTATTATTGTTGCTGCCAAATCACCTTAGAGGAGCATCAGGTGACAGAAATGCTTCGTAGGCCTTCAGAGAAATGACGGGGACCGCCTCCTTCAGCCGAAAACCTATAAGAAAAGTCCCAGACCGATGGTTCCGGCGGGGACCCTCCAACGCTCAAGTCAGCGATCTAGAGAACAAGGATTTTTTAATGAAAGAGTAGAGATTGATCCCCCCTCCTCATTGTGAGTCGGGGTCTTTATATACCTATTCAGGAGTCCCTCTTACCCTTCGAGGATAATCGTCAGATCATGCCTTCCGCCAAGATTTGCTTCGTTAATGGTAGGTGGGCAAATAGCCGCTAAACGCGCGCCCTGAATATCAACAACTGTCCATAGTATTTTGATAATCATCCGTGATCTCGGCAAAAGAATAGGTTGGCAGGCCACGTGGAAGACCTGTTTGAACAACGAGTGAGAAAGTTAGTCACGTGGGCCCCAAGGTGCATCCATTGGGGAAGAAGATGACGTTTGGAGTTGGTGCCAGCTGTCCCTCGTAGAGCATTAATTATGGAGTGCTTGCATGGCACTATTCACGTGCAAGGCACTATTCAGGGTCGAAGGGAGTAGGCCGAGGAGGAAGTCCGAGGCCGAGTGCTATGAGAGACGAGGCCGGTTTCATGCGGAGAGAAAAGGTGGTGGTGAATGAGTGGGAGTTAAGGCCGAGACCGAGCGCGTCCGAGGGGAAGTGTTGTGGCCAACGTGGCAGCCATAAGTGCTTTAATACAGGAGAGAATAAGGCAACAAATGCCTTAGTAAGTGGATGCACATGGCCTTTGAGGCCATAAATGCTTTGGTACGAGAGATGTCATGGCCGCGTCAGCCTCGGCCTCGGCCTCGACTGATGCCGAGGCCGAGGCCAAAGCCGAAGCTGAAGTCGTGGCCAAAGCTAAAGCCGATACCGAAGCTGAGACCGAGGTCAAAGCCGAAGCTAAAGCCATGGCCGAGGCCGAGGCTAAAGCCGAAACCGTGGCCAAGGCCGAGGCCGAGGCCGAGGCCGAAGCTGTGGTCAAAGCCAAAGCCATGGCCGAGGCCGAGGCCAAGGCCGAAACCGAAACCGTGGCCGAAGCTGTTCATGGCCAAAGGAAAAAGCCGAGACCGAGTGGACTAACGTGGCATCCATAAATGCCTTAATACACGTGAGAGAATAAGGTAATAAATGCCTTAGAGCAAGTGGATGCCTGGCCTTTATGAGGCCATAAAAGCTTAATAATGGAGAGAGCAAGGCAATCAATGCCTTAGCAAGTGGATGCACGTCGGCCGAGGCCGACTTAGATGAGTCCGAGATGGGACAAGGCTGACTTGGAGCGCCGAGGCCAGATGTCCATGGCCGAAAAAGACCACCGAGATGGGATGAGGCCGACTTGGAGTGACACTCCATTCCATTAATTTCTCTCCAAGTCATTATGACTCGACCATCGGAAATTAATGATGGAAGGTGGCCCTTTGGAGAACCCACGTATGTGGCCCTTTTTCCCTTTTATTCTCTTTTACTATGACCAGATGCTTGTTGTAACCGGAAGCAATGCCGTGGATGAAATTAAATGCCCATTGCGCCCTTCAAAAGAAAGCCGAGTAGAACAGCGAGGCTGCCTATGAATTAAGCCGTTTAGGAAGGCCACCGAGGATGGCCGTCTAAGAAAATCATCTAGAAATTGCTATCTTGAGAGGATACCATCCAAAAATTGTTGTCTTTATTGCCCATGGGGTCAAATGGCCCCATCAAATGCCCCCACACTCTTGAGCTTGTGTGCCCCGCGTTAGCTAAGCGAAAGAGTGTATAATTCTTACCTTCGCATCTGCCCTTTCCTATCAACTTCAACTATGATTCTGTTAGGGGGTAAAATCATCATTACATTAATATCCGTGCGAGGCGGCTAAGGCTAACCTCCTCCCTCCGTCTCCCCCGGGCTTCCATAGCTCGGCCCTTCCGGGCTTCCGTAGCTCGTCCCTTCCGGGCTTCCGTAGCTCGGCCCTTCCGGGCTTCCGTAGCTCGGCCCTTCCGGGCTTCCATAGCTCGGCCCTTCCGGGCTTCCGTAGCTCGTACCTTCCGTGCTTCCATAGCTCGTCCCTTCCGGGCTTCCGTAGCTCGTCCCTTCCGGGCTTCCGTAGCTCGGCCTTCTGGGCTTCCATGGCTCGGTCCTTTCGGGCTTCCATAGCTCGGGTTCATCGAGCGATCCACAACCTAACACCTACCTCCACGGAACCTGACGCGGGAGAGCCCAGGCCTACCAGAACGGTATCCTAGACAAGGAATCATGTCGCGATGCGGCCTAAAAACCTATCATAACCGCCCCAGGCCTACTCAACCCGATCTCGAGACATCAAGGAGCTCTTCCAGCCGTCGATCCATAAAACAGGATATGGATTCTAACGGCCCCACAACGGCCTGATTCTGTCCGCCTCCATATCGTAACAACCTTTGAACCTTCTAGAAGACGCTCAAGACTCAGGTGACAGTCTATAAATATCAGACTCACAGATTCCCTCAGGTACACAGGCGCCTCCTTCTATACACACATCTTCTTACATGGGCACCTTCACCTCTCTCTGTCTCTCTCTCTCCCCGGCAGCTCGTCGGTGCTCCTGCCCTCTGGAGCTTCCGATTGGCCGCCCCCGAAGAGGCCTCCCGGAGAGATCCACCTCCCCACTGTCTGGTTGATCGCCGATTTCTTCTCCACTGACTTGAGCGTCGGAGGGTCTTCCACGGAGGACCACCCCCAGCGTCCCCGCGTGTGGACTTCTTTTGCAGGTCCGCCCCCTCTTCCTGGAGATCGACCGCGCCTGAGTCGGAGGACGGATCCCGGCAGCAACAGATTGGCGCTAGAGGAAGGGCCTCAAGTTTCATTAAAACTTGAAGAAAGGAGACAAGGATCTAAATCCGGAGAAGAACCTCTTTAATGGCCAACCGGAGGAGAGCAACCTCTGAAGCCCACGATCAAGTCGCTTCCCAGAGGCCTGATCCGACTGGCGCTACAGCGCCGCAACCTCCACCGATCGAAACCCCATCACCGCCTGCCATCCCAGTGACCCAAGACCAGTTCGCTACGCTGGTCCAACAGGTCCAGGCCCTTACCCACCTGGTTCAAGAGCGCCTTGTAGCTCCTCCTGCTTTGCATCCTTAGAAAGAGGCAGCGATTCCTTCTTCGCCGACGGCCTCTTCCTCTGATTCCCATGGATCCGTGGATCCCCCACATCGGCCCAGGGGGGACAAACCAGTCCCGCGAGCCGGTTATGATAGAGATCCTCTCAGATCTCGGCGAGCCCGCTCCCTCTTCCTGGCGACATCTCACCATGATTCCACGCCATCCTTGCGATTCTTATGCCCAGCTCCTCCTCTAACCGATGAAGAGGAGATCCGCCATCAGATCCAAGAGATGCGTCAGGAGCTGGACGCCGCCAAGCAGACCCACCTACCCCAGCCCAAGGTGGAGCAGGGCATCCCTTTCTCTAAGGGAATCATGGAGGAAGTGATTCCCTCCCACGTCAAACTGCCGGCCGTCAAACCCTATCACGGCTCCACCAACCCGGACGACCATCTCAGTAGCTTCCGGTCAATAATGATGTTCCACGGAGCATCTGATGTGGTCCTCTACCGCGCCTTCCCATCCACCCTCAGAGGATCCGTCCGAACCTGGTTCAATGCATTGAAGCCAGGTTCCATTGATTCATTTGACGAGCTGAGCCACCTTTTTATTAGCCAATTCATCAGCAGTTGCCGCCACCGACGAAGATCTGACTCCCTCACCGAAGTCAAGCAGAGAGAAGGGGAGTCCTTGAGGAATTACCTTGGCCATTTCAACAAGGCCATGTTAGAGGTGGACCACCTTAATCATGAGGTGGCTATGTTCGCCCTGGCGAGGGGAGTCTCGAAGGAGAGCGACTTCTACCTGGCTATGGAGGTCAGCTACCCCCCAGCCTATCTGATATGATGGCCCTGATGGACAAGTACGCAAGGGTTGAAGAATCACGGAGGATTGCCCACGCTGAGCATGCAATGAAGCAAGAGCCCAAAGTCCCCGACAGGCACCGTCCCGCCCGGCGGCCAAGCCCGCCTCGCCGCCAAAGAGTCCCTCTGCTGCCGCCAAGGAATCGCTCCCGGAGTCCTCCCAGGCGATTCGATCGCTATACTCCACTGACTGTGCCCCGGGCGCAAATCCTTATGGAGATAGAGCGCCAACTTCCCCGGCCGGTACCTCTCCGAGGGAACCCGACCCGAAGAGATCCCGCCAAGTACTGCCGCTACCATAGGGAGCACGGTCACGACACTGAAGAATGTTGGTAGCTAAAGAATGAGATAGAGAGGCTGATTCGGTGGGGACGGCTGGATCAGTTCAGGAGGGCGCCCGAGCTGCAACAACAAGGAGGTGACCGTCAGCTCGATCTTCAACAACCTCCTCCTCCACCCAATCCGCCCGTGATTGGCCGCATCAACATGATTGAAGAGGCCAGCGGATCGAGCCCCAGGGGTGGCGATGAAGAACCAGCGCCAAAAAAGGCAAGGATGGGCGAACTCTCCTTCTCCGACGATGATCTTCTGGGAATACAACTTCCCCACGATGACGCACTAGTTGTATCCCTTAATTTGAACAATTATGATGTAAGCTGAATCCTCGTTGATAGTGGAAGCTCGGTAAATGTTTTGTACCTCGGTGTGTTTGCCAGGATGAAATTGCTCATGGAAAACCTTCGAGCCATGGATTCTGCCCTGATGGGATTCACCGGCGACATCATTATCCCGGAAGGGGTCGTCGCCCTGACGGTCCACGCGGGAACCTGGCCCCTTGTGACTATTGTACAGACCGATTTCCTAGTGACCGACCTCAGATCCCCATACAACGCCATATTTGGCAGGCCTGGTTTAATGTCTCTCAAGGCAGTTGTCTCCATCCCGCATCTGTCTATGAAGTTTCCCACCGAGCAAGGAGTTGGAGTGGTTCGGGGAAGTCAAGCCATGGCTCGGCAATGCTTCGTTACAAGCCTTCAGTCTAGAATGCCGGAGATTGACGGGCTAGATGCTCGCGAGGACTTCGCCGAACAGCGGGGAGAACCGGCAGAGGAATTGGAGGAGGTACCATTGGACGAAGCTCAGCCCGATCGAACCACAAGGATCGGGTCGCTACTCAAAGGAGAGTCCCGGCACAGATTGATCAGATTCCTCCAAAGCAATGCAGACATCTTCGCCTGGACCGCCTCCGACATGCCAGGAATCAACCCCGAGGTCCTCGTCCACCATCTCAATGTGGACGAGATGCACAGGCCTGTTAAGCAGAAGAAGAGAAGCTTCGCCCCAGAGCGGCAAAAAGCCATTGAAGAAGAGGTTGACAAACTCATAAAGGCCAACTTCGTCCGAGAGGTAAATTACCCAAGCTGGCTGTCAAATGTCGTCATGGTGAAAAAGTCGAACGGCAAATGGAGGATCTGCATCGACTTCACCGACCTCAACAAAGCCTTCTCGAAGGACAGCTTCTCCCTCCCTTGAATCGATCAGCTCGTGGACGCCACCTCAGGCCACCAGATGCTGTCATTCATGGACGCCTATTTCGGCTACAATCAGATCCGAATGGCCCCTGAAGATGAAGAAAAGATCGCCTTCATAATCGACCGAGTACCTACTGTTACCGTGTTATGCCTTTTGGTCATAAGAATGCAGGGGCAACCTACCAGCGGCTGGTTAACAAGGTGTTCAAGGAACAAATCGGCCGGAACATGGAGGTGTACGTGGACGACATGCTGGTTAAAAGCAAGGAGGCGTCACAGCATGTCGAGGACCTCTCGGAGAGCTTTGCAACGTTGCACAAATATGGGATGAAACTCAACCCGACCAAGTGCGCCTTCGGCATTAACTCGGGGAAGTTTCTTGGCTTCATGGTCTCCCAGCGGGGTATTGAGGCTAACCCCCGAAGATTCAAGCTCTCCAACAAATGGCGACCCCAGCATCTATCAAAGAGGTCCAGCGATTAACCGGGAGGATAGCGGCCCTTAACCGCTTTGTGGCGCGGTCGGCCGAGAGATGCCTCCCCTTCTTCAAAACTCTCCGATCGGCCAAAAACTTCCAGTGGACTCCCGAATGCCAGAAGTCATTTCAAGATCTCAAGAAGTACCTCGGCTCGCCTTCGCTTCTCAGTAGTCCAGCCTCGGGAGAGACCCTATTTTTATACCTGGCTGTTTCGGAGAGCGCGGTTTGTTCGGTGCTAGTAAAAGAAGAAGGAAAAGCCTAAAAGCCGATCTACTATATGAGCAGGTTGCTCCGCGATGTAGAGATGAGGTACAGCAGGATTGAAAAGATGGTGTTGGCCTTGATCACCTCAGTTCGAAAGCTACGACTGTATTTCCAAGCACATTCCGTGACGGTCTTGACTGACCAACCCATCAAGGCGGTAGTCCACCGTCCCGAGACATCGGGAAGAATGACCAAATGGGCCGTCGAGCTAAGCGAGCATGACATACATTTTCAGCCTCGTTCGGCCATCAAAGCCCAAGTACTGGCCAACTTCCTCCTCGAGTGTACCATCCCGGAGGATGGTTCTACCCTAGACTCTCTTGAAGAGCCAAAGTCCGAAGCCCGGTGGCTCCTCCACTTCGACGGGTCATCCAATGCCCGTCACTCCGGTGCGGGTTTAGTTCTTACCAGCCCTGAGGGGATGATCTTAGAATATGGCGTCCGATTCTCCTTCCCGGCTTCCAACAACGAAGCCGAGTATGAAGCTCTGTTAGCCGGTCTCCGGATCGCCCGCAATCTGAGGGTGGAAAAACTTAGCGCCTTCACCGACTCTCAGCTGGTAGCCGGCCATGTTTGGGGAGAATTTGAAGCCCGGGAACCGAACATTATTCGATATCTCCAGGAGGTGCGTAACGTGCTTCCCCATTTTTACGAATTTGAAATTATTCAGATTCCCAGATCTGAGAACGCCCGTGCCGACCTACTCTCCCTATTGGCAACCGTGGAGACAATGAATACCGAACAAAAGTTCCACCTGGAGACTCTGGAAAAGCCGAGCATCACGGAGGCCGACCGGGTGATGCAAGTTGAGGCCGAACCATCCTGGTTCAACCCTATCCTCAATATCTCAAAGAAGGGTCACTTCCATCTGACCGAAGAGAGGCTAGGAAGCTGAAGCTGCAGGCCATCCACTACTGTTGATTGACAACCAACTTTACAAGTGGTCATTTTCCATGCCGCTGCTTAGGTGCCTTCGCCCATCAGAAGCGGACTACGCTCTGTGCGAGGTACATAAAGGGATTTGCGGCAACCATTTGGGAAGCCGGTCCCTCTGCCACAAGGTGCTGCGACAAGGCTACTACTGGTCGACCATGCAAAAAGACGCGGACGATCTAGTCCGGGCCTGCGACCCCTGCCAGAGGCATTCAAGCATCCAAAGGCTCCCTTCCGCCAAGCTAGTTTCTATATCCTCTGCTCGGCCCTTTGCCAAATGGGGGATGGACATCCTCGGCCCGTTCCCGCTTGCCACAGGACAGCGGAAATTCGTGTTTGTCGCCATTGACTACTTCACCAAATGGGTCGAAGCGGAAGCAGTTGCGCAAATTACTGAAGCACGGGCTAGAGATTTTGTTTGGAGGTCCATCATCTGCCGATTTGGCCTCCCGCACACCATAATCACTAATAACGGCAAGCAGTTCGACAACTCCAAATTTTGCCAGTTCTACGAGGAGCACGAGATTCGTCACCACCTTACTTCGGTCGGGCACCCACAAGCCAACGGAGCGGCCGAGGTGACCAACAGAACCCTTCTCCAGGGAATTAAAGCTCGCCTCTCCAGAGCCCAAGGCAGGTGGGCAGATGAGCTACATCATGTCTTATGGGCCTACCGCACAACCCCAAGAATCCCGACAGATGAGACCCCATTCCGAATGGCTTTCGGTACAGAGGCCGTTATCCCTGTGGAAGTCGGTCTCCCATCATTGCGGGTGGAGAGCTACTCGGAGGAGGCTAGCAACGAACAACTCCGCACCAACCTCGACCTGATAGAGGAAATCAGAGAGAAGGCCCGGATCAGAACGGCTTCCTATCAACAAAGGGTGGCCCATTACCACGCTTCCAGAGTTAAAGGGAAAACCTTCCTGCCCGGCGACCTTGTCCTCCGAAAGGCCTCTATTTCCAAACCGCTGGAGCAAGGAAAGTTAGCACCAAACTGGGAGGGCCCGTACCAGGTAGCGGAGATTATTGGACCGGGAACCTACAAGCTGCAGGATCTGGATGGGAAGTCCATTCCCCGGACTTGGAACGCGGACAACCTTCGTAAATATTATCAATAGAGAATCTCCGAACCTTGGCAGGGCCAAGTAAAATATTCTTCGAACCTCGGCTGGGCCGAGCAACAAATTCTCCGAACCTTGGCAGGGCAAGTAAAATATTCTCCGAACCTCGGCTGGGCCGAGCAACAAAATCTCCGAACCTTGGCAGGGCCAAGTAAAATATTCTCCGAAACTCGGCAGGGCCGAGCAACAAATTCTCCGAACCTTGACAGGGCCAAGTAAAATATTCTCCGAACCTCGGCTGGGCCGAGCAACAAATTCTCCGAACCTTGGCAGGGCCAAGTAAAATATTCTCCGAACCTCGGCTGGGCCGAGCAACAAATTCTCCGAACCTTGGCAGGGCCAAGTAAATATTCTCCAAACCTTGGCAGGGCCAAGTAAAATATTCTCCGAACCTCGGCTGGGCCGAGCAACAAATTCTCCGAACCTTGGCAAGGCCAAGTAAAATATTCTCCGAACCTCAGCTGGGCCGAGCAACAAATTCTCCGAACCTTGGCAGGGCTAAGTAAAATATTCTCCGAACCTCAGCTGGGCCGAGCAACAAATTCTCCGAACCTTGGCAGGGCTAAGTAAAATATTCTCCAAACCTTGGCTGGGCCGAGCAACAAATTCTCCGAACCTTGGCAGGGCCAAGTAAAATATTCTCCGAACCTCGGCTGGGCTGAGCAACAAAATCTCCGAACCTTGGCAGGGCCAAGTAAAATATTCTCCGAACCTCGGCTGGGCCGAGCAACAAATTCTCCGAACCTTGGCAGGGCCAAGTAAAATTCTCCGAACCTCGGTTGGGCCGAGCAACAAATTCTCCGAACCTTGGCAGGGCCAAGTAAAATATTCTTCAAACCTCGGCTGGGCCGAGCAACAAATTCTCCGAACCTTGGCAGGGCCAAGTAAAATATTCTCCGAACCTTGGCAGGGCCAAGTAAAATATTCTTCGAACCTCGGCTGGGCCGAGCAACAAATTCTCCAAACCTTGGCAGGGCCAAGTAAAATATTCTCCGAACCTCGGCTGGGCCGAGCAACAAAATCTCCGAACCTTGGTAGGGCCAAGTAAAATATTCTCCAAACCTCGGCTGGGCCGAGCAACAAATTCTCCGAACCTTGGCAGGGCCAAGTAAAATATTCTTCGAACCTCGGCTGGGTCGAGCAACAATATCTCCGAACCTTGGCAGGGCCAAGTAAAATATTCTCCGAACCTCGGCTGGGCCGAGCAACAAATTCTCCAACCTTGGCAGGGCCAAGTAAAATATTCTCCGAACCTCGGCTGGGCCGAGCAACAAATTCTCCGAACCTTGGCAGGGCCAAGTAAAATATTCTCCGAACCTCGGCTGGGCCGAGCAACAAATTCTCCGAACCTTGGCAGAGCCAAGTAAAATATTCTTCGAACCTCGGCTGGGCCGAGCAACAAATTCTCCGAACCTTGGCAGGGCCAAGTAAAATATTCTCCGAACCTCGGCTGGGCCGAGCAACAAATTCTCCGAACCTCGGCTGGGCCGAGCAACAAATTCTCCGAACCTTGGCAGGGCCAAGTAAAATATTCTCCGAACCTCGGCTGGGCCGAGCAACAAATTCTCCGAACCTTGGCAGGGCCAAGTAAAATATTCTCCGAACCTCGGCTGGGCCGAGCAACAAAATCTCCGAACCTTGGCAGGGCCAAGTAAAATATTCTCCGAACCTCGGCTGGGCCGAGCAACAAATTCTCCGAACCTTGGTAGGGCCAAGTAAAATATTCTCCGAACCTCGGCTGGGCCGAGCAACAAATTCTCCGAACCTTGGCAGGGCCAAGTAAAATATTCTTCGAACCTCGGCTGGGCCGAGCAACAAAATCTCTGAACCTTGGCAGGGCCAAGTAAAATATTCTCCGAACCTCGGCTGGGCTGAGCAACAAAATCTTCGAACCTTGGCAGGGCCAAGTAAAATATTCTCCGAACCTCGGCTGGGCCGAGCGAAAAAATCTCCGAACCTTGGCAGGGCCAAGTAAAATGTTCTCCGAATCTCGGCCGGGCCGAGCAACGAATCCTCCGAGCCGTGGCAAGGCCAGGTAAAAAATCATTCGAGCTGAAATCCCAGATAAAAACTGAAGTACACAGGCCCCGACTAAAGCCGGGCAGCCTCCAAATAGTCGCCGAAGGACTTCGTCCGGTTTGAAAATGAGCGCGTTAAACAAAAACCGTCGACGCACAAAAAGAAGCCACCATTGGCAAACCCCTTTTAGAGGCCATTGAGCCCCGCATAATCGGCCAGAGGCCCCAAGCAGAGCTAGGAGATCCCCCTCTGCTACTGAAAACCTTTGGGTGACGCCCCTATAGCACGTCGTTCAAAGCATCTATATCAACGCACAAAACGATGGGGCCACGCCAACACCCTAATTCATCACACGGATCAAGGCCATAAATTCTTGAAGAAGAGGACTTCCAAAGCAATATCCATTTTTCATTTAGAAAAAGAGGATTACAAAAGACAGTAAAAAAACAAAAACAGGAAGAGAGGCCCTAAATCAAAATCCGGAGTCACTCCCGGAGGCTAGCAGCTCCTCCAGGCGCTCCGTCAGGTCAGCCACTTGCTGACAAAGGGACGCGATCTCCTCCCTTTGCCGGTCCATGTACTCCTCGGCGATCCTCGCAAGCTGCTGGTTGCTCGCAAGGGCCGATGCTAGGCCCAGTCCGTCAGCAGTAATGGAGGTACACCTCCCCTTCGAACGTAGCAGGCTATCGAGCGAGGAACGCAACTCGCCTAATGATCGCCCTGGATAGGCCATTTTTTCAGAACTTAAACCGAGGGATGGCTGAAGCCGATGCCCCTCGGTCATATTTATACTCACCAGGCAGGTATCTCTATCAGTCGCACCGTAACCGCCGACCCATAAGAACTTGCCACGTGTCGTCATTTCAGTGCCTGCGAAATCCGAAGTGTCGCGCCCCATCCTGAGCAAGATCGGTAAGCACGAGCAGGTTGTTCGGGAATTCCCCAAGAAGAACATTTTCGATCTGTCGGCCCTCGCAATAAATGCATTCGGCGCTTCCCCGAGCCTCTTAATGCTGGCCTCTTCTTCGGGAAACGCGGAAGTCCGGCATTTGGCCAATAACCTGTCCCCTCGGGAAGAGTAGCGTCACCAATAAAAAGCGTGACGATATGCCGCTCGTTCCGCCCTGGCGCCCCTTACCAAGCGCCGCGTGGGCCTGACGCTATGGCCCACATTCACAACTGAGTCGCTCCCTTGAGCCCGAATCTCCGAACCTTGGCAGGGCCAAGTCAATTATCTCCGAACCTCGGCGGGGCGAGTGACTGAATCTCCGAACCTTGGCAGGGCCAAGTCAATTATCTCCGAACCTCGGCGGGGCCGAGTGACTGAATCTCCGAACCTTGGCAGGGCCAAGTCAATTATCTCTGAACCTCGGCGGGGCTGAGTGAATAAATCTCTGAACCTTGGCAGGCCCAAGTCGAATATATCCGAAACTCGGTTGGCCCGAGTGATAGGTTCCCTGAACCATGATGGGAAAAGGTATGGATTCCCTAAACTTCGGCCAAAGCCGACCCACGATAAATCGAGCTCCGGTAAAAGCGAAGCATAAAAATATCAAACTTCTGATCAGAGCAAGGGGCATATTTCGCCGAACGATCCCTGAACCATAGCGCGAACCTCGATTAAGTTCTGACAGCGTGGGACCCTCGTCTGAGGACTAGCGGGATGCCTTGTACCCCACAAACAACAATAACAGCAAACTCGGCACAGAAAAGATAGAGATTGAAAAACAGAACATAACTCTCTTTATTGCCGATCAAGATCAGTTACAAATGCCTCACAGGCGTTACAAGAGCATTGAGATGCATAAAATAAAGGCAAATACAAAACTCGGGCAACTGCTCCAAAGCAGACCTAGCCAATCTGTGATGTTCCGATGTCCGGATCGATAAATCAGGCAAACCACGAAACGGTCAGCCCGCCTGGACGGTCGATAAAGCTGACCCTCCATGGCTCCCGCTGAATGAAGAGATTCAGAAGGTGGCACGGCCCGTGGATGCTGATTCTGAGGATTCGGACGAACCAGCCCGCTCCTCTAGGAGGGGGTGCTGGATCGCAGGCCGCTGCCCGACCGAGAGGCTCGGGGATCATCGGACCCCTGTTGCTCCCATTTTCTCCGTCCCGTGGCAAGGATTCCCCTCAGAGAAGGGGTGAGAATCCAGGCCAGCGAAGGAGGGAGAATCTGTGCGTGCTACGGGGGTGTCGATACACTTCCTACCATAAACCCCCCGTAACAGGCCACAAAGGTCACACGGGAAGAGTATATGTGCGCTCCCCGTGTGATCTCTGTGCCCCCCATGTGTGCTCTCCATGTGATCTTCGGGACTCATCCCCTAAGGGCGAGCCATTCTTCGGCAGCTCCCCGGTCGCCCCAGCTATCCGGCGGCAAGGAGCCTATGAGAGGAAAAATTGGTCCTCCCACTCGTAGCAGCAGAGAAATGAGCATAATGGAAGCTCTGATGGAAAAGAAACTTTGGGGATAACCAAATATGACCCCTTTCTCCCCTTTTTATAGGCAGAAAAGAGCCGGGAAAAGCTACCCAAGCTGAAAGTCCCGAGATTCAAACATCTGGCCCATGCCTCCACGTGGCCCCTCAGGATAGACGCGGTGCCCTACTGCGCGCCAAGCCCGCCGCCTGAGTCGTGACGTATACGGAGATCTCCTCCTGATCCCGAGTCACGGTCATTAAATGCAGGAGATCACCCGCCAGCACCTCGAAAACTGGCGGGCTCAGAATATCATCCTTCAAAAGTGACGTCCTCCAATGGTAAACTATTGCGTGCACGACAAAGTGATCCGCATGGGAAAAGAGCACCTTCCAGAAAGCTCTGATGCAGCTTTAATGCCCCACTGTGCCGTATCATCAATTCTAGTGAAATAAAAACCGAATCACCTGCGGGACAGCAGGGCATTGGCAGAATAGCAGAAAGCGCGAAGGCCTACTTTGCCCGTCGGCCCTAGCCGACCTACCTTGCTCGTCGGCCCCAGCCGACCTACTTTTTTTTGTCGGCCCCAGTCGACCTACTTTGCCCGTCGGCCCCAGCCGACCTATTTTGCTCATCGGCCCCAGCCGACCTACTTTTCTTGTCGGCCCCAGCTGACCTACTTTGCCCGTCGGCCCCCGCCGACCTATTCTATTCGTCGGCCCCAGTCGACCTACTTTTCTTGTCGGCCCCAGCCGACCTACCTTCTTCATCGGCCCGAGCCGACCTGTTTTCGCCCATCGGCCCAAGCCAGTTCGTTTCCTTCAATCCTGAGATAAGGATGACCTAAGAGCGTCAGTGAGCCATAGGTCGCTCACAATCAAGGCGGAAATGACAACAAGGTCACGCAAGGAAAACATTTAAGCGAAAACGGGAAATTCATTCATTAAGAAACGTCAGACAGACTTCTGAAAAACGAAATACAAGAGTGGCCCCTAAGGGTCAGGAACCACACCGACTCTGGCCAGACTTTCGGTTGCATCTACAGAAGCGTGACTAGACTCGCCCTTCTCTAATGCTTTTGCCCCCTCAGCGGCAGTTTGCGACCATCCCCCAGAAATTGCGGCTTCGCTGGAACCCGGGACAACACCAGGGTCAGTGTCTGAGACGTCGACATATTCGTCCTCTTCTTCCCCCTTGGACTCACCCTCATCGGGAGTTTCAGCATCCAGGAAAGAGAGATCCCATTCCGGATGCTCGTTGGATATCTTCTCTTTGCATTCCTGCTACCCAAGTTGGAAGGCGCCAACACTGATAGCATCCTGCCTCCCCTTGAGTATGGCGAGCTGCATGTTGGCCTCAGCAGCCTGTTTCTCAGCCTCCGCGACTTGGGCCCGCAGAATGATATTTTGCTCCTCGAACTCGCTGGCCCGTGTCTCGAATTCTGAGCTCTTGTTGCAGCTGGACACAAGCTCGCCTTGAAGAGCCCGAACCTCCAACCCCAACTCCGCCATCTGAAAAAGCCGAAGTAAGTCGACATCACCGGTAGAAAAAGATAAAAAAAGGGGGGGGGGGAGAATGAGATCGTACCTCCTCCTCTCGTCTGGCCAACCTCTTGGCCGACTCCTCAGCCTCACTCCTGGCTCTCGTTCTGTCGGCCCCAACTAGCTCGACTCTCTCCTGCAGATTATTGATCCTCAACTGCTTGGCTTCAGCATCCTCCCGGGCGTGGGATAGCTCGTTGTTCACCCGAGCTATCACCCCTTGTTGCCATTTAGCGCCCTCCCTCAAATGGGCAATTTCGCTGTCGCGGCGCTTCAGTCGCTCCTCCACCTCGCCAAGCATCCTAGTCAAACGCTTCCTCTCGTCGGCAGCTTCCTTTCCCAGCCGATCCATACTCTCGCTATGTTCTCTCTGCATCGCCTTCACCTTCGCAGAATGTTTCGACTCGATTCTGGCCAGCTCCAAGCATGCGTTGTCATTCCTCGCCAGGAGTTCCTGCAACTCCTCCACCCTGAGCTTCTGCTTGGATACCTCGGCCAGAGCGACCTGGTGTGCCGCCCTTATTCCCTTCAAGCTCCTATCAGTCATATCCATAAGCTCTTCAAACTTCTCGAACACTTTTAGTCATGATTGGAGCTCGGCATTGTCTCGCCTAGCCTGAATGCTGGCCCCTGTCGCCAAACTCAAGCGCCAGCATATTGCCCGAGAAAGCAAAACGCTCTGCGAGACAAAAAATGAATAAAACCCACGATGAGGTCAATCGGCAAACATCTACCGCACGAGAGAAGTAACTTACCCGCGAGGCATAGGCCCGAGTCATCCTCATCAGGGTTGTGTTGTCGATGTCGGGGAGGAGATGGACACTTTCGGCCACACCTTGCTGACCGAACCCAGCATCCACCAACTCCAAATCGGCAAACTTGTTCGACGAAGGATCTGCACCTGGGTGCAAGGCCAACCTCATTAAGGCGGAAAATGTCTCCTCAACACCGGCACTCGAGCTGCTAGGCTGACCGTCCCCGCCTGAGCGACCGACCTGGGCAACCTCCATCTGAGAGGCTCCCAATTTCCCAGCCTCCTCCATTAAGGCCCTGGCTTGGACCTCTTCGGATAATTCGGCTAGCCCAAGCGCCAGCCTCCCCAAAACCTTTTTCGAAGGAGCTCCCAATGTGGGGCTCCCGCCTTGATGCGTCCCCTCCTTTGACGCACTTTTCTCGGTTACCACCATCTATCTCTCCGCCTCTGGGCCCCCCAGGGTTTCGGCCCGTCCTACCGCTTGCATCTCCTCCGCAGGCTCCCCCGAGGCCTCGGTCTGACCTGCCTCACTGCTACCAGACTCCCCCGCAAAGAGACCGAGAGAAGGCTCCCCCTGAACCTCTCCGGCTACGGCTGCCACCTCTTCCTCTCCTGCCGGAGCCGATGGCGATCCCGCAGGGACAGTAGGCTCCTCGGCGATGACCACCTCCACCAAATCCGTCGCTGATTCCTCTTTCAGGGGAGATGCGATCGGACGAGCCAACGGAGTCTCGTCCGAGCTGTCTGATATCTCCAATACGAGAGGGTCGGGGCCATAACCATTCTCCCCGGGCCCTCCTTTGCCTCCGGCGCTTCTGTCATGACTGCTCCGGCGTCCGGCGGGCTTCTTGCGGAAGTATGAGCCCTTTTTTCGGGCCGGCCACTATCCGCGCCGCTACCTTCCCCTGAGCGTTTTCCTCTCTTCCTCTTGGAGAGGTTCGATAACGCCGACCTTGCAACTGTCAGAATGGAACGCGTATATTCAGGTCCAAACACATTAATCGAGAAAAATACACAACAAGAAAGGGACTCACCTTGCGGGTCCAGAGGGCTGAGCCCGGCTACGAAGAGGGCCCCTTCGATAGCAAGTCATTATCCGAAAACACCTGTCCGTTACGAAGGACGTCCAAGTCCCTCTCCTCCTGCGCCGACAAAACCGGGTGCATCTCCGCATCCCTCACAAAATCCCCCCATCTCCGAGGGAAGCCGGAACCGATGTTCTCCTCCGCAATAACGAACCGACTCTTCCACCCCTTGATGGAAGATGGCTTATCTGCAATGACATTGAAAGATCTCCGGGGTCCGATGTAGGGCCACTCTGATTTCCTTCCAGGAATCAAGTGATAGCAGGTGCGGAAAAGGGGGAGAGTGGCGACGATTTGAATCTGGTGTCACATCGAGATGAATCCGATGATGCTCCGCCAGCTGTTTGGAGCCACCATTGACGGGCAGATATTATAGTGGGTCATGATCTCCTTCACCAAGGGGTGGAGAGGGAAACGGAGACCCGCCTTCAAACTATCTTCATAGACAAAAACCCCAGACTCTAAATCCCGAGTAACTCTATCTCCGGATTCCGGCGCCCACAGAACGACATCCGGGGGCATGCCATACCACTGGTGAATCCTCCCCAAATCCTCGGCAATGATTTCTGAGGCCACGTCGTCGGGGCTCATCGCCATCTCAATTGAAAGGAGTACCAAGCGAAAACGATGAGCGTTGAAGAAGATGAAAGGCCAGAACTCTTCTGAAAGCAAGACGAGAGGATGCCGAGAGCATGCACACACATATATATACAATACGGTTGTCACTTCGCTTCCCCGCCAAGAAAGCCGCCCTGAGGAGGTGGGGCGTCTCATCCCAGGCGTCCGGAATCGTCTCGACAAACACCCAATCGATCGGGATTCGTAGCGTGGCACAATCCCAACCGTCGCTCGTGGAGGAGCCTTAGCCCCGAAGGCGAAATGGCCCTGTCGCATTAATTAGGGCATCATTGCACGAGCTGTCTAAACCAAAACGTCCCATCTAGGATGCGCCATTTGAACTTGTACTCCCTACGCCCGAACCTACGCTTCGAACTAGGGAGTGGAGGGCATGTGTTGGGGGGTAAAATCGTTATTACATTAATATCCGTGCGAGGCGGCTAAGGCTAACCTCCTTCCTCCGTCTCCCTCGGGCTTCCATAGCTCGTCCCTTCCGGGCTTCCGTAGCTCGTCCCTTCCGGGCTTCCATAGCTCATCCCTTCCGGGCTTCCGTAGCTCATCCCTTCCGGGCTTCCATAGCTCGTCCCTTCCGGGCTTCCATAGCTCGTCCCTTCCGGGCTTCCCTAGCTCGTCCCTTTCGGGCTTCCGTAGCTCGTCCCTTCTGGGCTTCCGTAGCTCGTCCCTTCCGGGCTTCCGTAGCTCATCCCTTCCGGGCTTCCGTAGCTCGTCCCTTCCGGGCTTCCGTATCTCGTCCCTTCTGGGCTTCCATAGCTCGTCCCTTCCGGGCTTCCATAGCTCATCCCTTCTAGGCTTCCATAGCTCGTCCCTTTCGGGCTTCCATAGCTCATCCCTTCCGGGCTTCCATAGCTCGTCCCTTCTGGGCTTTCATAGCTCGGGTTCATCGAGCGATCCACAACCTAACACCTACCTCCGCGGAACCTGACGCGGGAGAGCCCAGGCCTACCAAACGGCATCCTAGACAAGGAATCATGTCGCGATGCAGCCTAAAACCTATCATAACCGCCCCAGGCCTACTCAACCCGATCTCGAGACATCAAGGAGCTCTCCCAGCCGTCGATCCCTCAAACGGGATATGGATTCTAACGGCCCCACAACGGCCTGTTTTGTCCGCCTCCATATCGTAACAACCTTTGAACCTTCCAGAAGACGCTCAAGACTCAGGTGACAGTCTATAAATATCAGACTCGCAGATTTCCTCAAGTACGCAGGCGCCTCCTTCTATACACACATCTTCTTACACGGGCACCTCCACTGCTCTCTCTCTCTCTCTCTCCCCGGCAGCTCGTCGGCGCTCCTGCCCTCTGGAGCTTCCGATTGGCCGCCCCCGGAGAGGCCTTCTGAAGAGATCCACCTTCTCACTGTCTGGTTGATCGCCGATTTCTTCTCCACTGACTTGAGCGTCGGAGGGTCTTCCGCGGAGGACCACCTCCAGCATCCCCCGCGTGTGGACTTCTTTTGCAGGTCCGCCCCCCTCTTCCTGGAGATCGACCGCGCCCGAGTCGGAGGACGGATCCCGACGGCAACAGATTCCTTCCAGATGAGGAAACTCATTTCCTTTTGTGCTGCCTTATATAGATGTTTTCACGCTCTTTAGAGCCATGTTTTTTTGCATGTTCAAAAACTTTAAGTTTGCGAGCTTGGTGCTGGGCGCTGAGGCGAGGCTGTACATGGTCGAAGGAAAAAGCCAAGGCTGAAGCTGTTCATGGCCGAAGGAAAAAAGCCAAGGTCGAAGCTATTTTCATGCGGAGAGAGAAAATGTGGTGGTGGTCGAGGGGAGCTCGGTCGGCTGCAGAAAGGGGAATGGCAGCCTCGGGAGCTTGCTGGAGACGACAACAGGAGCTGGGAATAGTTGGGAGCGAGCTTGGCCTCATGCAGAAAAGGAGAGCCACGAGTGTAACATCCTGAAAACCTTGTAATCTATGGCATTTTCAGTTAAAATGAAAGTCAGAAAGTTTTCTTGATATATGGGTGTGTTGGCCTTTTGATAAATGTAAAGAGAAGAAATTTTGGAGTAAATAAGTATATTTCTAAATGTTAATGAGTCTGATTTGAGAAATTTAGAGACTTAAGTTTTAATGGGTTTAAATCATAAGAAAAATCAAGTTTAGTATGAGTTTTATCCTAAAAATGATGTTTTTAGTGGTTGGAGTCGACTCCCCTCTGATTAGAGTCGACTCCGGCACGTTTTTAAACTTTCGGCACGCTTAGGAGTCGACCCCTACAGTGCTGGAGTCGACTCCTACCTTTCAGGAGTCGACTCGTACTTTTCTGGAGTCGACCCCTACTTCTGCTCGAGCCGACTCGCAATCTGTTCGAGCCGACTCCGCGACGGCAGGTTTTCTGAGTTAAATCTTGAGAAATTCATATTTAATCCGTTTCAAGTCCGATTTGGATGCCGTTTGAACCGTTGGATTTCTAAAATCGAGTTCTTCAAGATGGTAAAGTCTTTTCTTAGAAATGTTACATAAAAGTATAGATTTAAGCGAAAAAGGATGATCTGGGCTATAAATCTATTAAAAAAATGCTATATCAGGGGCAAAAGGGGAAAAGGCTCCGATGTCAATTGCAAATTGTGTTAAGGGCAACTTAGGAAAGAAAATAAGGGCAAAATAGCATGGTTATAAGTGAGCCACGTGTTTTCCAAAAGTGTGTGTTAAGAGTGTGTGAGGGTAAAAGGGAGATTTGGCATGCCTTAACCCTTAAGTTTCCTATGACTTGGTCCCCAAGTCATTAGAGAAAAAGGGGCACGTGGGTTCAGCCAGAGAAAAGAAAGAAAGAAAGAAGAAAGAAAGAAGAGGAGAAAAGAGAAAAAGAAGAAGAAGAAGAAAAAAGAGGAAGAAAGATAAAGGGAAATGGAAGCTTGGGGGTTTGTGCTCGACTCCAGGTAAGCTAGCTTCCCTAGGTCTTGTATGACTTTAGATTTCTTAGATTAGTGTATTTTGAGGTAATAGTAGAAGTAATCTTGAGTAGAGATTGGGTGGAAGAAAATAATGAGATATTAGAGGATAGATCATGTATGCATGCTTGGTTCATGGGAAACCTCGTGTGGAGGTAATCCTAATAGCTATTGTATTTGTATGTTGACGTAGGTCAAGAGGGTTATTCTAGGGAGCCGAAATACCAGAGTTGAGTACCAGTTGTACCAGTCGAGGAGTAACCTACTAAGGTGAGTGGATTTCTCATCTAGCAATGAGAGGTTAATTTGAGCTAGTATAATGAGATTTATACCTAGTTATGGTATGCTATGTTTAGTTGAGTATTATGTATGTTTTAAATATGAGAAATGAGAACCTAGTATATGATAATCTGATAAATGAGTTTTGAGCATAAACACTAAGCATGAGTTTCAATGAGGGAATTTTTAATGTATACATGGCATATTTGCATGATAAAGCTTTACAAATGATGTATGAGTCATACTGAGCATCAGGCAGCTAGGGGGCTGATCACCCTTTAGACTGTACTATAGCATGAGCATTGCACACTACTATCGAGCCGGCACCTCCTTGCGAACAGATCGTACGATGAACCCAGAATCAGGGGTGAGTGCATGCCTAACCAGGCCAGTGGGGCTGGTTGTGAGCAGCCCGTGGGGGCATGAATCATAGCTCAGTGGAGCTGGTTACTATATATAGCCCGTGGGGGCAGAGAGAAAACCCGAGGTTCCAGGGTTAAGGAACAAAGCACTTTGCCAGGTGAACCGCACGGGTAAGGGGTGCTATTTGTGCGGGGATCCTGTTGCTAGTCACGCACCCGATGAGAGTACACCTACAGAAGGGTGACTGTAGGGTGGTACCTCAGAGGCATTTCACACACAGCCCAGCATCATGAGATCTAAAAGCATATGTTGTGATATAAAAAAGGCCAATGGGCCAAATAGTTATCCCGAGAGGGAGATCTTACTTGAGATGCCAGTGGGCAAGCAGATCCTGATGGGAGTCTGGGTTGTAGATAAAGAATGCATATCTTCATATTGTAATGCATGAAGTTTTATTTTAATGAGTTATCTTTCAGTGAAGAGTTATTATAGAGTATTCCAGTACTGATATGTTATTTGAAGAATAAGCTACATTTTATTTTATCTGATATCATGTTAAAAATGTACTTTGAGTTGTACAAGTTAAATAGTTTCAGCATACGATTGAAATTAAGAGTAATGGTTCTCTATTTCTCCATAGTTAGATGGTTATCCAGTTACTGGGACTTAGGTCTCATCCCTCTATGATTTAAATTCTTTCAGATCAGTGAGTATTTCTGCCAGGATCACAAGATAAGCAGGACAGGACCCTTAGCTGATGAAGCTTGCTTGGATGCAAGAGTGTTTAAACGCTAGCCTTGTATATTGAGAGAGGGTGGTTTGATAATTGTATTTTGTATATGTGTATGTGTACAGTGGGATGTAATGATGTTTTAGACCTTTTTGGATATGAATACGAGACTTATGTTTTGGAGAAGATTATGAGTATGATGTGTGCACTTAGGATTTTTAATGTCGAATGTGAATGTGATCTTGTAAACTGCCTGAGGAATGTCATGAAAAATATTATCTGAGCAGGTTGATGCTTAATGTTGATTGGTGAATTGTGCATATAATTGAGATGAAAGTGAAAAGTTTTTAACAGGATGTGTTTTCGTGTGTCTGCCACTTATGATAATTAGTTGGGGTTCGCTAGCTCTTTATGGAGCGCTACATAAAGACTAGTAAAACTCTATCCGATTACCACAAGTGTGCAGGTGTGCTGTCGGTGGCCCCAGAGAGGAGGGGGAGCTGACAACGGGTCCAAGAACACGGATGGCCATGGGAGACATACGCACGGCTGAGGGAACGAGGCCGACGAGCGCTCGGCTCTGTTCCACCGCAGTACAGCCAAAGCAGGGAGTCTCGGCGGCTTGCATGGCCGAGCGGGCTCGACAGCTGGGAGCTGATCAAAATGGGAAATGGAGACAGCGAGTCGAAGGAGACCGGAGGGGACCGGGACGGCTAGAAGCGATCGCCCAGGGGCTAGATCTGAAGCCGAGGTGTTGGCGCTGGGACTGGAGAAGAGCCAATGCCTCAGGGCAGAGTCGGGAGCCTAGTCCTGCAGACCGAGATGAAGGACTAAGGTGGCCTGGTGAAGCCAGGGGTCCGAAGGCGGGGTAAGAAGCCGTCGAGAGTCAGGAACCAGAACTGCCCGTGGCCGGAAGATATGGAGTCCGGTCTGACTCGAGAACAGGGAGGCCAAGAGCAGCAGCTGGGTGCTTGGGACCGTGAGTTGGGGTTGTTCGGAATTGTCTGGGAGATGGCCGGGAGGCAAGGTGTCGGTCGGGAATCTCTGGCCGAAGCCTAGGATGCACCCAAAATAGGGAGCAACCGTGGCGGAACAAGGTATGGAGCTGGGACTCGGGAGCCTGAGTCCTCAAAGTCCTTTGTCCAAGCCTCTTGTCGGGATTCACAGCAAGTAGGGAGTTGGGGATGGTGACCGAATCCGAGGTCCTCCGAGGCGGTCCACTGCCTCCCGAGGTCCTGAGGTGAGCCGCAGAAGAGCACGGTGTCGTGTACGGCGGCCGTGTAGACGAGGACAAAGGCACCGGAGGTTGGGGATGACGCGGGGAGAAAAATTGGACTGCTTCTAATATGGAGTTGAGACCGACTTTGACCTGGTCCAAAATACCTCTTGATATGACTGATCCCAATGTCGTCAGAAAAGGTAACGGCAGTCATCGTCATTTCCTCACCCCCGGCACCCCCTCGGGGTCGGGGGTAGGGTCATCATTCCTTAACCCCGGGCCCCCACCGGTCCCGGGGTGCATCGTCATCCCCTCACCCCCGGCACCCCCTCGGGGTCGGGGGTAGGGTCATCATTCCTTAACCCCGGGACCCCCACCGGTCCCGGGGTGCATCGTCATCCCCTCACCCCGGCACCCCCTCGGGGTCGGGGGTAGGGTCATCATTCCTTAACCCCGGGACCCCCACCGGTCCCAGGGTGCATCGTCATCCCCTCACCCCGGCACCCCCTCGGGGTCGGGGGTAGGGTCATCATTCCTTAACCCCGGAGCCCCCACCGGTCCCGGGGTGCATCGTCATCCCCTCACCCCCGGCACCCCCTCGGGGTCGGGGGTAGGGTCATCATTCCTTAACCCCGGGCCCCCACCGGTCCCGGGGTGCATCGTCATCCCCTCACCCCCGGCACCCCCTCGGGGTCGGGGGTAGGGTCATCATTCCTTAACCCCGGGGCCCCCACCGGTCCCGGGGTGCATCGTCATCCCCTCACCCCCGGCACCCCCTCGGGGTCGGGGGTAGGGTCATCATTCCTTAACCCCGGGGCCCCCACCGGTCCCGGGGTGCATCGTCATCCCCTCACCCCCGGCACCCCCTCGGGGTCGGGGGTAGGGTCATCATTCCTTAACCCCGGGCCCCCACCGGTCCCGGGGTGCATCGTCATCCCTCACCCCCGGCACCCCCTCGGGGTCGGGGGTAGGGTCATCATTCCTTAACCCCGGGGCCCCCACCGGTCCCGGGGTGCATCGTCATCCCCTCACCCCCGGCACCCCCTCGGGGTCGGGGGTAGGGTCATCATTCCTTAACCCCGGGCCCCCACCGGTCCCGGGGTGCATCGTCATCCCTCACCCCCGGCACCCCCTCGGGGTCGGGGGTAGGGTCATCATTCCTTAACCCCGGGCCCCACCGGTCCCGGGGTGCATCGTCATCCCCTCACCCCCGGCACCCCTCGGGGTCGGGGGTAGGGTCATCATTCCTTAACCCCGGGGCCCCCACCGGCCCCGGGGTGCATCGTCATCCCCTCACCCCCGGCACCCCCTCGGGGTCGGGGGTAGGGTCATCATTCCTTAACCCCGGGGCGGCCCCGGGGTGCATCGTCATTTCCTCACCCCCGGCACCCCCTCGGGGTCGGGGGGTCATCATCCTTAACCCGGGGCCCCCGCCGGTCCCGGGGTGCATCGTCATTCCCTCACCCCGGCACCCCCTCGGGGTCGGGGGTAGGTCATCATTTCTTAACCCGGGGCCCCCACCGGTCCCGGGGTGTGTCATCATTCCCCATCTCCGATATCCCTTCGGGTGGGGTCATCTGCGATCAACATGCGACTCAGCTGCCAAGAAACGCGGCAACCTTCAGGTTGCACGGTGCACGCACATAATTTTCAGTACATGACCATACCTTGCCGCAGAATACCGTTCGGTACTTCCGTGATTGTGCCCTGTTACGGAGGGCCATGCCTCATAACGAGGTTTGGCGCGTTGCATGCCCCTGTACATGACCATATCTTGCTACGGCGTACGGCATGCTACTACTTGCAGCTATACTCTGTCCCATCAGCCGGCGGCGCGCACTGCATACCTTCGCGACGCTGGACACGTGTGATATCACATCAACAGGAGGTACGGGGATGTCTCCGGCACGTGTAGCTGCGGTACGAAAGCAATCTCCCCTAGACGAAAGGTGGGTATTAGGACAACTATAAGAGCAGGGAATGCGCTGTAAGTGGGATCTGAACTCTGGTTTTTCTGAGCTTTCTTCCTCCCAGCAAAAACCCTAACCGCCTCAGCTCCTCTTCGCTGGAGCGGTTCTTTGTCTGAACCCAAGCCACTAACTTGATCGTCGGAGGGTCCCCACCGGTGCCACCGGTCCCCGGGGACTTTTCTTGCAGGATTTCCAGGAGCGAGACGTCCGTTTTCCCCGACGTTCGAGGAAGTGACTTGGCGTCATCAGATTGGCGCGCCAGGAAGGGGGGTGCAAGAAAGACATCGAACCAGCTGCTTCTTCTTCTTCAAGACTCTGAAGCATGGTGACTACTCGAACGAAGGGAGTTTCAGCCGGTCGCGCTGGGGGGCAGCGCTGCGGGGCTGGTCCACCCGCGGAGGCCCCCCCGGCTCTCCATCCATCTTCCAGAGCCTCCGAATCTCCAGGGGGCAGGGCCTTCTGCTCCGCAAATGACGCCCCCGTCTGCTCCGCAGCACTTCAGGAGATCGATTCGCTGCCCTGGCCACGCAGGTCCAGTCGTTGGCGGCGATGGTTCAAGGCATGCAGCACCAGCAAGCGGCCTTGCGGCAACCGGAGCCGAACCCGTCTGTCCCTGGGGTGATGCAGCCTAGCCAGCACTCCACCCGCCGGAGATCGCCCGTTCCTGCAGATCATCACCGCCGATCCCCGGCCAAGCCGCATCCCCGCGAAGCATCCAAAAGGCCCCGGTCTCCCTCTCGCCACGCCAGCGTCTCTCCTAAGCGGCGGCACGGAAAGGAGGCGGAGCGCCGCGCCGGCATCGCCGCCCCCGCTCTTCTTCTGATCTTCGGGGGAGGGCTCCTTTGATGGCCGGATGCCTCGTCGAGCTGAGCGTCGACTCGAGGAGTGCAACCAGAAGCTGGAGGAGCTCAGCCGTCGGATCACCCACCTGCCGGAGACTGATTATGACAGTCGGCCTCCTCTGTCTCGCCGCATCATGGAAGAGCCTATCTCCACCAGGTTCCGCCTTCCTCAACTGGACCCATACGACGGGACTACGGACCCCCTGGACCATTTGGAGAGCTACAAGGTACTCATGCAAGTTCAGGGGGCCACTGACTCGCTCATGTGTGTTGCTTTCCCGGCTACCCTGAAAAAAGCTGCCCGGGCTTGGTATTCTCGTCTGCCGCCACGAAGCATCGACTCCTTCCGCCAGTTGGAGAGGGCTTTTCTGGCCCACTTTGACGCCTGCCGGAAGATCCCGAGGGTGGCAGACAGCCTGTTTGCCGTGCAGCAGAAGAATGGCGAGCCTCTGCGGGACTATGTCGCCCGGTTTAAGGAGGCCGCCTTGGAGGTCTACAACCTGGAGGACTCGGTGGCAACCTGGCTTTGAAGCGGGGGCTTCGCCCTTCTCGCTTCGCATACTCTCTTGACAAAAGCCGCCGGGCTCCTACTCCGAACTTTTGATCCGCGCCCAGAAGTACATCCGGGCGGACGAAGCTGACTTTTCCCGGCGTGAAGCCGGCGGGAGTATACCCCGGAAGCCAACCCAGCCAGAACCTGCGGAAGCCCGCCCCAGGAGGCCCGAGCCTCCTCGCCGACCAGACAACCGTCCTCGACCTCCTGCACCGAGAGACGGGCCTTACACTCCGTTGCTTGCTCCAATATCCCAGATCCTGCTCGAGATCGAAGGGGAGCCCTATCTGCAACGCCCTCCTCCCATCAACCCGAAGATTCCCCGGAACAAAAATCTCTACTGCCGCTACCACCGGGACCATGGCCACAACACCGACGACTGCCGGCAGCTGAAGAAAGCCATTGAAGACCTCATTCAACAAGGCCACCTGAGGAAGTTCGTCCAAAGGAACAACCCGGGAGCTCCTGGCCCGTCAGCGCCTGCACCGCCGGTGATTGATAACACCCCGACGGAGAAGACAGTAGCGATGATTTCCTGGGGGGCAGGAGGCCCGTCGAAGAGACCAAGGGGGAGGGAGGAGTGGAGCTGTAATTCCTTTTTTCGAAGAGGACTTGGAGGGGGTTGTAAATAAAGATGATGATAGCGTCGTCGTATCCATGACGATTGCTAAACACCCTGTAAAACGAATCCTAGTCGACAGTGGAAGTTCGTAGATGTTTTGAACTACGATGCCTTTGTTCGCATGAACCTGTCGCATGATCTACTTCGACCTGTCGTCACGCCTTTGATGGGATTCACAGGGGATTCTGTGAGGGTCGAGGGGGAAATTACTCTTCCCGTGACGGCTGGAACGGCTCCGTGCCAGAGCACTGTCCTTATAAAATTTTGGTAGTCCGTGTGCCCCTGGCGTACAACGCGATTCTTGGGAGGCCCGGGCTCAACCTCTTGGATGCCGTCATATCCACCAAGCGGCTCCTGGTGAGGTTCCCAACCACCAGCGGGATCGGCGAGATGCGAGGAGAGCAGGGCCTGCCGGCGCTATGCTATCACTTGGCCCCCAGTCCCCAGGGGGCAGCGCTGCACCGCCATCTGCACCGACACCCGAGACCCTTGACCCACGAGACCTGGAGAGGAGGGGGGAACCGGCCGAGCGGCTGCTCACTTTCCCCCTCGGGGAGGACCCCATGCAGACGGTTCGAGTTGGAGCCTCACTTCCGGACGAAGCTCGTGACCGGCTCCTCACCTTTCTGCGGGCCAACGCCGACGTCTTCGCGTGGTCAGCATCCGACATGCCCGGGATCCCGGAGGAGGTGATTACACATCAGCTCAACATCGACCGGAGTGCCGGCCCGTCAGGCAGAAGAAAAGGAGTTTTGCCCCGGACCGGCAGAAGGCTGTTGACGAGGAGGTGCGGAAGCTGTTGGCGGCTGGCCACATCCGCGAGGTGCGCTACCCCGACTGGTTGGCGAACGTCGTGATGGTTCGGAAGGCCAGTGGAAGCTGGAGAATGTGCGTGGATTTCACCGACCTCAATAAGGCGTGTCCCAAGGACAGCTTCCCGCTCCCCCGAATCGACCAGCTGGTAGACGCCACCTCCGGGCATGGGACGCTCAGTTTCATGGATGCGTTCTCGGGGTATAATCAAATCAAGATGAGCTCAGCAGATGAAGAAGCAACCTCCTTTGTCACGGAGAAGGGGATCTACTGTTACAGGGTGATGCCCTTTGGACTGAAAAACGCCGGGGCCACTTACCAAAGATTAATGAACAAGGTTTTGAGGATCAGCTGGGGCGCAACATGGAGGTATATGTGGATGACATGCTGACCAAGAGCACCAGCGCAGAAGACCATGTAGCAGACCTCGAGGAGACTTTCAACAATCTGCGCCGGTACCGGATGAAGCTCAACCCCCACAAATGCGCCTTCGGAGTAGCGGCTGGCAAGTTCCTGGGTTTCATGGTGACCCAGCGCGGGATCGAGGCCAACCCCGACAAGATCAGAGCCATCCTGGAGATGCGGCCTCCGGTCAGCAAGAAGGAGGTGCAGCGCCTGACGGGGAGGGTGGCTGCCTTGAGTCGCTTTATGTCAAGGTCGGCGGAGAGGTGCCTGCCCTTCTTCAAGGCGCTGCAAGATTAACGGCTTCGAGTGGACGAAAGAGTGTCAGGGCTCCTTTGAAGAATTGAAGCAGTTTCTCTCCACTCCGCCGCTGCTGTCCAAGCCTGAAAATGGAGAGGAGCTCTTTCTATATCTGGCGCTTCCCCGGAGGCCGTTAGCTCTGTGCTTGTGCGCGTGGATACCGACGGAGCCCAGAAACCAATCATTACACCAGCAAGGTACTCCACGACGCTGAGACCAGTATTCAAAAACCGAGAAGATTATCTTCGCCCTGGTGGTCTCTACTCAGCGCCTCGGCCCTACTTTCAAGCTCCCATCGTGGTGCTTACGGACCAGTCCCTGCGAGTCTATCCTGTCCTCAGCCCCGACACCTCCGGCCGGCTGGCTAAATGGGCCTATCATACAACGCCTCGAGCCCCCACTGGTGAAACGCCGTTCAGCCTAGTCTTTGGCTCTGAAGCTGTTATCCCTGTGGAGATCGGGGCACCCAGCCCCCGGGTGGAGGCTTATAGTGAAGAAGGTAACCCTGACCAACTGCGAGCCAACCTCGACCTGGTGGAGGAAGTGCGGGACAGAGCGCGGCTTCGAATGGCAGCCTACCGGCAACGGGCCGCGAAATACTACAACGCACGCGTGCGCCCCCGGACGTTCCTACCAGGAGATCTAGTCCTCCGACGGGCTGAGTCTCAAAGCCAACTGAGGGAGGCAAGCTAGCCCCTAACTGGGAGGGACCTTACCGGATCACCGAGACGCTGCACCACGGGCTTATAAATTGAAGAACTTGATGGGACACCACTTCCTAGGACGTGGAATGCGGATAACCTCCGCCGGTATTATCAGTAATGTATCCCTCCTTTCATATTAAACATCATCTCCTGTTTGTTTGGGTTTCACCCCTTATTCAATGCTAACGAGATTCAATTCTAGTTATCTGAATCTTCTCAAAGCCCTGCACCAGCCAGGCATAAAGCCCAGTGTACCACTGGCAGAGCAGTGTACCACTGGCTCTCAACAACAAAAGCCCGGCACCCCGTCGGCACTCAAAGCCCTGCACTAGCCAGGCATAAAGCCCAGTGTACCACTGGCAGAGCAGTGTACCACTGGCTCTCAACAACAAAAGCCCGGCACCCCGTCGGCACTCAAAGCCCTGCACCAGCCAGGCATAAAGCCCAGTGTACCACTGGCAGAGCAGTGTACCACTGGCTCTCAACAACAAAAGCCCGGCACCCCGTCGGCACTCAAAGCCCTGCACCAGCCAGGCATAAAGCCCAGTGTACCACTGGCAGAGCAGTGTACCACTGGCTCTCAACAACAAAAGCCCGGCACCCCGTCGGCACTCAAAGCCCTGCACCAGCCAGGCATAAAGCCCAGTGTACCACTGGCAGAGCAGTGTACCACTGGCTCTCAACAACAAAAGCCCGGCACCCCGTCGGCACTCAAAGCCCTGCACCAGCCAGGCATAAAGCCCAGTGTACCACTGGCAGAGCAGTGTACCACTGGCTCTCAACAAAAGCCCGGCACCCCGTCGGCACTCAAAGCCCTGCACCAGCCAGGCATAAAGCCCAGTGTACCACTGGCAGAGCAGTGTACCACTGGCTCTCAACAACAAAAGCCCGGCACCCCGTCGGCACTCAAAGCCCTGCACCAGCCAGGCATAAAGCCCAGTGTACCACTGGCAGAGCAGTGTACCACTGGCTCTCAACAACAAAAGCCCGGCACCCCGTCGGCACTCAAAGCCCTGCACCAGCCAGGCATAAAGCCCAGTGTACCACTGGCAGAGCAGTGTACCACTGGCTCTCAACAACAAAAGCCCGGCACCCCGTCGGCACTCAAAGCCCTGCACCAGCCAGGCATAAAGCCCAGTGTACCACTGGCAGAGCAGTGTACCACTGGCTCTCAACAACAAAGCCCGGCACCCCGTCGGCACTCAAAGCCCTGCACCAGCCAGGCATAAAGCCCACTGGCAGAGCAGTGTACCACTGGCTCTCAACAACAAAAGCCGGCACCCGTCGGCACTCAAAGCCCTGCACCAGCCAGGCATAAAGCCCAGTGTACCACTGGCAGAGCAGTGTACCACTGGCTCTCAACAACAAAAGCCCGGCACCCCGTCGGCACTCAAAGCCCTGCACCAGCCAGGCATAAAGCCCAGTGTACCACTGGCAGAGCAGTGTACCACTGGCTCTCAACAACAAAAGCCCGGCACCCCGTCGGCACTCAAAGCCCTGCACCAGCCAGGCATAAAGCCCAGTGTGCCACTGGCAGAGCGGTGTACCACCAGCTCTCAACAACAAAAGCCCGGCACCCCGTCGGCACTCAAGGCCCTGTGCAATCAGGCATAAAACCCGGCTAACCGCTGGCGGAGCGGTGCACCAACGATTCTTCACAGCCAAGACCCGACACCCTACCGGTCAAAACAAAGCTAAGTCCCGCGGGCATCAAGCTGCGCGCCAGACTAACACCAGGTCCAATACTTGACCGGGCATTACGCCTACGGCTCCGAGGGAGCCTACCGGCCTAATCCCGACCAGCGGCGCCCCCGCTCCCAAGATTCAACCCTACCTAGCTCTAATTCGCGGGTCCATGTAACTAAGGCGGAGTGGCGCAGGTGGGGAGGTGTCCCCCGGAATCGTCGGGACGAATAGAGTCGTGGGGCCACATATCAATTGATGAAGTTAACAATAATACGAAGATCATCGTGAAAAGTATTTTCATTAACTAGGAACTACAAAACTCCGACGTAGTCGGGCTTACAAAAGAAAGAAAAGAAAAACAAAGTCGCGGACGCAGACTCATGGCTCTGCCGGTGCGGGCTCATCATCGGAAGAAGTCTGGTCTGACAATTCGATCTCCAGGGCCCGGGGGAAATTCAAATCCCTGGCCACCCTCTCCTTAGCGTGCTGGAACCCGTCGAGGTATACAGCGGCCGAAGCTTCGGCCAGGTCATCTGCGAAATGCTCAGATGCCTTGTATTCTTCAACAAGTCCAGCAGCCCGAGCTTTTTCCGCAGCAAGGGCCTCCGCCGTGGTTTTTTCAGCCTCCCGAGCCTGGCTTATCTCCTCTCGAGCGCGGCTCAACTCTTCCTCGACGGCAGGTCTCCTCCCTTGCCACTCTAGCTTCCTCCGCCGCCGCACCCGCTCGGTCCTCGGCCTCCTGGAGCGCTGAGGTCAACTCAGAGATGTGCATATCCCTGGCCATGACTGCGCTCTCAGCCTCCGCCATCTGAGAGAGCGCCGCGCGCGTGCGATTGGCCTCCATTTCCGCCCGGCTCGTGGCGGCCCTCACCTCGCTTGCACAGGCGTCCTTGACCGCTTCCAGCGCCCTCTCTGCCTTTTCCGCGCGGCGCTGGGCCTCCTCGACCTCCTTCTGCGTCTCCCGCAGAACCCTTTTTCCCCCTTGGATTACCTCCCTGGCGGCCCTCAGGGAGTGCGCGATCTGCACACAAGCCCAGGTCAACAGAATATATATGTAGGAACAGTAAAGGGGAAGGAACGAGAAAATTGCTTACCTTGACCACTGCGGCGTAAGAGTCCCGGAAGAATGCGCCCCCGCCCCTGATGGCTGAGATCCTCAATGATCCTGAGATCAAAGACCGGACCCAGGGCCTGCTCGGCCCAATGGCCGTCGTCCAAGGAGTCTCGAGGCGGCCTGGGTGCGCCCTCGCCTCCCTCCGCCGTTCCTGATGTCCCCGGCTCTATGTGCGGACCACTCCCGAGTGGCCCCTCGGGGGATGGGCTCGCGGGGCCAGATGGTCCCTCGCCCCAGTCCCTGGCAGCGTCTGATGGGGTCGCTCTCTCGGGGACCGGGAACTCCCCGGTTGGCACATACGCCCCCACTTCTGGTTCCTCGGCGGTGGCTCCCACAGTCGCCCCCACTTCTGGTTCCTCGGCGGTGGCTCCCGCAGTCGCCCCCACCTCTGGTGGAGTGTCGGCCGTAAGGTCGACCTCCGGTACAGCTGGGGCATGTGGCGGAGCCGGGGGTGGGGAGACTGGTGCCGGGAGGGAGGCCCGGACCACCGGGCGTTTCGGGGCCGGGGCCCGCTGGTCCCTGGGCGGCCCTTCTCGGGCCCTTTTCTTGGCAGCCTTTACCACTTTCGCGGTCGGAATTTCATTGCTGCATAACACAAGTTAGATTTTCAGAACAAAAAAAAAAAAAAAAGGAGGAAGGAAGAAGGAAGAGCAGAATTTCTGCTAAGTATGGAGAATTTACCCCGCTGGGAGATGAGACCCGCCAACTCAAAGTTGTCCTCCGCTAACAGTAGGGTGTATCGGGGGATCTCGGCGGTCAGCAATACCCCCATCGCCTCCCGGTCCCCAGGATGAACAGCCGCGGCGTTCCCTCGGAGGTCGGGGTCCCCCCACCGGGGCCGGACTTGGTCGATTGGCAAAAAAGAAACGGGGTTTCCACCCCTTGATTGACGAAGGCAAAAGAAGCTTAAGGACCCTGTTGGGTCGGGGCTGGAATAGCCACCACCCTTTTTGGGCTCGGAGGGAGTAGAAATTGCAAAACAAACTGATCCTGGGAGTAATGCCTAAGCGTGACAAAGAATAACAAAGGCGCTAATCACACGACAGGAGTTTGGGACTAGCTGAGAAGGAGTCAAAGAGTAGAAATCAAGAGGCGGACAAAGAAAGGATGAAAGGGAGGGCGGAGACCTGCCTGCAGGCAGATCTCATAAAGAGCTACTCGACCGGGTCGGGAGGAGATGACCCGGTCGTCAGGTGTTGGTAGGAATAACTCGACCTCCCGAGGGATCCTGTAGCGGGCCCGGATCCTTTCCAGGTCCGGTCGCTTCAGACGGAGGCCGTCCCCTCTGGGGACTCCTCCACCCTCGAGGAGGTCCCGGCCCTCAGCCGGTGGCCCCTTGATGGGGCCCCACCGGTGGCCCGTCGCCGGGCCAGAGGGATGTGGTCCTCCGATCAGAGGACCACTCGATTGGGGGAGAAGGAGAAGGAGGAGTCTGAGGCCTCACAGAGGGAGGACGGTCCTCAGAACCGTCCTCCGAGGTCCAAGAAGGTGAACTCATGAATAAAGAGAATTAAGACGAAAGGGCTGACCTGGAAGAGCAAAGAAAGCTGGGCACGAGCTCGCAGGTTGAAGGAAACACTGGGGAACAGAAGGAAGAAGATGATGGCGATGAGGCATCAGCCCGCCTCCCTTTGGCTAGCTTTATTGAGTTTTCAAAATGTCCCGCCATGTCTCGTCGGCCACGCGGCTTCTTGCTATACGCCGGTTCGCCTCGAGGATCGCCCCGGCGCGTGGTGCGGCACGCCCCGGCCAGCGATGGGACCTTGCTGACGTCGCCGTAATGAGAGGAAATGATGATACGCCTTTTCGCGCAGACTCCGAAGAGCTCGTCTTCATTTTCGAGGGCGATCATGGCTGGCGGTGTACGGGGGCCGTCTCCTTACATTCCCCGCACCGTCCGCATAGAACTCAAGGCAGGGATCAGCCACGTGGAGAACGCCCCTTGAGCCTCAGCGGTGGGACCCGCTTCGCCCCAGGGGCGAGGGGGCATCTGATATGACTGATCCCAACGTCGTCAGAAAAGGTAACGGCAGTCATCGTCATTTCCTCACCCCCGGCACCCCCTCGGGGTCGGGGGTAGGGTCATCATTCCTTAACCCCGGGGCCCCCACCGGTCCCGGGGTGCACCGTCATCCCCTCACCCCCGGCACCCCCTCGGGGTCGGGGGTAGGGTCATCATTCCTTAACCCCGGGGCCCCCACCGGTCCCGGGGTGCATCGTCATCCCCTCACCCCCGGCACCCCCTTGGGGTCGGGGGTAGGGTCATCATTCCTTAACCGCCCCCACCGGTCCCGGGGTGCATCATCATCCCCTCACCCCCGGCACCCCCTCGGGGTCGGGGGTAGGGTCATCATTCCTTAACCCCGGGGCCCCCCCGGTCCCGGGGTGCATCGTCATCCCTCACCCCCGGCACCCCCTCGGGGTCGGGGGTAGGGTCATCATTCCTTAACCCCGGGGCCCCCACCGGCCCCGGGGTGCATCGTCATCCCCTCACCCCCGGCACCCCCTCGGGGTCGGGGGTAGGGTACCATTCCTTAACCCCGGGGCCCCCACCGGCCCCGGGGTGCATCGTCATTTCCTCACCCCCGGCACCCCCTCGGGTCGGGGGTAAGGTCATCATCCCTTAACCCGGGGCCCCCGCCGGTCTCGGGGTGCATCGTCATTCCCTCACCCCCTGGCACCCCCTCGGGGTCGGGGGTGAGGTCATCATTTCTTAACCCTGGGGCCCCCACCAGTCCCGGGGTGTGTCATCATTCCCCATCTCCGATATCCCTTCGGGGTGGGGTCATCTGCGATCAACATGCGACTCAGCTGCCAAGAAACGCGGCAATCTTCAGGTTGCACGGTGCACGCACATAATTTTCAGTACATGACCATACCTTGCCGCAGAATACCGTTCGGTACTTCCGTGATTGTGCCCTGTTACGGAGGGCCATGCCTCATAACGAGGTTTGGCGCGTTGCATGCCCCTGTACATGACCATATCTTGCTACGGCGTACGGCATGCTACTACTTGCAGCTATACTCTGTCCCATCAGCCGGCGGCGCGCACTGCATATCTTCGCGACCGCTGGACACGTGTGATATCACATCAACAGGAGGTACGGGGGATGTCTCCGGCACGTGTAGCTGCGGTACGAAAGCAATCTCCCCTATACGAAAGGTGAGGTATTAAGACAACTATAAGAGCAGGGGAATGCGGGGTAAGTGGATCCAGACTCTGGTTTTTCTGAGCTTTCTTCCTTCCCAGCAAAAACCCTAACCGCCTCAGCTCCTCTTCGCTGGAGCGGTTCTTTGTCTGAACCCAAGCCACTAACTTGATCGTCGGAGGGTCCCCACCGGTGCTACCGGTCCCCGGGAACTTTCTTGCAGGATTTCCAGGAGCGAAACGTCTGTTTTCTCCGACGTTCGTAGGAAGTGACTTGGCGTCATCACCTCTCATCCTCCCATGCACCTTGAGCTGGGATGTGAACTTGGAGTGAAGGAAGGAGAGTGGGCGAGAGGGAGATGGGCCTGACACTGCCGTGCTCCCTGGGAACCCCCTTCACACGCCACTTGGGAGCAACACCCGTACCACTGAAAGGAGGGCTGGAAGAAAGATAAAAGGTGGCGAGAGAGGGCGAGAGGCCAGGAGATGGGGATCAAGAGCTTGGTGACGTGGAGCTCAGGAGCATCTGGGGGCCGAGAGCAAAGTCAAAGGCTGGATCTGTTTCGCGGGTGCTCCCTTCGGGAAGAGATGAGGAAGGCCCTTAACCCCTGAGCCTCGGATGACTGGAAACAGCCAAGGAGAAACCCAGAGGCCGAAGCCCCCGGAGAGGACCGGAACGGTGCCCCTGGCGCTGGAGTTTGGAACAACTGGAAGCCGGGGCCATCCAGCCGGTGCCGGGAGGGGTTCGGCAACCTGCATGCGGGTTCATGGTAAGGACCTCTTCGCTTTCACGGTCTCTCTCGTCTCCTTCGCCGAAGCTCCATTACATGCAACAGGGAGCCGAAGCTGGGTCTCCAACTGGACTCGGAAGCTACCTTCGGAGAAGGCTTAGGGTCGACCTCTTAGAGTCGGTTACCGAGGCCAGAGAGGAGCAGTACATCCGCCTGCATGGCCGATGGGAGCTCGGGAGAAGGTGGCATGAGGCTGGGGGAAGGCGTGAAGCCTCCGCATGTGATGGTTAGCGAGGAGTCGGGGGAGATCGAGACCACGTCCATAAATGGCTGAGAAGGTTGGGTGTTGGCCACCTGAAGCCAGGCGATGGAGCTGTTTGAAGCTGGGGGTCAGGAGCCCTTTGTTCTGGCTTCCTCGTCTTCAACGCCATTCTAACCCATGCAAGGGAGCCAGCAGCGGACGCCAAAAGCCAGGGGTGCTGATGCTGGAAGCCGTGGAAGGCTGGGACCGCCGTGGATGAGGCCGTCGAGCCCGTTGAGGATGGGGCAGTCGAGCCCGAGGCCGTCGATTTTGGCGTCGTGGAGGTTGATATGGGGGGAAGAGGACTTAGCCGCCTAGGAGGTTGGAAACAGCTGAGCCGGTGGCGAGGCCATGGGATTTGTTTGAAGCCATGAAGCCATGCAAGGAAAAGGCCAAGATGGGGGCTGGAGCCAGAGGCATGGAGTCGGTGCTTCTTGATGGGATCCGCTCCAGCTTCTTGCCTCCATGCCAGTCGTAATTGGGGTTTGTTGGTGTTAACGTCATGGAGGTAGGTGGAAGATTAGTACGGAGACAAGGCCGTGGACTTGTAGTATACGTCCATGAAGGTGCCTGTATGGAGATGGGAATGGGAGCCTCGGGAGCTCACAGGTGTCCGTCCAAGAGCCGAGGGAGAGCTTGGGAAGGAGAACGTTTCGGTGCCACGGCCTCTCCTACATGGGGGGTGCATTGGGGCCATGCAACGTAATGCGAAGGGTGGTGCCGTTGGAGTTGAAGCGGCAGCCAATGAAGAGCTCGGGAGCATCCAGAAGCTATGGAGTCAAGCGGTTTCTTAGGCGGGACCAGGAGCGCATGTAGAAGAGAGTCCGGTTGGCTTCTAGCCGCTGAGACATAGTTGAAGCTGCTAAGGCTGAAACGAAGCTGTTGAGACTGTGATGATGCTGTTGAGGCTGTAACAAAGTTGAGGCTGTCGGAAGCCTTTTGAACCCTAAAGGGTGACTCGAGAGTCGCTGGGATGGGACCATGCTTGAGAGCCTTTAACTCCGAAAGGTAACCTGAGAGTTGTGAGTCATCAGGTACTTTTAAATCCCAGAGGGTGACCTGAGGGTGCTGGGACCAGGCTCAGGTGTCTTTTAACCCCGAAAGGTGACCTGAGGATACTTGAACCAAACTCAGGTGCCTTTTAACCCCAGAGGGTGATCTGAGGGTGCTGAGACCAGGCTCAGATGCCTTTTAACCCCGAAGGGTGATATGAGAGTTGAGTCTTTGTTGCCGAGCTAGAGTCAAGTCCTTGTTGCCGAGCTGGAGTCGGGCTTGAGTCCGATGGTACATTGGGCTTTGAGTGCTGATCGGAGTCGGGCTTCGAGTGCCGATCGAAGTTGGGCTGAGTGTCGATGGTACATCGGGCTTTGAGTGCCGACTGGAGTCAGACTGAGTGCCGATGGTACATCAGGTTTTGAGTGCCGACCGGAGTCGGGCTTTGAGCGCCAACGCTGGGTTGATCTTCAGTGTCGAGCTGGCCTCGGGCTTTGGTGCCCATGCAAAATTGGGCTTTGAGTGCCGACCGAAGTTGGGCTTTAAGTGTCGATGGTGCATTGGGCTTTGAGTGCCGATCGGAGTCGGGCTGAGTGCCGATAGTACATCGGGCTTTGAGTGCCGACTAGAGTTGAGATGAGTGCCGATGGTACATCGAGCTTTGATGCCAACCAGAGTCGTGCTTTAAGCGCCAACGCTGGGTTGATCTTCAGTGCCGAGCTGGCCTCGGGCTTTGGTGCCGATGCGAAATCGGGCTTTGAGTGCCGATTGGAGTCTGGCTTTAAGTGCCGATAGTACATCGAGCTTTGAGTGTCGACCGGAGTTTGGCTTTGAGTGCCAACGTTGGGTTGATCTTCAGTGCTGAGCTGGCCTCGGGCTTTGGTGCCGACGCGAAATCGGGCTTTGAGTGCCAACTGGAGTCGGGCTTTAAGTGCCGATGGTACATCGGGCTTTGAGTACCAATGGTACATCAGGCTTTGAGTGCTGATCGGAGTTGAGATTTGAGCACCAACACGGGTTGATCTTCAGTGCCAAGCTGGCCTCGGGCTTTGGTGCCGACACAAAATCGAGCTTTGAGTGCCGACTGGAGTTGAGCTTTAAGTGCCGATGGTACATCGGGCTTTGAGTGCCGACCGGAGTTGGGCTTTAAGTGCCGATGGTATATCGGGCTTTGAGTGTCGATCGGAGTCAGGATTTGAGTGCCGACCGGAGTTAGTCTTCCTTGCATGATATTTTTAAGTATCAATGAAAGAAATGCTATCTAAGTGTAATGTACTTAGCTCTCGTAGCACCCATGTTTCCTTCTGCTGATTTAGATACTTTAGTCCACTGGTGGTCTGCCCCTAGGGAATCAAGTTGGTTGGAGTGGAGGGGCCGTTGCCCATACTTGTGCCTTCCTTCGCGTTGCTTGTCCAAAGGAAAGAAGGCCGCTTGGATGGCGAGTTGTGGCTTTCTGAGCTTTAAGTTGCTGATAAGCTTGATGATGGTGGATCTCTTGCTGGGAAGATTCCCGGTGGGATGAAGGATGGCTGGCCTGAGCAGCGAACCAAGAGGGAGCGGAAGATTTTGCTCGCTGTTGTGTGGTCATGAGATGTTGCTTCTGAAGCTTCTGCTCAGCTCGCTGAAGGTGCCCTCCTAGCATAACTGGTGAAAGCTTCTTGAATTCTTTTCATCACTACCTTTATGATCCACCATTTTGATTAAAGGGGGACGAGGATCTACAAACTAGCATCGCTGATCTGCCCCTTCCTGGCGCGCCAATCTATTGTTGCCAAATCACTTTTGAGGAGCGTCAGGTGATAAAAATGCTTCGTAGGCCTTTAGAGAAATGACGGGGACTGCCTCCTTTAGCCGGAAACCTACAAGAAAGTTCCAGTTCCGGCGGGGACCCTCCGACGCTCAAGTCAGCGATCTGGAGAATAGGGATTTTTTAATGAAAGAGTAGAGATTGATCCCCCCTCCTCATTGTGAGTCAGAGTCTTTATATACCTTTTCGGGAGTCCCTCTTACCCTTCAAGGATAATCATCGGATCATGCCTTCCGCCAAGATCGGCTTCATTAATGGTAGGTGGGCGAATAGCCGCTAAACGCGTGCCCTGAATATCGACAACTGTCCATAGTATTTCGGTAATCACCCATGATCTTGGCAAAAGAGAAACGGGTTGGCGGGCCACGTGGAAGTCCTGTGTGAATAGCGAGTGATAAAGTTAGTCACCTGGGCCCCAAGATGTAGCCATTGGGGAAGAAGACAATGTTTGGAGTTGGAGCCAGCTGTCCCTCGTAGAGCATTAATTATGGAGTGCTTGCATGACACTATTCATGTGCAAGGCATTGTTCACGGCCGAAGGGAGTAGGCCGAGAGGGAAGTTCGAGGCGAGTGCTGTGGGAGCCGAGGCCGGTTTCATGCGGAGAGAAAAGGTGGTGGTGAACGAGTGGGAGTTAAGGCCACCGAGGGGAAGTGCTGTGGCCAACGTGGCAGCCATAAGTGCTTTAATACGGGAGAGAATATAAGGCAATAAATGCCTTAGTAAGTGGATGCACGTGGCCTTTGAGGCCATAAATACTTTGGTGCCAGAGATGTCGTGGCAGCGTTGGCCTCAGCCGAAGACAAAGCCGAGGCCGAGACCAAGGCCGAAGCCGTGGTCGAGGCCAAAGCCGAAGCTGAAGCCGTGGTCGATGCCGAAGTCGAGGTCGAGGCCGAGGCCGAGGCCGAAACCGAAGCTAAAGCCATGGCCGAAGCCAAAGCTGTGGCCGAGGCCGAAGCCAAAGCCGAAACCGTGGCTGAGGCCGTGCCGAAGCTGAAGCCGTGGACGAGGCCGAAGTCGAGGTGAGGCCGAAGGAAAAAGCCGAGACCGAGTGGACTAACATGGCAGCCATAAATGCCTTAATACACGAGAGAATAAGGCAATAAATGCCTTAAGGCAAGTGATGCTCTTAGCCAGCCATAAATGCTTTAATACTGAGAGAATAAGGAAATAAATGCCTTAGAGCAAGTGGATGCCCGTCGTGGCCGAGGCCGAAGCCGAGCCGACTTAGATGAGGCCGAGACGGGATGAGGCTGACTTGGAGCGCTGAGGCGAGATGTCCGTGGCCGAAAAAGACCGCCGAGATGGGATGAGGCCGACTTAGAGTCCATTCCATTAATTGCTCTCTAAGTCATTATGACTCGACCATCGGATATTAATGATAGAAGTGGCCCTTGGAGAACCCATGCATGTTGCCCTTTTTCCCTTTTGTTCTCTTTCACTATGACGAGACACTTGTTGCAACCGGAGCAATGCCGTGGATTGAATTAAATGCTCATTGCGTCTTTCAAAAGAAAGCCGAGTAGAATAGCGAGGCCGCTTAGGAATTAAGCCGTTCAAGAAGGCTGCCAAGGATGGCCATCTAGGAAAATCGTCCGACAATTGCTATCTTGAGAGGATACCATCCAAAAATTATTATCTTTATTGCCCATGGGGTCAATTGGCCCCATCAATTATCATTCTTGATTTGAGAAAAATTATAAATTTTACCATTAATACAACAACTATGATTGGCTTTCAGCTAGATGTAGCTTATATCCTTTATTTTCTCTTCATGGTTTTAACTAGTTTTGTTTTAGTTCTTATTGGTTTTTCTCCTCCTTTTCCTCTGACTAAAGAATAATACAACAAAAAAATAATACCTAGGGCTATTTAGTATCATCCATGAGATATTTCAATAATCAAAGATTGACGGTGGCTTATTATATTTGCAATACTATTTATACCCCTATAAACTTTTTTATATATATAATATAAAACCTATAATTTTAATTTAAAAATATAAAAATATATAAAATAAAAAACTTTTTATAATTATAAAATATATCCTTTCACATTAATTTAAATACTTATAATATAAAATCAAATTGATCAAATTTAAAAAAATCAAATTTAAGCACCTAAGCATCACAAACTTACTAATATGGTTTCTAACATTGCATATTAAAATAAAATTATTATAATTATTATAATTATAATTTTTATGGTCAGGAACCAAATATTTCTCATCTAAGAATTTTTGGATGTGCGGTTTATTTTCAATTGCTCCACCACAATGCACTAAGATGGGATCTCAAAGGAGGTTAGATATATGTTGGGTATGAATCTTCATCTATAATTAAATATCTTGAACCATCTATAGAAGATTTATTTACGGCACGTTTTGCCGATTATCATTTTGATGAGTCTATTTTCTCAACATTAGAAGAAGAAAATAAGCAGCTAGTAAAAAAATTAGTTGGAATGAATTATCATTGTCTCATTTTGATCCTTGTATAAAACAACATGAACTTGAAATTCAGAAGATAATTCATATGCAAAAACTAGCAAATCAACTGTCTGACGCATTTACTGACCTTAAAAGAGTGACAAATCATATATACCAGCTGCAAATGCTCCAATCAAATTTGTTGTCCCTGAATGACAACCTACCATTGCTAATGAGATAAACGGACAAGTAAAGCGTGGTAGACCAGTTGGTTTCAAAGATAAAATTCCCGTAAAAGAAAAGAAGCAAAGCATTTATAAATGATTAGATTGAAGATACTGTGACTGTTGACCCAACTATTGATTTTGATGATTAATAAAGGAATTGAGTATATTTATTTATTTACTATTGAATTTGAAAGTATTTTAGGACTCAAAAATATTTGATCAATTTAAATAAATTAAGAAACGTGTTTTGAATCAATTGCAAAACATCAATTTCAAAGTTTCAGAACTTGGAGTCGACACCTAGAATTCCTGGAGCCGACCTCATGGCCATTCAAATTTTCTTCTAATTTTTGATACGGTCCGAAGCCGACACCTAGAGTTTCGGAGTGACACCCAGAGTTTTGAAGTCGACACTTATAGTGTCTGGAGCCAACTCCGATGCGGGGACAGAACGTTATTTTTGAGCATCTTGGAGCCGACACCTACAGTATTCGGAGCCGACACCTGACGATGGCGAGCTGACACCTAACTTTTTTGGAGCCGACTCCTTGATGAACTCAGAACTTTCTATTTTTGGAAAAACGACTTGGAGCCGACACCTAAAAAGTTGGAGCCGACTCCAACCTGTCTGGGACGAATATTTAAATTGCCAGATCAGCTCTAACGGTAATATTTCCTTTTTACCTAATTTCTAACGGATATATTTTGTTTCCAGGTACATTCCAACGGCTAGTTTTTTCCCAAAACGGATTAAAAGAAATCTATAAAAAGGGAAAAACACCCGTTTGAAAAGTGAATGGAAAAATAGAAAAAATTTCAAATCAAAAATCCAAAAAGCCTGAGCCTGAATCTCAAGAGAAAAGCACTCAAATTCAAATCCCACTCCAAAAGCTCAAAGAAGAATCCAAGGCATTCAATCTTGAAAAATCGAAGGATTCTCAAAGGGGGAAAAGAAACTCTGTTTTGAAGATTTTCCAACTTCTCATCCGCAACATTTGCAAGAATCAAAGCTGAGGCCTGATTCAACATCTCCAAAGAGAAGAGGAAAAGAAGAAAAGCTCAAACTCCAATCTACTTCAAACAGGCTTTTCTAAACTTATTTGTTTATTTTTGAATATCTGCTCATTTGAGGAGCTTTGTATTATTGAAAAAATCTTTTCATTTTGTTGTGCTAGTTCAATCTGGGGATTGAACTAGTGGAGGTTGTATACCTCGGGTCAAGCTAGATAAGCTTGAGTTTAGGGTTTTGTGCTGGTGAGCCCGAAAACCGGCTGGGTTCGTTGTGATCCCGGGGAAAACAAAGTTTGAGTTGTGAGCTTGTAAAACAACTCGGCTGTAATCTAGTGATTATAGTGTGGACCCAAGTGAATCTTGGGAGTGGACGTAGGTGTTGGATACACCGAACCACTATAAAATCTTTGTGTTTGCCGTGCTTCCATTATCTCTATCTCTATCTCCTTTTTGTGCTTTTATATTTGCCTTGCATTTAATTTCATTTACTTAAAGCAATAGTTTTCAAAAGGTTTAAATTTTTAAAGAACCCAATTCACCCCCCCCCCCTCTTGGGTTGCCATCTGGGCCAACAATTGGTATCAGAGCAAGTGCTCATTATTTATTTGATCACACGATCAAGAGCTAAAGATCCAAATGGCAACTCAAGTTGGATCATTTGCTGAAGGTCATTCTACAATAGACCTCCTTATTTAATGGTTCCAACTATTCATATTGGAAAGCAAGAATGAGGATATTCATTCAAGCTTCTGATTATGAATTGTGGGGTGTTATAATTAATGGACCTAGTACACCCACACACATTGTTGATGGCACTATTGTTCCTAAGCCCGAAAGGGATTGGAATGAATGATAGGAAAATGGCACAGCTCAATGCTAAGGCCATGAATGTTTTATATTGTTCATTAGATGCTAATGAATTTAATAGAATCTCTACATGTAATTCTGCAAAGAGATTTGGGATAGATTAGAGGTTACCCATGAGGGTACTAACCAAGTAAAAGAATCTAAAATAATATTCTTGTTCATAAATATGAATTATTTAGCATGGAACAAACTGAAACATAGCATGCATGTATACTAGATTCACTGATATTGTAAATGGTTTGAAAAGTCTTGGTAAACATATACTAATCTGAACTTGTTCGCAAAATTCTTAGGTCACTTCCAAGGACTGGGAAGCAAAGGTGACAGCAATCCAAGAAGCCAAGGACCTCAACACTTTACCCTTGGAGGAGCTACTTGGATCCTTGATGACCCATGAGCTGACCATGAAGCAGCATCAAGAGGAGGAAGTCAAGAAAAGAAAACATAGCTCTTAAGCTGCAGAAAGTGAGAAAGCAGCAGTGATGATGATGATGATGATGAGACAGCTCTTCTAGCAAGAAAATTTAAAAAATTATGAGAGAAAAAGACCCTTCCAAAAAAAGAAATTGGATTAAGATGGAAGGAGAAAAAGAAAGGAAAAGGACAAGGACAAAGAGAAAGACCCCTTGATTTGCTATGAGTGTAAGAAACCGGGGCACTTTAGATATGATTGTCCTCAACTGAAAAGACTTTCAAGAAGAAGAAGAAAGCCTATGTTGCAACTTGGAGTGACAGCAATGAATCTTCTTCGAGGAAGAACAAAAAGAAGTTGCAAACATTTGCTTCATGGCAAACGACAATGATGAGGTAAGTTCGAAAACCCTTGTGATGATTTGCTTTGATGAATTATTTGATGCTTTCAATGAACTTAGTAGATGATTTAAAATTTTGAAAAAGAAATACAAGTTTTGAAAAATGAAAAATTTTTAAAAAAAAGAAATCTTACTAATGAAATTAAAAACTAAATCTGAAAATGAAATTTGAAAAGAAAAGGAATCAATTTCTAATGAAAATGATAAATTAAAGAAGAAGTTGATAAATATAAAAGTATTGTTGATAAATTTACTTATAGTTTGAAAAACTTAATTTATTGTTAAGTAATCAAAGAGCTATTGATAAAGCTGGTTTAGGATATAGACCTAAAAACAAAAATTTGTCAAAAATTTTTTAGAAAAGAACAAAAAAGATAATTTACATGCATTATGTAACAAAAGGACATAAATCTTATGAATGTGAATGCAAAAACTAATAAAAAATTAAATATTAAAGGAAAAAAATATGGGTTCCCAAAGGAACAATTTTATGCTACTAACCATGAAGGACCCAAGAAAGCTTGGGTACCTAAACATAAGACTTAATTATTTTTGCAGGAGTGTCTTGCGGCCAAAAGATCAAAGAGAAAGTGGTATCTTGATAGTGGCTGCTCAAGACACATGACGGGTGACAAAGATCAATTCATCACCCTTGAAGAAAAGAGGAGGAGTTGTTACATTTGGCGATAATGGCAAAGGCCAAATCTTGGGTTTGGTAAAATTCAAATAACTCCCTCCACATATATTGAAAATGTTTATATGTTGATGGTTTAAAGCATAATTAATTAGTATTAGCCAATTATGTGATAAAGGTTTAAAGTTCATTTGAAGCTTCTATATGCACTGTTTCTAATCCCATTGATAATAGCATTATTTTTATTGGAAATAGAAATGGCAATGTATACTTGATTGATTTAGACAATTTGTCTACTAGTAATCATTGCTTAGTTGCTAATAATGCTAATATGAATGAGATTGGTTGGTTATGGCATCGTAGATTAGGTCATGCAAGCACACACCTTATTTCAAAATTAATTAGAATGGATTTAGTTAAAGGACTTCCAAACTAGATTTTGAAATAACAAAATTTGTGATGCATGTCAATTTGGAAAACAAACTAGAAATTCTTTCAAATCTAAAAATATTGTTTCAACTTCTAGGCCACTTGAGCTACTTCACATGGACCTTTTTGGACCTACTAGAACCACAAGTCTAGGAGGAAAGAAATATGGTCTTGTGATAGTAGATGATTACTCTAGATACACTTGGGTATGTTTTTAGCTCACAAAGATGAGACTTTCTCGATATTCCTGAAATTCTTCAAGAAAGTCACAAATGAGAAAAACAACACCATAGTGTCTCTAAGAAGTGATCATGGCACTGAATTTGAAAATCATTTATTTGAAAATTTTGCATGAAAATGGCATTCATCATAATTTTTCTGCACCTAGAACACCACAACAAAATGGAGTAGTTGAAAGAAAAATAGAACTTTAGAAGACATGGCCCGTACCATGCTATGTGAAAGCAACTACCAAATACTTTTGGGCGGAAGCTATAAACACAGCATGTTACATCCTTAATAGAGCTTTAATTAGGCCAATCTTAAGAAAACTCCTTATGAACTATGGAATAATAGAAAACCAAACATTAAGTTATTTTCATGCATTTGGTTGTAAATGTTTATTCATAATAATGGTAAAGATAATCTTAGGAAAATTTGATGCAAAATCTGATGAAGGAATATTCTTAGGATATTCAACATCTAGTAAAGCATATAGAGTATTTAACAAGAAAACTTAATTGTAGAAGAATCATTCATGTAGTTTTGATGAATCTTTAGCATCAAGTTCTGAAAAGATTGATGATGAGGAAGATACAATTTTGAAAGAGATATTGAAAAATTGAATATAGATGTATCTTCAGATCATGAACAAGAAGCTAAAGATGATGATTCACCTAAGGATGATGTTGTTGATTAATCATAATGATGTAGATCTACCTAGAGATTGGAGATATGCTTATGGTCATCCTAAGGAATTAATATAGGTGATCCATCTCAAGGAGTAAGAACTAGATCATCAATGAGAAACATCAATAATCATCTTGCATTTGTATCTCAAATTGAACCCAAAACTATTGAAGAAGCTGAAAAAGATAATAATTGGATGTTAGCTATGCAAGAAGAATTAAATCAATTTACTAGAAATAATGTATGGACCTTAGTTGATAGACCTAAAATCATTCTGTTATAGGATCAAAATGGGTATTTAGAAATAAATTAGATGAAAATGGCATAGTAATTAGAAATAAAGCTAGATTAGTTGCAAAAGGATATAATCAAGAAGAAGGAATTGATTTTGATGAAACTTTTGCACCTGTAGCTAGATTAGAAGCAATTAGACTATTACTTGCATTTGCATGTCATATGAATTCAATTTATTTCAAATGGATGTTAAAAGTGCATTTTTAAATGGATTTATAAATGAGAAGTTTTTGTAGAACAACCACCAGGTTTTGAAGATCATGAATTTTCAAATCATGTTTTAAATTACACAAAGCACTATATGGTTTAAAACAAGCACCTAGAGCTTGGTATGATAGATTAAGTAAATTTCTAATTGAAA
>UESW01003854.1:2564297-2729090 GCA_900491605.1 Calamus simplicifolius | reverse complement strand
CCCACCGAGCAAGGAGTTGGAGTTGTTCGGGGAAGTCAAGCCATGGCTCGGCAGTGCTTTGTCACAGCCTTCAGTCTAGAATGCCAGAGGTTGATGGGCTAGATGCTCGCGAGGACTTCGCCGAACAGCGGGGAGAACCGGCGGAGGAATGGAGGAGGTACCGCTGGACGAGGCTCGGCCCGACCGAACCATAAAGATCGGGTCGCTGCTCAAAGGAGAGCCTCGTCGCGCTTGATCAGGTTCCTCCGAAGCAATGCTGACATCTTCGCCTGGTCCGCCTCCGACATGCCAGGGATCACCCCGAGGTCCTCGTCCATCATCTCAATGTGGACGAGATGCACAGGCCCGTTAAGCAGAAAAGAGGAGCTTCGCCCCAGAGCGACAAAAGGCCATTGAAGAAGAGGTAGACAAACTCATCAAGGCCAATTTTGTCCGAGAGGTAAATTACCCGAGCTGGCTGTCAACGTCGTCATGGTGAAGAAGTCGAACGGCAAATGGAGGATCTGCATCGACTTCACCGACCTCAACAAAGCCTGCCCGAAGGACAGCTTCCCCCTCCCTCGGATCGACCAGCTCGTGGACGCCACCTCAGGCCACCAGATGCTGTCATTCATGGACGCCTATTCGGGCTACAATCAGATCCGAATGGCCCCTGAAGATGAAGAAAAGACCGCCTTCATAACCGACCGAGGTACTTACTGTTACCGAGTTATGCCTTTTGGTCTTAAAAATGCAGGTGCGACCTACCAGAGGCTGGTCAACAAGGTGTTCAAGGAGCAAATCGGCCGGAATATGGAGGTGTACGTGGACGACATGCTGGTCAAAAGCAAGGAAGCGCTCAGGCATGTTGAGGACCTCGCGGAGAGCTTTGCCACGCTGCGCAAGTATGGGATGAGACTCAACCCGACCAAGTGTGCTTTCGGCGTTAACTCCGGGAAGTTCCTCGGCTTCATGGTCTCCCAGCGAGGTATCGAAGCTAACCCCCAGAAGATTCAAGCTCTCCAACAAATGGCGCCCCCAGCATCTGTTAAGGAGGTCCAGCGCCTAACCGGGAGGATAGCGGCCCTTAACCGCTTCGTGGCTCGGTCGGCCGAGAGATGCCTCCCCTTCTTCAAAACTCTCCGATCGGCCAAAAATTTCCAGTGGACCCCGAATGCCAAAATCATTTCAAGATCTCAAGAAGTACCTCGGCTCGCCTCCGCTTCTCAGTAGTCCGATCCCAGGAGAGACCCTATTTCTGTACCTGGCTGTTTCGGAGGGTGCGGTTTGCTCGGTGCTAGTCAAAGAAGAAAGGCAAAGTCCAAAAGCCGATCTACTATGTCAGCAGGCTGCTCCGCGATGCGGAGACGAGGTACACCAGGATTGAAAAGATAGGTGCTGGCTTTGATCACCTCGGTCCGGAAGCTGCGGCCTTATTTCCAAGCACATTCAGTGACGGTCCTCACCGACCAACCCATCAAGGCGGTGGTCCACCGTCCAGAGACATCGGGGAGGATGACCAAATGGGCCGTCGAGCTAAGCGAGCATGACATACATTTTCAGCCTCGCCAGCCATCAAAGCCCAAGTGCTGGCCGATTTCCTCCTCGAGTGTACCATCCCGGAGGACGGCTCTACCCCGGAAATTCCCGAAGGACCAAAACCTGAAGCTCGGTGGCTCCTTCACGTCGATGGGTCATCCAATGCCCATCACTCCGGTGCGGGTCTAGTTCTCACCAGCCCAGAAGGAATGATCCTTCGAATATGGCGTCCGATTCTCCTTCCCGGCTTCCAACAATGAAGCCGAGTACGAGGCCCTGTTAGCCGGTCTCCGATCGCCCGCAACCTGAAGGTGGAAAGGCTTAATGCCTTCACCGACTCTCAGCTGGTGGCCGGCCATGTGCGGGGAGAGTTTGAAGCCCGAGAACCCAACATGGTTCGATATCTCCAAGAGGTACGCGGCCTACTTCCCCATTTTGCCGAGTTTGAAATTATTCAAATTCCTAGATCAGAAAACGCCCGTGCCGACCTACTCTCCCGATTGGCAACCGCGGAGACGATGGATGCCGAACAAAAATTCCATCTGGAGACTCTGGAGAAGCCAAGCATCGTGGAAGCCGACCGGGTGATGCAAATCGAGGCCGAACCATCCTGGTTCGACCCCATCCTCAACTATCTCAAAGAAGGGTCGCTCCCATCCGACCGAAGAGAGGCCAGGAAATTGAAGCTGCAGGCGACCCACTACGTATTGATTGACAACCAGCTTAAGCGGTCTTTTTCTATGCCGCTGCTCAGATGCCTCCGCCCATCCGAGGCGAACTATGCTCTACGAGAGGTACATGAAGGGATTTGCGGCAACCATCTGGGAGGCCGGTCCCTATGCCACAAGGTGCTACGGCAAGGCTATTACTGGCCGACCATGCAGAAAGATGCGGACGACCTAGTCCGAGCCTGTGACGCCTGCCAGAGACATTCAAGCATCCAGAGGCTCCCTCCGCCGAGCTAGTTTCTGTATCCTCCGCCTGGCCCTTTGCCAAGTGGGGGATGGACATCCTCGGCCCATTCCCGCTGGCGACAGGACAGCGAAAATTCTTATTCGTCGCCATCGACTACTTCACCAAATGGGTTGAAGCGGAAGCAGTTGCCCAAATCACCGAAGCACGAGCCAGGGACTTCGTGTGGAGGTCCATCGTCTGCAGGTTCGGCCTCCCCCACACCATAATCACCGACAACGGCAAGCAGTTCGACAATTCCAAATTCCGCCGATTCTGCGAAGAGCATGGAATTCGTCACCACCTCACTTCGGTCGGGCACCCACAAGCCAACGGAGCGGCCGAGGTGACCAACAGGACTCTCCTCCAAGGAATCAAAGCTCGCCTCTCTAAAGCCCAAGGCAGGTGGGCGGATGAGCTGCACCATGTCTTGTGGGCCTATCGCACCACCCGAGAATCCCAACGGCGAGACTCCCATTCCGAATGGCTTTTGGCACGGAGGCCGTCATCCCTGTGGAAATAGGCCTCCCATCTTTGCGGGTGGAGAGTTATTCTGAGGAAGCCAGCAACGAGCAACTCCGCACCAACCTCGACTTGGTAGAGGAAGTCAGAGAGAAGGCCCGAATTAGGACGGCTGCCTATCAACAGAGGGTGGCTCGGTACCATGCCTCCAGGGTCAAGGGGAAAGCCTTCCTACCCGGCGACCTCGTCCTCCGGAAAGCTTCTGTATCCAAACCGCTGGAGCAAGGAAAGCTGGCGCCAAACTGGGAAGGCCCATATCAAATCACGGAGATCATTGGGCCAGGGACCTACAGGCTGCAGGATCTCGATGGGAAATCCATCCCCGAACGTGGAACTCGGACAACCTCCGCAAATACTATCAATAGGGTATGTCCTTTATTTTTCGCCAGTTATCTATTTTCCCGCAACCTGTTAGGTGAATCGATTATGCACCGTATTGCCATAAATCATAAAAGGAAATAGATGCTGCTTACCAATCCTCGGTACAACCGAGTTGTCTGCTTGAACAGGGAAGTCTCCGAACCTTGGCAGGGCCAAGTAAAACAAATTCTCCGAACCTCGGCAGGGCCGAGCAACAAAATCTCCGAACCTTGGCAGGGCCAAGTAAAACAAATTCTCCGAACCTCGGCAGGGCCGAGCAACAAAATCTCCGAACCTTGGCAGGGCCAAGTAAAAAAATCTCCGAACCTTGGCAGGGCCAAGTAAAACAGAGTCTCCGAACCTCGGCAGGGCCGAGCAACAAATCTCCGAACCTTGGCAGGGCCAAGTAAAATATTTCTCCGAACCTTGGCACGGCCAAGTAAAACAAAATCTCCGAACCTCGGCAGGGCCGAGCAACAAATCTCCGAACCTTGGCAGGGCCAAGTAAAACAAAGTCTCCGAACCTCGGCAGGGCCGAGCAACAAAATCTCCGAACCTTGGCAGGGCCAAGTAAAATATTTCTCCGAACCTTGGCATGGCCAAGTAAAACAAAATCTCCGAACCTCGGCAGGGCGAGCAACAAATCTCCGAACCTTGGCAGGGCCAAGTAAAACAAAGTCTCCGAACCTCGGCAGGGCCGAGCAACAAATTCTCCGAACCTCGGCAGGGCCGAGCAACAATCTCCGAACCTTGGCAGGGCCAAGTAAAATATTTCTCCGAACCTTGGCAGGCCAAGTAAAACAAATCTCCGAACCTCGGCAGGGCCGAGCAACAAATCTCCGAACCTTGGCAGGGCCAAGTAAAACAAAGTCTCCGAACCTCGGCAGGGCCGAGCAACAAATTCTCCGAACCTCGGCAGGGCCGAGCAACAAATCTCCGAACCTTGGCAGGGCCAAGTAAAACAAAGTTTTCGAACCTCGGCAGGGCCGAGCAACAAATTCTCCGAACCTCGGCAGGGCCGAGCAACAAATCTCCGAACCTTGGCAGGGCCAAGTAAAACAAAGTCTCCGAACCTCGGCAGGGCCGAGCAACAAATTCTCCGAACCTCGGCGGGGCCGAGCAACAAATCTCCGAACCTTGGCAGGCCAAGTAAAATATTCCTCCGAACCTCGGCAGGGCCGAGCAACAATCTCCGAACCTTGGCAGGGCCAAGTAAAACAAAGTCTCCAAACCTCGGCAGGGCCGAGCAACAAATTCTCCGAACCTCGGCGGGGCCGAGCAACAAATCTCCGAACCTTGGCAGGTCCAAGTAAAATATTCCTCCGAACCTCGGCAGGGCCGAGCAACGAATCTCCGAACCTTGGCAGGGCCAAGTAAAACAAAGTCTCCGAACCTCGGCAGGGCCGAGCAACAAATTCTCCGAACCTCGGCGGGGCCGAGCAACAAATCTCCGAACCTTGGCAGGTCCAAGTAAAATATTCCTCCGAACCTCGGCAGGGCCGAGCAACGAATCTCCGAACCTTGGCAGGGCCAAGTAAAACAAAGTCTCCGAACCTTGGCGGGGCCAAGTAAAATGTTTCACCGAGCCATGGCAAGGCCAGGTAAAAACCACTCGGACTGAAATCCCCGGCAAAAGGGTCTGAACCCATGGGCCTCGACCAAAGCCGAACGGCCCCAGATAGTCCCCGAAGGACTTCGTCCGGTTTGAGACGAGCACGTTGAGTAAAAAACCATCGACGCGCGAGAAAAAGCCGCCGTTGGCAAATCTACTCTCAAGGCCATCAAGCCTCGCGTAACCGACCGAAGGCCCGGGAAGAGTTAGGATTTCCCTCTCTAACCATTGGAGATCCTTCGGGTAGCGCCCCTATAGCCCATCGTTCAAAGAGCCTACATTAGCACGCAGAAAACGAACAAGGGCACACCACCCCTGGTTCGTCATGCAAGGTGAAGGCCGTAAGCTTTCAAAAGAAAAGAACTCCGCAGATAGACAAGGATCATCTTCCATTCATAAAGGGGGGGGGTCACAAAAAACTGCAAGAAAGCAAAAACAAGGACAGGCAGAAGTCCTGGGGTCAATTGCCCCCAGAACCCATCAACTTCTCCAGAAGCGCAGTCAGGTCAGCCACCTGCTGACGGAGCAGCCGAATCTCCTCCTCCTACCGACCCATCACTCGGCGCGAGGCCTCCGCCTCCCTAACCGAGGCATCCAGAAACTCCTCGGCGACCCTAGCGAGCCGCTCATTGGTCGCGAGGCCCGACGCAAGGGTCAGCCCATCAACAGTCACGGAAGTCCCCCTCTCCTCCGAGTACGCTGGATCGCTAACTGAGGAACGCGAGTCAGTTGACGACCGCGCTGGAGAGTCCATTTTTCTTTCTTAGCTCAGACCGAAAGATGGCCAAATCCAGTCCCCCTCGATCATATTTATACCCGATAGGAGGGTATCCGGATCAGCCGTGCCGCGGACGTCGACCTATGAAAATTCGCCATGTGTCGCCGCTCTAATGCGCACGAAACCCGAGAAGTCGCGCCCTATCCCGAGTAAGATCGGAAAGTGCAAACAGAGCGTCTTCCCGATCTGTCGCCCCTGCAGTAAATACTTTCGACGCTTCCCCAAGCCTCTTAAAACTGCCCCCTTTCTCGAAAAGCGCATGGGGGCAGAATCCAACGCTCGATCGGCAATCTGTCCCCTCGAAAAGAGCATCGCCAGTAAAAGCATAACAAACGCGCCGCCCGTTCCGCTCGAGCGCCCCCTCCATTGGGCGCCGCGCAGACCTGACGCCGTAGCCTGCGGCGGCGACTGATTCGCTCCCTCCGAGCTATCAGTTCTCCGAGCCTCGGCAGGGCCGAGCTATCAGTTCTCCGAACCTCGGCCGGGCCGAGCTATCAGTTCTCCGAACCTCGGCCGGGCCGAGCTATCAGCTCTCTGAACCTCGGCCGGACCGAGCTATCAGTTCTCCGAACCTCGACAGGGCCGAGCTATCAGTTCTCCGAACCTCGGCAGGGCCGAGCTATCAGTTCTCCGAACCTCGGCAGGGCCGAGCTATCAGCTCTCCGAACCTCGGCAGGGCCAAGCTATCAGTTCTCCGAACCTCGGCAGGGCCGCTATCAGTTCTCCGAATCTCGGCAGGGCCGAGTTACGAAATCCTTCGAACCTTGGCGGATCCAAGTAAGACGTTCCCCGAAACTCAACTATCTCGAGGGACCAAGTCCTTAAACCATGACAAAAGGGGTGCAGGCTCCCCGAACTTCGGCCAAAGCGACTCACGATACTCCGAGCTCCGATAAAAGCGAGCACAAAATACCAGACTCCTGACCTAAGCAAGGAGTGTATTTCGCCGAACTATCTCTACACCGCCGCACACGAACCTCGATTGGTTCGGGCAACATAAGACCCTCGTCTAAGGACGAGCGGGACACTCTTATGCCTCACAAATGACAAATAGCAATGAGTTCGGTACCAGAAAAGATAGAGATTAAAACATTGAATATAACTCTCTTTATTGCCGGTCATGATCAAATTACAAATGCCTCATAGGCGTTACAAGAACATCGAAATGCATAAAATAAAGGCAAAATACAAGATCCGTGTAGCTGCTCCAGAGCAGTCCTAGACAACTACGTGTTCCAACATCCGGATCGAGAAGTCATGCAAACCACGAAACGGCCAAGTCCGCTTGGGCAGGATGAATTAAAAGACCCAAAAGGAGGCATGGCCCGCGGATGCTGATTCTGAGGATCCCAAAGGCCCAATCCACTCCCCTAGAAGGGAGTGCTGGATCGCGGGCCACCACCCGATCGAAGGAACCGGGGACCATCCGAACCCGGTTGCTCCCATCTTCTCCCTCCCGTGGCAAGGATTCCCTCAGAGAAGACGCGGGAACCTAAGCCAGCGAAAGAGGGGGGGGCCTGCGCGTGCTATGGAGGTGTCCATACACCTCCTGACCCGCATCCCCCGCAGCAGGAGCCGCAGACCACAACGGAAGCGCATATGTGCGCTTTCCGTATGATCTCTGCCCCTCCATGTGCGCTCTCCATATGATCTCCGAGACTCGTCCCCTAAGGGCGAGCCATCCTCCAGCTGCTCCCCGGTCGCCCCAGCTATCCGGCGGCAAGGAGCCCATGAAAAGAAGGGTCGATCCTTCCACTCGTAGCAACAGAGAAATGAGAATAATAAAAATTCCAGCGAGAAAGAAACTTTGGGGATAGCCAGATGAGACCCCTCTTTCCCCTTTTTATAGGCGGAAATGGACCAGGAAAAGCCACCCAGGCTGTGAGTCCCGAGATTCGAACACCTGTCCCACGTCTCCACATGGCCTCTCACGATAAACGCAGCATCCCACTGCGCGCCGAACTCACCGCCCGAACCAGGACGTGTACGGAGGTCCTTTCCTGATCCCAGATCGCAGTCATTAAATGCAGAAAATCGTCCGCTGACACTTCGAAATCGGCGAGCTCAGAAAATCGCCCTCTGAGAAGGTACTGTCCAATGGTGGACGGTTGTGTACGCGTCGCACGAGATGACCTGCATGGGAAAGGAGCACCTTCCGGAAAACTCTGGTACAGCTTTATCCCCCCACTCTGCCGTATCTCCACTTATAGTAAAGAAAAACCGAATTGCCTGCGGGATGGCAGAACGCTGGCAGGAGGCAGGGAGTGCGGAAACCTACTTCATCCGTCGGCCCCAGCCGACCCATTTTTGTCCGTCGGCCCCGGCCGACCTACTTCATCTGTCGGCCCCATCCGACCCACCTTTGTCCGTCGGCCCCAGCCGACCTACCTCATCCGTCGGCCCCTGCCGACCCATTTTTGTCCGTCGGCCCCTGCCGACCCATGATATCCGCCGGCCACAGCCGACACATGTCGTATGTCGGTCCTAGTCGACCTAACTTGTCTCAACCGACCGACCTTGTTCGTCTGTCCAGACCGGCCCATTCCACGATCGACCCGAGCCAATACATTTTCCTGATCTCAAATTAAGGATGGCCCAAGGATATTGATGAGCCATGGGTCGTTCACGATCGAGGCAACACCAGACAACAGCAAAGTCACGCGAGAAAAACACTTAGACAAAACAGGAAATCCCTTTGCTGCAAAATGTCAAATGTTTAAAAGGGGAAATACAGGAGCGGCCCCTAAGAGCCAGGAGCCCCACCGGCTTGGGGAGTACCCTCAGCCACGTCTGCAGGTGCACGGCTAAGCTCGCCCTTCTCTGATGTTTCCACCCCTCTGTAACGGTTTGTGACTGTCCCTCGGAGGCTACGGCTTTGCTGGGACCAGGGGCGCCGCCAAGCTCGGCGTCAGAAACATCGATATATTCTCATCTTCTTCTTCTCCGGACTCGCCATCATCGGAGCCTTCGATGCTCAGAAAGGAGAGGTCCCACTCCGGGCGCTCGCTAAGAATCCTCTGCTTGCACTCTTCCATCCCGTGACGGAATGCAGCTACTCTCATAGCGTCTTGCCTCCCCTGAAGAATGGCGAACTGCGTGTTGGCCTCGGCGGCCCGTTTCTCGGTCTCAGCAGCCTGGGCCTTCAGGATGGCGTTTCCCCTCGAGCTCGCTAGACCGTATCTCGAGCTCCGAGCTCCTATTACGAGCGGACGCGAACGCACTTTGGAGAGCCTGAATCTCCGACCCCATCCTCGCCATCTGGAAAAGTCAAGAACAATCGGCATCACCGGCATCACGGGGAACCAATAGTAAAATAAGGAGGGTGAAATAAGAGCATACCTCCCCCTCTCGCCTGGCTAACCTTCCGGCCAGCTCCTCAGCCTCATTCCGGGCCCTCGTCCTGTCAATGCCGACCAACTCCACCCTCTCTTGTAGGGTACCGATCTTCGATCGTCCGGCTTCAATCTCCCTGCGAGCTTGCGATAACTCGCCATTCACTCGAGTCATTATTCCTTGTTGCCACCTCGCGTTCTCCTTCAATTCGGCGATTTCGTCATTACGCCTTTTCATTTCCTCCTCCACCTCGCCCAACATCCTCGTCAGACGTTTTCTTTCGTCGTCGGCCTCTCCCCTTAACCGGCTCAGACTCTCGCCGTGGTCCCGCCGCATCGCCACCACCTCCGCGGAGTGTTTTGATTTGATCTTAGCCAGCTCCCGGCATGCATCATCACTCTTCGCCAGGAGTCCCTGTAACTCCTCCACCCTATGCTTCAGCTTGGACACCTCGTCCACGGCAGCTTGGTGTGCCGCCCTTGCTGCCCTCGAGCTCCTATCCATCGTGTCATGAGCTCTCTGAATTGCTCAGACGCCTTCAACCGCGACTGGAGCTCGACACTCTCCTTCCGAGCCTGGACACTGGCCCCTGTCGCCAAACTAAGACGCCAACAAATCGCCCGGGAAAGCAAAACACCCTACGAAAGCAAAAAACCGAGTGAGTGCCCACAACGGAGTCCATCGAAAACATCCATCGCGCTGAAAAGATGCTCACCTTTGAGGCGTAGTCCCGGGTCATCTTCATCAAAGTCGTATTATCTATGGCGGGGAGAAGAATACCCTCAGCTACACCTTGCTGCCCGAACGCAGCATCTATCAGCCCCCGGTCAACAAACTCGTCCGTCGATGGACCCGCACCCGGATGCAGGACCGACCTTATCATGGCGGAGAACGCCTCGTCAATGCTAGCCTCCGAGCTACTGGGTTGACCGACCCCGCCTGAGGGACCGGCCTGGACGATCCCCAGCTGAGTGGCCTGCAGCCTCCCAGCCTCTTCCGTCAGGGCCCTGGCTTGAGCCTCTTCAGATAGCTCGGCCAGCCCAAGCGCTAATCTCCCCAAAATCTTCCTCGAAGGGGCCCCGATCGTGGGACCCCCACTTTGTTGCGCTCCCTCCACCGGTGCGCCCTCTCCAGTAGCCACCACCTGCGGCCCCTCCGCGGGCTCCCCCGAGGTCTCAGTCTGAACCGCCTCTTGACCCATCGAGGACGGCCCAACCTCACTGCTGCCGGACCCCAGCGGATAGGCCAAGCAGAGCCCCTCCCGGACTTCTTCCGCTTGCGGCTGTCTCCTCCCCCTCTCCCGCTGGAGCCAGTGGCGACTCCACGGGGGCGATGGGCCCCTCCGCTACGGCCGCCTCCACTGGATACGTCACGAGTTCCTCCTTCAAGGGAGGCGCGGTCGGATGAGCCAGCGGAGCCTCATCCGAACTATCTGAAATCTCCAAGACAAGAGGTTCGGGCGCTACGGCCGCCCTCCCCGTATCCTCCTTCGCCCCAGGCGCCCCTGTAGCGGCTGCCTCTGTAGCGGCTGCTCCAGCGTCCGGCGGGCTCTTTGCGGATGTGTGGCCCCTCTTTTTGGGTCGGCCGCTGTCCGCTCCACTACCTTCCCCAGGACGCTTCCCTCTCTTCCTCTTGGAGAGACTCGACAACGCCAACCTCGTGGCTGTCAAACCGGAGTTCACATGTTCAAACCCACACGCAGTAATCGGGAAAAAATACGCAACGCAAAAAGAAACTCACCTTGAGGATCCAAAGGGCTGAGCCCGGCTGCAAAGAGAGCTCCCTCCGATAACAGGTCGTTAGCCGAAAACGTCTGTCCATTGCGAAGGACATCCAGGTCCCTCTCCTCCTGCGCCGATAAGGCGGATGCGTCTCCGCATCCCTCGCAACTTCCCCCCATCGTCGAGGGAAATCAGAACCGATGTTCCCCTCCGCAATCACAAATCGACTCTTCCACCCCTTGATGGAAGAGGGCTTATCCGCAATGACATTAAAAGACCTCCGGGGCCCGATGGAGGTCCACTCCGATTTTCGCCCGGGAGTTAGGTGATAACAGGTGCGAAAAAGGGGAGAGTCGCAACGATTTGGATCTGGTGACACATCGAGATAAATCCGACGATGTTCCGCCAACTGTTTGGGGCCACCATCGATGGACAGATGTTGTAGTGGGTCATGATCTCCTTCACCAAGGGATGGAGAGGAAAACGAAGACCCGCCTTAAAACTGTCCTCATAGACGAATACTCCAGACTCCAAGTCCCGGGTAACCCTATCTTCAAGTCCCGGCACCCGCAAAACCACATCCATGGGCAGACCATACCTCTGATGAATCCTCCCCAGATCCTCAGCGACGATTTCTGAGGCCACGTCGTCAGGGCTCATCGCCATTGAAAGAAGTATCAGATGAAAGCAATGAGCGTCGGAGAAGATGAAAGACCAAAACCCACTTGGAGGCAAAACGAGAAAACGCCAAGCACGCATGCACAATACGCCTATATATATAGGTGTGGGGGTGGCCGTCACTTCGCTTCTCCGCTAAGGAACCGCCCTGGGGAGCGGGGCGTCTCGTTCAAGCGTCCAGAACCGCCTCGACAAACACCCGATCGATCGGAATTCGAGGTGTGACGCAATCTCAACCGTCGATAGCGGAGGAGCCTTACTCCCGAAGGTACAATGGCCCCATCACATTAATTAGGGCATCATTACCTAGATTGTTTAAGCCGAAACGTCCCATCCAGAGCGCGCCACTTGAGCTTATACTCCCTACGCCCGAACCTACGCTTCGAACTAGGGAGTGGAGGGCATGTGTTGGGGGGTAAAATCGTCATTGCATTGATATCCGTGCGAGGCGGCTAAGGCTGACCTCCTCCCGCTGCCTTCCTCCGGGCTTCCCTAGCTCGATCTCCTCCGGGCTTCCCTAGCTCGGCTCCCCCGGGCCTCAGTAGCTCGGCCTCTCCGGGCTTCCCTAGCTCGGCCTCCCCGGGCCTCCGTAGCTCGGCCTCCTCCGGGCTTCCGTAGCTCGATCTCCTCCGGGCTTCCCTAGCTCGGCCTCCTCCGGGCCTCCGTAGCCCTCCTCCGGGCTTCCCTAGCTCGGCCTCCCCGGGCCTCAGTAGCTTGGCGGGCTTCCCTAGCTCGGCCTCCCCCGGGCCTTCGTAGCTCGGCCTCCTCCGGGCTTCAGTAGCTCGGTCTCCTCCGGGCTTCCTAGCTCGGCCTCCCCGGGCTTCGTAGCTCGGCCTCCGGGCTTCCGTAGCTCGGTCTCCTCCGGGCTTCCGTAGCTCGGCCTCCTCCGGGCTTCCCTAGCCCGGCCTCCCCCAGGCCTCCGTAGCTCGGCCTCCTCCGGGCTTCCGTAGCTCAGTCTCCTCCGGGCTTCCCTAGCTCGGCCTCCCCGGGCCTTCGTAGCTCGGCCTCCTCCGGGCTTCCGTAGCTCGGCCTCCTCCGGGCTTCCTAGCCCGGCCTCCCCCGGGCTCCGTAGCTCGGCCTCTCCGGCTTCCGTAGCTCGGTCTCCTCCGGGCTTCCCTAGCTCGGCCTCCTCCGGGCTTCGTAGCTCACTTATACCCAGCGATCCACGCCCCGACGTCCACCTCCGCGGAACCTGACGCGGGGAGAGCTCAAGTCTACCCGAGCCGCTCCCTGAGCAGGGAATCATGTTGAGACGTGGCCTAAGACCTATTGTAACCGCCCCAGTCTACTCACCCAGATCCCAAGACATCGAAGAGCTCTCCCAGCCGTCGATCCCTTAACAGACAAGGCGTGGATTCTAACGGCCCCACAACGGCCTGATTCTGTCTACCCCGTATCTTAACAACCTCAGAACCTTCCAGAAGATGCTCAAGTCCCCCAGGTGACAGTCTATAAATATCAGATTGGCAGATTCCCTCAGGTACGCACCCTGGACGCACGCAGCTCTGTGCACACGCCTCTCTCTCTCGCTCTCCTCCTGCCCTTTTTGGAGCCTCCGATTGGCCACCCCCCGGAGAGGCCCCGGAGAGATCCACCTCCTCATTATCTGGTTGATCGCCGATTCCTTCCCCACTGACTTGAGCGTCGGAGGGTCTTCCGCGGAGGACCACCCCCAGCGTCCCTCCGCGTGTGGACTTCTTTTGCAGGTCGCCGCACCCCCCCTCTTCCCGGAGATCGACCGCGCTCGAGTCGGAGGACGGATCCCGGCGGCAACACATGTTAATGCAAGATATCCAAGCAATCTGCAAGATCCAAATATGGGCATTCTCCATGGTAAGACATTTAAATTTCAAAAATTCTATGCCCATGCCAGGATGACACTTGCAATCCTTGAACCAAAGAGGACGTAAAAGTTCTAAATTAAGATGATAAAGGTTTAGTTTAACATTTGACTATGGCAACGAGAGTTAAAAAAAGCAACTCTAAACTCAGGCATCCTATACCCAGGCATCATATTTATAAAATGGAATTTTTTGAGAAATAAAATTCAAAATTGTCTTATCATCTACTCCAGTCCATGAGGAACAAAATTCAGATTTGTCCTATCATCTACTCCAGTGGAAGGACGACTTCACCCTACGTTCCTTTAAATCTTATCCAAGAGTTGACCGTTACGATTTATACCTGAAATTCTAAGGACTGGCACCGAGACCCAGATCCTCCATCCCATGTAAATACCGTTTTGTCATCAATATTCTCATCCAAACTTGACAACAACCCCATCAAGGTCTTCAGAAACATCTTAATCCATTGCTGCAGATCCAATCCACAGGAAACAATCTTTCGCTTGCGTTCATTTCCCTATTAAATTGCCCAGCTAACCCCAACAAACTAAAATGCACTAATTCTGCAACCTGATGACAAATTAATGGGAGCTTCATTTATCCACCTAAAATGACCACAGCTGCCCGATGTCCTGACCATCTAACTGCTAATTAACGCCACCATTCTGCATCGCCATCAGCCATATATGTCAGCATCATCACCATCGCTGCCTCAACCACCCTGTTGGCAAAATCATCTAGCGTTTATGATACAGTTCCAGAAACAGGCAACCGCATACATAACCAAGGAAGAATATGATGAATACTTTGACTTGTTTCAACATTTAATATATAATAACACAAGCCAACAGCTTGGTATCATGGTTATGAAATGCTTAAAGAAATATTACCAAGCATCACTGTAATTTGCATTACACTGAAATATTACCAAGTGATATAAGTCGTACCATTGCACTTCAGAATTATATACTGTGTTTGTGTTACAAGTCCTTAAAGAGCAGCTGGAATCTGGGTATTCTCTCTGGTGGAAGTGGACAGGTCACGATCAGTTTACCTTTCATCGCCCCTCTAAAGATAGCCTACAAACAGAATGATAATGTGAAGTTTGAACTATGTTCCAGAGAATGCCTTACACGTTAATAAATAAATAAGAGGATAAGTAAATAAAACATCACAGAATAAAATGACATCATAAGGAAGATTGATTCCAAAAGCAAAAAAAAACATCCAGGACAAAGAAAAGGCAATAACTGACTCCATGCACCACGTGGTTAAACATTACCAGCTGAGTCTTACATTTGAGATATCAAAATCTTTATCGAATAAGTTACATCTGCAAGAAACTGCTTTGAAGACATAATTTTACCATAAGGAATGCCATGACAATCATAGCTTGGGAGCAAACATATCACACAGGAAAAAAGAATATAAAATACTGGCAATACATGGTGGAATGAGAAACACATTCAACAGGATCATTGGATCACCACCCATTCAGAACAATAGGCAAACAGTACAACAGCAACCTCAACCAAACATGGAGGGGGGAAGGAAAAAAAAAAAAAGAAAAGAAAAGAGAAAAAAAACAGAAATCCTGACTAGAGAAGCAGAAAGAAAAGCAAAAACAAACTGGAATGTTCCAAATTAACGAACATTCCAAAACAGCAAAGCAGAAATTGCAAAACAAAAAACAGAACACCAACTTCCCTTAATCGTGCTGATTAGAGGTAGGAAACGCCAGCAGTTGTTTCCAATGGCTAGCATCTGTACCTTAATGAAAATCTGGAAGCATGACTTCTAAACTAGACTTTTAACAGACCTAATATTGATTGCCCACTTGTTCACAATATAATAAAATGCTGATGACCAGTGTCATTTTTAGAAGAAACTCATCTTTTCCTCTATAATCATGACGGTCAAAACAAACTACATAAAAGGCCCGTGTCTTCCTTTTAAAAACTGATCCAACTTTCTTATCCCTTCATTTGTCCATTACAGAAGGAGAGTTGTGGTCTTTCCTTTATCCAGAAAATTTAATTGTAAAAGTCCCATATTCAATATAGAAAAATCACAACGGAGAAACAGGCGATTTCAGTTTCTTTGTGCAGCCCTCCAGGCAAGCGGTCAGTGGATCCAATTGGACCTCTGTTTTAAAAGTTGTCTAAAGTAAGAACTCTATTATTTATTGCTAACCAATTAATTATTCTTGCTTTCAGCTTAGCTGAACATACACAAGAACTCAGCAAAAGGGCATAGCAAATCATCATTGTTTAAAAATCAGTAAAATGACTCTAAACAGTAAAGATGATGCTATAGTTGAAACTCCAAATTCTTGAATCACCTTAGCAATTTTAGTCTGAAAGTACACTAACTGGCTTCATTTAAATTATGAACATCCAATACCCTGTTAAATTTGGGTTTGCACTAAACCATCCCATATGACCACCTATATTGATATTTGCTTTCTGAGAAGCTTAATTCAAAGAGTAGGAAAACCTAGAAGCCAGAAAACACTTGCCCAACCAAGTATCTCTCCAGAAACTAACATGCTTCCATCTCCAATCTTTGCACTGAGTCCACAATCAAAACCTTCTGCATGTCACAACAAATCTTAACAAATAAAATAATCCTTTTGTGCTTGCCTTTACACTAAACATAAATCTTCTTCTAACACTGAAATAAGATTTGCAAATCAAAGGTGCCCTAGAAGCTGAACTGTTATCCTACAACATCCTCCACGACCATTTCCCAACCTATTAAGATCTTAACATTTTGATTCAATGCCATTGTTTTCCTTCCTTCTACTAACCTTGTTTCAACTCCGGAGGCACGAGCCAAGGACGTGATCCCATCCCCTCACTGAGTATTGCAAGCATTGTGATCTCCTTCCTTGAGCCAAACCACTCAGGATATTTGTATCTACATAATCCTTTCTTTTCTTAAAATTTTCTCTAGCTTCTTTTACGACAGAACACCATGACTTTGAGTTTCAGAAAGACCAACAGACTCTTTCCTATCCATCTCCAAAATAATCAAAATTGTCTGCAGAAATCATTCTTTGGAACATTTATGCTCAGAAATACAGAAGCAGACCATTATTTCAACTTTTTCTTTGCTTTTAAAATTTTACAACTATTTCCCTCTCCGCTAAAATACTGATTACTCCATTCAGAGTCTTAAAAAATTAACTTGTAACATTTTTTTCTGATTACTTTTCATTCTGAACAAGTTACAATAGAGATTATCATTTCTGGTGTCTAAGCAAATAAGAGAATGATCTGACCCCACTCAAGGAAGGTCTCTAGCCATAGCCAATGGGTATTATTCTCCCCAGCCCAGACCAACCAGAAATCTGTCCAATTAGAATAAATACATTCTTTTCTGACATTTAACCAGGTATATCTTTGCATAAAAGGTAAGTCAAGAAAAATTAAAACTACCAATGTAGCTATTAATGGCCTCCATATCTAACCAACTGTTCATCCAACTAGATATTTTATGCAGGAACCTAGTGATATTAAAATCTCTAGCAATTCACCAAGATTCAGAAAAAGATATTACAGATAGTTTGTAGTTTATACACCCCCCCCCCCCCCCCCCCCCCCCCAAAAAAAAAAAGAAAAAACCCGATAAATAAATAAATAAATCTTTATCAACAGGACCACATATTTAGGTAAGAAGCCAAACTCTCACACTACTCAAATTCTTCAAAAGCACAGAAGTTGAATATGTCCCTTTCTCATGCTTTTTTATCAATTCTATGTACCTTTTGGTAACTCCTTTTTTTCTCTAAAGCCCACCATATTATTTCTCTAGATATCTCTTTCTCATGCTGAATAATATAAAATATCTGCCCTTTTCAACAAGGATAGCCAAACTGTACCAAACTGGACAGTTCAAAGCAAGCTATGCTAAATCATCCCAGAATCAGTATGGTTTAATGGTTCGGTTTGGTATAGAGGTTGAAACGCTTTGTACCACCCCGTACCAATGCCAAACCATCCTGACCTGTGCCGCTCCTCCTAATCAGCTTGATACGAGACAGTTTATAGGTTGGGGCTTCTCAATTCAGGTAACCGATACACCATCGGTTCGGTACGGTATGCTCTGTATTAAATCATGGTTTGATACCGAAATGATATCGGTTCCTAGTAGGGCGAACCTTATTTTTCAACTTATGAAAATTACACCTAATGTTATGATTGAATTTATCTAGTAATATTGAATAAAAGCAAAACTTCCAACTAATCAAGGTAAAACATACTAAACCAAACTAGTCAATTTAGCCCAAACCGAATCAAACCAGAAAAATATTCGCTTTTGCTTGATTCTTCAGTACGAGCCCCAAATTGGGCTGACCAGACCAAACCTCCTAATTCGGTCTGGTTTTTGGGTGGGGGAGCTATATTGGGTGTTATATAAGTTCACGTCTCTCCTCTCTCTTATTTTCATTCAAAATCATTTAAGTCCATTTACTTAAAATTTCTAATGCAAATAAAGAAGTGTTTGGTTCATGAAATCTTAAAAGATTCCTAAGCATTCTATGGAAACTTTTTAGGATCCCCTGATTGGCTCAGCAAACCTAGGCAAGCATTTAATTTGTCCATAAGAATCACATTACTACAAAACATGATAACATGATCGCAACCAAAGGGATGGTAACGTGAAATTGTCACTTGGTGGGAATTTAACACCAAAATTCCTCAACAAAATAGCCCCTTAGATAACCTGTATATTATATAACTATAAATTAATTATATATAAAGGTTGGTGTGAAACATATATATACAAAACTAATATTTTAAAATTTTATAATATAATATTTAATATTAAAATTTTTACTATTTTATATAAAGTAGACTTGGCTAGCATTCGAATATAGCCAAGCTTAAATTAGATTACTTTCTCCATCCTTATTCACACGTTTATAAATTCTAAAGATAAAAAAGTAGAAAAGATGGAGTAGTTCCAGGATGCATATGAATTCAAGGGTGGAGAAGATGAATGGATTTTGAACTTGGCTATATTCGAATGTAGCCAATTCTACCGCAAATTTTATTATATTTTAATATAATAATAAATCAGTACATTAAATTATATATGATAATTACTACTTCAATATAATTATAATTATTATATTATTTTTGAATTAGTATATCAATAGATTTAATGTTATATAATATATATATAATATTAAATTTATAATATAAATATAATTTAATAAGAAGTAAATTGGCTACATTCGAATGTAGCCAAGACTAGATTCGGTCACCTCCCCTACCCTTAAATCCAGAGAGTTTACGAATCCCAAAGATGAAAAATATGAAAAAATGCAATGGCTTCAGAATCCATATGGTCCAAAGGTGGAGAAGTAATAATATATTAAAAAACTATTATTATGTAAAATATTACATTACTATTTTATATTGTATCTATTTTATAATCAAATAAGTAATATATATATGAATATATATATTATAATATAATATACACTAATATTTTTTCTAATATAATATATAACTATTATAATATTATATTAATATATTATTAACTGTTATTAAATATTTTTTATTATTAAATATACATTATACATTATTTAAATACAATAATTCAATATGAAGGTCATAAATATTACTAATTTTAGGTGAACTTAAATTGCCACATTAGACAATTTGGCAATCTCTAGGAGTAAGTGCAACATAATTGAACCATCAATACACATTCCTCTGCCTTTTAAAAGAAGAAACCATTTCAACCATACACAGCAAATAACCAGGCCAACATACAATAAAGAAAATGGTCACTCATTTTGTCCCATAGGACATGGAAGTCCACGCTGATATTTGAAAACAATTACCAAGTATGGTAGATAAATAAGACTTTCGAATTTGAAAAGTTCCATTAAGCATTCATTACATCTTTCAACCACAAGTACATCTCTCAACCACAAGTACCACACCACCTACCATCAATATATATAAGAATTTAACATTGTAGTTTTTACTTCCTATCAAGAAATGCATATCACCGTTATTTCTCTCTATTTGCATCACCTAACTATGGAACAGAAAATTGCTCATTCCACCATAATGAAGTTCTAGCAGCCTGTATCCATGATCACCCCACCACTTATCAAAGCAAATTGAATAAGAAAAATAATCAGCTAGTATCCTCTCCCATCCAAATTTTCCCTTCCATCTTTCTAAACTGAATTTCCAAACCTAGAATCTCTAACTCTTTCCCTAATCTTGAAAGCCTCCTCCTAATCAAAGCCCTCCAATGCAAAAAGAATAGAGCAGAGACCCACTCTAGCATTCAAATTAGTCCATTTCTCAATAATTATGTACCCGGCATCTCTCTCATGAACAAAGCTTCATAAATGCATATTTCTCAATAAGATCTAGCATCCCATTCCATATCCCTCTCTTCTTCCCTCCCTTTCTGGAACATTTCCTCAATAAGAAAGACTTTGCATTTTGTTCCCTGGAGCACTTACTAATGGTTAGCAACATCATATACATACAAGAGGCAAGCTAACAGTCTACAAATATAATACCAGCACCTCCTTACTTGATATACTTTTTGGTTTTGAAAACAGGATTTTGATGCAAATTAAAGTTTTCCTCCTTAATGGAGATTTCCTAGATCTCCTCATGCATGTCATCTCGTTTAAATCAATTATCCATCACTTGGTCCTTAATTTGGGCAAGTCCTAAAACTTCTCTGATCGAGCCATAGAACATCCGGGTCTAATTTGTGTTATATAAAATTTCCCTTCAAGTCACCAAGAAATGAGGATCACTTAAGCTGAAAGTAAGTAGCTGGGACAAGGATGGATAATTATGATTGTTTAGGGAAAACTCACAACAGCCTACGCTTGTTTTTTCAAGTTAGCTAACACCTAAAGACCTCTCTATGGCCATATTATCTTGGCATTGCTGTCTACTCAATTGCAATGGCAACCGCTACAATTTTTTTTAAAAAAAAAAATTAGCCTCACTAGTTTTACTCTCTTCTTGAACTATTTATGTTCATTCAAATCCTTATATGAGATTTCAGAAGTGGTAATCAAATTCAATCATCGATTCTTCTTTTTTGCCTATAACACATCCATTTCAAAACCAAATAAATGCAAAAAGAAAAAAAGAAAAAAAAGGATCCCTTAACCTTTCCTTCTTCCGATGAATCCACTTCGGGATCCATTCAATGCATTCATTAGAATGGAAATCTACCAAGTTCTGAAATAAACCTTTCACCAATTAACTAATCATCTCTAGAACTCATCATCTCCAGGAAAGAGAAGATCTACTCCACATTGTCATAAACCTTTTGAAAGCAAACTTACAAACAAAGCCCGAGCATCCAGCATGTCATCCAAAATTTGCTTATAGGACCAAACAGATGAACTAGCAATCAACTAAAATAGAGTGAATATAGTTTGATTTGCCAATATGGGATTCCCAACCATCCTCTCCAACAGCAGTTGTTCAATAAAAAAGCCAACATGGGGTATATAGTCAAGAGATAATATAAAGTAAAAGCCAAAAGCCAAGATGGGATCTGGTTCAACCAAATGCTCCAGTGCACTACGAATTTGAGATTACATGACTGGAAAAGGCAAAATCTTCAACCACTGTCCTGTGACTTTGAAATGAAAACTCATGTCTTACAATAGCTAAAGGGCCACATTGATTCCAAAAAGAACCAATTAATTAATAAGCATTTCACATTTATGGCTCCATACAACTTTTTCCCCAATCATTTCCACAAGAATAAGGCATTAGGTTTTTTCCAAATCAAAGTGTATCTGAATGAGAACAGATTCTGATTGTGGAAAACATACCTGACCTAAAATACAAAAGTCATATGAATCCCCTTAATAGATACAACTCATGCAATCCACATCAAAAAAAAGAACAACAAAATTTACTTCTAAAAGAAAATCTGCCTCGTGTCATGGGTATTACTCACCTCTACAACATCAATAAAGTCTTGCTTGCTGTGAAAAGAGCCTATCCATTTAGTGTGATCAGCAGTCCTGAATTATAAGAAATATATAGCTGCTTCAGTAAACAATATCACCAACAGGTTCTAGAATATATCAAAGAAGCAGAAAACCTACTTGAAATCAATAATAATTAGGAAAAGAAAGGTTTAAAATTTCCTTGACAGTTAAACCTTTTCGATAGTATGTAACATGCCTGACTAGTTACATGAACTAATTTATTGCAGTTAGTCTCTTCTATACTAGTGATGTGCAAAATGGAGGTGTTAAATTTTTCACCCTTTACTTCTATACTTGAAAAAAATGCATTATTTCATAAAGACCGAGCCCATTACTATTGCTAATGATCTCTTGTTAAGAAACCACACAGTGATAAACCAGATTCACACAGAATGATGGATTTCCTACGGTAATAAGAAATTGGCAAGTTACACTTGAGCCTATTTACCCTCATATGGCCTAAGGTGCAGTACCTAATACATTATCTGAAAATGTCAACGTAGGATAGACAAGGTTGCAAGCAAGATCTTTAAACATGTGTAAGGGTATTTAGTCTGACAAAAAGAAAAGGTGTTAGAACAAATATGGAATACAATTTTAAATTAAATAATAGCTATACTAGCATTTTATAATGTAGCATAATAGAAAAATCAGAAGGCTTAGAACTAGGCAATAAGCCAATGGTTGCACCCTTCCTCCACCTGAAACAGGTCTCAGGTTTAAAAGTTGGGATGTGTCTCCTTACTTTGGACCTTTGTAATTCTGCCAGATGGGTCTTCCCTTCTTTTCTTTTAAAATAGAAAAACCAGGAGTGTAAGGTTTGTAATCTTAGTACCAAATCTCATACCAGACTCGGTACACTCTTTGCATTAAGTCGGTTTGGTAATGAGTAAGGCCCATAAGAGGTGTTGCATACTGGTACAGCAAGGAGAATACATTTATTAAGGTGTTTCATTTTCTATATAATTAAAAAAAAAAACTTCTTTAGCTTTTACTACTGTCTGACAAGTAATTAATCAAGCAATATCACAATGTCAATGTCTTTCTTGATTTCAAATATTTCAATACTAGTAAATTGTTTGATGTTTTTGGTGAAAGATGTAATTTTAGTATGCATTATCATAGACCTTGAAAAGAGTGATCATAAGCATAGATCACAAGATATAAATCAAATTATATATTATATACAGTTACATTGAGAGGAAGTTAACATCAAGGAATAACAAAAGATGCTAGAACCATAGGTACCATTTTAATTTCTACGTGCTTTTAAAAAACTAAAGTATAGGTGTTATGCTGTTATCAAACCTCATGTCCATCATCCGAATTCCTAAATATGATAAAGATTTCAAGCTCATAACACATATTATTAAGCTTATAGTACCTCCATCCTTAAAACATGACATTATTGTGGGATTTGTTTGCAAGCCGTGTTGAAAGCTTTTGGAAGAGAACAACTCTCCACTAGAGTAATATGTGTCTAAAACTTCTAAAACACATTTAAGTCATAGTTGAGCAAGTATGACTAGCATTTGGGGATGTGTGGTTAAAGTGGCAACTTGGGAAACAAAAGAGAAAAATATACTTATAAGAAAATCATAACTTTAAGGACCAAAGAGATATAGGTATGTCAAAAATAATAGGCCATAGGTGACTGAAACTAATATAAAATAGTATGATCTTTAACTTAAAAAAAAAAAAAGAATGCTAAGTTAGAAAAACAAGTGAAGCTATAGCTAGAAAAGTTATGCTCATCCTTAAGAACAAGGCCAACTAAATTTGTGTATGCGGTTCAGCAAACAATAAATAAATAAACCCCAGAGCTAACAATTTAAATTTCCTAGCATGACAAAGAAAAGTTCCTGTCAGGATAGTATCAGAATATACCAAGAGTCTACATTTTCAAGCCCACCTCCACCATAAAGATTAAACCACATGGCAACTCAAATGACATGTTATAATAATTGTCTAATAAATTTATCATTATCATGCACATCATTTAATAAGCAACACCTTGAGAGAAGTCTGGAAATTACAGAAACTATAAACTTGAAATCAGGGCATCATCAAACTTAGAATGACAAGATGATCAGATGTATGGAAAGCTCAAATTGTCACATGAACTATAAAACAGGCTGTGAAAAGAGAGAGAAAGAAAGAATAAAATACTATTAGAGACAGCTAAAAGGTGATATTTAGTGAGAGATTCTCACCCTGAGTCCATCTTCATGTGATGAGCATTGAAGAAGAATATAGTTGATGGTATCAATGTAATGTCAAAATAATTAACATAAACCTGAATCTCCTCAGCATCTATATCAACCAAAGCTATTGTTGCAAACTTTGAAATTTCTCGAGAAGTTCTGGAAAGCTGTTTGATCCAGATGATGCAAAACATGACGTTAGAAAAAAGCAGGAAAAAAAAAGAAAATGAATTACTAGATATTGCATGGTAATAGTTCTGATATAGGAGCAAGGATGATTGTTGAGATAACTTACAATAGTAAAGGCATGATATAGGAGAAAAAAATCATATGACATACATAAAGAAGTTATGCAAGGTTAAAGTGGAGACTTAAGAAATTCATGAATACATAAAAAAATCACTAAATTGTTCACTTGCAGAAAGAAAATTAAGCAAGATAAGTCTAGCTCAAAAAGCCTTTGGCAAAATTTCCATGCTCAGATAGCCTATTTCAATGAAACATGACATGTTAACTAGCAACAAGATTTTTCTCATCATTCAAAAAGAAGTATGAAATTATCTGAAACAGAGCAGAAACCTATCAATAATGAATAATTAATGCAAGGTTTACTAATTATTCATAAACTCTCTAACTTAAGTCGGCACAAGTGACATGACAAAGCAAGCATGAAATACATCCAATTTCGTGGCATTGCGACAGAATCATGCAAACGCAATGAATCACAGAATCCTAATGTAATTGGCGACAAAACTAAGACGAATGGTTTGATCTAAAGAGAAATTGAGCATACGATATCGTCGAGCTGGAGACAGGCGGCATCGGAGGCGCGGCCGAAGCGGAGGACGAGGACCTTGTCGAGGGTGTCCCTGATGATCCCATCTACCTCCCTCTTCCGAGTTAGGGTTGGTAAGACAAAGGAGCTCATCTCCCCTCTTCCCTGCCCTTTGCTCCCACCGCACGCGTGCTTAAATAAACGTGGCCGGGAGAACTGATGAAAGGGTCGGGATCTCTCAATTGTTATAGGGTTTGGAAAAAGGCCACCGCTTGCTACTTCGTAAGCTCCTTCGCACTCTATAACTATTATTATAACAAAATAACATTCAAATAATATAATTATTTTGGATCAGTGCATAATAGATATGAAATTTGAGAAAAAAAAATATTAGATAATTAATGGTAGATTTAGATTACATGTTTTTCAAGCATGCAAACAGCCTCTAAATTTGATCCATCAAATGAGTTAAAAATTAAAAAAAGAAAGAAGAAAACTTTCGATCACTAGTTATGTTGGGCCTGGTATGATGCTATTAAGGTCTAAATTGGGCTAACTTATATTGGGTTAGATGTAAGTCTAAGAGTTGAGAGTAAATTAAGTCATGTATATGATTGGAAATTAGTTTAATTTCATTGATTAATGCACAAGGGTTTTTGTTGAGTTTGAGCAAAGCTCATTTGATTAGGTATTTAAACTCTAAGGTTTATAAAATAAACGATAGATTTTTTTTTTTTCAAAAAATTTCTCTCTCATCTCCCCATCTTCTCCCTCTTCTTCCCTTCCTCTTTTCTCCGTGTTCGTGTGCGGGAAGATCACGTCTCCGGCTTCACGGGAGGGCGGGTCCCAACCCACAGAAGCAACGATCACGATTTTACCTAAGAACACGTAGCCGGCTTCATGGTCTCGATCCAGCCACCGGAACAAGCGACGAAAACAGGCGTCGTGTGGGAGGAGAAAGCCGCTCCCCAGGCCAGATCTGTGACCACAGGATCCGGGACAGAGGTGTTCATCGTCACGGATTCTCCCAGGAGGTGGTATTCGGTTTCTTTCTCTCAGGAGCGTTGTGATCCACCTAAGGTGGGAGCAAGAGGACACGCACGGTGAGGGGAAGGAAAAAAAGGTAAACAAAAGGGGAGGTCCAAACCAAGAAGAAAGTCAAAGTTGTTCTTCCCGTCTTGTAAGAATTCCAGCAGGGGAAGTAGAAAAAGGATTAAAAAATCGTAAAAGAAATTTGAAAATCGGGGACCAAGGGATTTAAGGAGCGAACCCTTTACGACTGCGCCAATATGATTATTGATAATAAAGATAAAAGCTCATAATATTTCTCTCTAGTGAGAAAATTCCATTGATATTCATCAACAACTAAACCCGAACAATTCATATCGTAGCGCTTAGAAATAAGTAATTTGAAGATCTTTAAGGGCTAAAAAAATTTTAGTAAAGCCTCATCAGCTACTCTTTATTTTTTAAATTATTTTGTGCTAATTTTTATTGAGAAGTTTGATGGGAAGAAAAATTTTTCATATGAAAAGTCCAAGGTAGAGGACCTCCTTGCAGCAGGGTTTAGATTTGGCTTTGGAGGAAAGGCAGATGAAACAAGCAGTGGATTTCATTGGAAAAAGACATGTTCAATGATGTCAGGGGCTGTCTGGCGGATTCAGTCTATTCAGTGCTGGAGGAGAAGACCCCGAAGGGACTCTGGACGAAGTTGCACACCCTCTATATGGGAAGAATATGTGCAACAAGTTGATGTTGAAGAAGCGCCTCTACAGCCTTCGGATGTCAGAAGGTGGAGATGTGCTGGGTCACATCCAGATATTCGACCAGATGAGCAATGAACTTCTGAATGTCGGGGTCAAGATGGAGGAAGAAAGATAAACATTCTGCTTTTATGTTCAATGCCCACGTCTTATGACTCATTGGTCACAACACTGCTCTATGGGAAGGAGACATTAATTTATGAAGATATTGGACGAATGAGCAGAGGGAGAAGATGACCAAGGAAGCTGTTCCCCAGGAGGGTCTATCAGTTGGGGAAAGGACAGGTAGAGGCAGAAGCTTCAAGTATGGTGGAGAGTAGGACATTTTAAGAAGATTGTCCTAAGTGGAAAAAATCAGAAGGGAGAAAAAGGAGGATCTGAGTCTGTGAGTACAGTTGCAGATCAGGAGGTGGAGGATGATCTCTTGGTTGTATCAGATGATCACAGGCACAGCACAGAGATGTGGACCTTGGATTCAGCCTGTTCTCATCATTACACTCCCAACCGGTCGTGGTTCAGTACTTACACAGAGGTTGAGGGGGAATGTGACTCTTGGAGATAATCACCCTTGCAAGGTGGCAGGTATTGGCACAGTGAGGGTGAGGATGTTTGATGGTATGGTGCGCACTCTTACCAGTGTGAAGCATGTCCAGAAACTCAAGAAGAATCTGGTATCACTGGGGTACTTGGAGCGGACTGGATACAGCTTCAGCAGTCGTGCCAGGAGTGGAGTTCTGAACATCTCCAATGGAGCCATGGTGGTGATGAGAGGGAGGAGGCTGGTGATGAGAGGTCGGCAAGATGGCTCTGTGATGACTGTGAAATCTCTGAGGTGGCAGCTGTGCAAGATCCCCGGGATGTGTACAGGATGTGGCATTACCGCCTGGGCCACATGGGAGACAAGGGGATGAAAGAACTGAGCAAGAGAGGTCTGCTTCCAGACTTGAGTAGCGGAGATATGGAGATCTGTGAGCCTTGTCAGATGGGAAAGCAGAGGAGAGTACAGTTCTCAGTCAGCACAGCTAGGAGTGCTGAACCCCTGGAGTTAGTACACACAGATGTCTGGGGACCAGCCCCAGTTTCTGCAAGGAATGGGGCCAGATACTTTATGACCCTGATAGATGATTTCTCAAGGAAGCTGTGGATCTACTTTATGAAGGAGAAATCAGAGGTCTTCACCAAGTTCAAAATCTGGAAGGCTGAGGTGGAGAAGGAGCAGGGTAAAAGTGTGAAGTGTCTGAGGTCTGATAATGGCGGGGAATACACCAGCAGGGAGTTCCAGATTTTTTGTGAGGAGTGGGGCATCAGAAGGCACTTCTCGGTGATGGGAACTCCTCAACAGAATGGGGTGGCTGAGAGGATGAACAGAACACTATTGGAAAAGGCAAGATGCTTAAGGCTGCAGGCAGGGCTTCCAAAGATGTTCTGGGTTGACGCAGTAGATGCAGCTAGCTACTTGGTCAATCGGTCACCGCACACCAGGTTAGATGGAGACATTCCAGAGGAGATATGGTCTGGAAGGAAGACAAGCCTAAACCATCTAAGGGTGTTTGGATGCACAGCATATGTGCATGTTGGAGCTGGGGAGCGGAGTAAGTTGGATGCCAGGTCTAAGAAGATGGTGTTCCTAGGCTACCCGCGAGGAGTCAAGGGGTATCGGCTATGGGACCCCTTGGAGAAGAAGGTTGTCATCAGCAGAGATGTAACCTTTGATGAGAGCTCAATCCTCCAGAACAGAAGTGGATGCACAGCAGGGACTACAGGAGGTAGAACACGGTAACACTAGTCAGACAACCTCCTATACAGTTGTGCCATTTGCTAGTGGACCAGGAGGATTTGAGATTCAGGTGGAGAGGACTGACAGAGGGGGTAGAAGCCAGGGAGTTCAGCAGGATGCAGCTGGACAGGGGACTGATACTGGGATCGCACAGCAAAGGCCCAGGAGGAACGTGCGACCACCAGTTCGATACGGCTTTGAGGATTCGTTGTCATATGCCCTGGTGACAGCGAATGGAGACCCTTTCACCTATGAGGAGGCTATGGAAAGTCAGGATAGAGATAGGTGGATCCATGCTAGAAGAGGAATGCAGTCTCTTCACAGCAATAATACGTGGCAGGTGGTCCAGCTGCCACAAGGAAAGAAACCCATTGGTTGTAAATGGGTTTATCAGCGCAAGGAAAGAGCCTTCAGAGTAAAGAGGTATCAGATACAAGGCATGACTAGTGGCCAGAGAATACTCTCAGAAGAAAGGCATCAACTATAAAGAGCTAGTGAAAGAAGGTGGGGTGGAGCTATTGAAGGAACACACCAAGGAGAACCTAGCAGATGCACTAACCAAGGTTCTTTTATAGGACAGCTTTCATAGGTATGCAGCTGATGGATACGGCAGACGTGCTGAAGCCTCGAAGCACAATGATGGAGATTGTTGGTACTGGTTTGATGGAAATTATGTATTCAAAACATGAATCAAATTCATAAAAACATAGCAGAAGATATAATATAAAATTTCCAAATGCCTAGGATCCTTAGAAATATATTCATTAAATTAGAAATAAAATCTAGAACATTAGATTTATTCATACCTGAGTCCTTTATCGATGTAGAAAAGGATGAAGCCGGTGAATCCTCTGCCACTAGCCTTCCACGTGTCCGGCCTCTAATGGTGATACACGCGAAGAAGAGTGGATGAAGACCTTCAAGGTATGAAGATGACAATTAGGGAAGATGACAATTAGGGAGAGAGGGGTGCTAGCGCCTCTTGAATCCCCTCATAGAAATATTCAAAATATAAGATATCTATGTAAATCTAAAAGATCTAATCTTTTTCTTCTCATGCTATCTTCCTAGAAGAAGGAACAATATTTATAGAGAAAGAGAGAGAAAGAAACGTTAAGGGAGAAGAAGAGACCTCTTTTCCTCCCTCTTTTCATAGTACGTCATGGTAACGTTAATCCAAAGAAGAGGAAGAGACTAATGTTAATCCAAAGAAGAGAAAGAAACTCTCTTCTCATGGTAATGCTATGGTATTATGGTAACGTTAATCCAAGAAAAAGGAAGAAACTCCCCTTCTCATGGTAACACTTAATCCAAGTGTTACAATCTCAGCCTTTGAAATTAGAAGTTAGTTATCACATAACTATATGCCCCAATCTTACGTATTCATCATCGTACCATAGAGATTCATCATGCCTCATCCTATGAGCATGAATCCCTCTTCACATGGCTGAGATTTACCATCCATACCTGAATAATCAGAGCCATCCATCACATGGATCAAGCTATATTTGGGTATCCAATTATTTGTTCATCATATGCACAAATAATTTCTTCCTAACATTCCTTCCGCTATAATGGATCATATCCATTATTATTTTATCTTCTTTAAATTGGGTCTTACCCAATTATTTAATTGGTCATCTTATATGAATTAAATCTAATTTAATTTCTATTTTAATTTATCCAAAATTCTTCTTAATGCATGTGACCCATTAGGCCCTTTAACATGTTGGCAATAATCATGTCCTAATCACAGACCCTAGGAATGATTGGACAACTCTTTGTCCAAGTCAACAACATGATTATAGATTATGAGAGGCCTCTAGCGAAGCATCATGACCACCTAACTACTAAAGGTTTTGTTAACGTGACCATCAACAACACCTGTTCATGAACGGTTACCGTATGATCAAATCCTTGTCATATATTCCAGATCAATCAGTGGTATAGAATGTGTCAACTCTGTAATTGATTTTTGTTTACTTGATCTTAGGAAAAATTGACTCATATAAATTAGAACTTCGAAACCATTTTGAATTTTAACTCAACCTTGTAAGGATTTAACAATCAATTTAATCTATCAAGTGGCCATGGGATATAACCCTTTCTATCAAGAGAGACAAATCCTGTCTTAATCAAACACCATATTCATGTACTTCATGTCATACCCAACCGACATCATATTTGCCACTTGTGGCTAGAGCAAAGTTTGGATGTCGTCAAAGCATGATATTCCACACATAAGATGCATTGAAGAACTCAAGTCAAAGGATCACTCACACTACCGTCATTAGAGATCAACCATCGATACTATATAGAATATCCATATGAGATTTCTGTACGGGTCATCCAATGCATTGTTACAATAACGAGCATCCACACACCTATCCAAGTATCTTCATACTTCAGCTTGTGAAATTAGCTGCTTATCCCAAGGGTAAGGATATGCAATGTGTGCCAGTCTCACGGTGTTCGAGGGTGTCCAGTCCCATCTACACATCGACTAGAAAAATTTAAAGAATCAAACTATAACGTACAATTTGGATCTCACAATTTGTAATCCCTATTACAAATTGCATATGCACGGTTCACATTCTTTTGAACTTTATCTCACAGACAAATATATCAAATAAAAAACATCTGGATAGATAAAGAAACCATTTTATTTGATTTGTATTCATAGAATGTATACAACATTCAATCCAATTGGATCTAAGGCATACACCAACAATCTCCCACTTGCACTAGAGCCATTCACCCATGTATTTAATACCGAGTGACTTAACATGATTATCATGCTTCTGCTGTGGTAGGGCTTTAGTGAGCGGTTCAGCTACATTACCCTCTATGGGGACTCATTCTATTTTTACATCTTTCTATCAATAATCTCTCTAATTACATGGTATCTTCTGAGTTCATGTTTGGACCTCTGATGAGACCTTGACTCCTTAGCTTGCGCAATAGCTCCATTGTTTTCACAATACAAGTGTACTGGATCAGTAATTCTTGGAACCACACCAAGTTCAGTGATAAACTTTTTAATCCAAACTGCTTCTTTGTCTGCATCTGATGCTGCGATGTACTCGGGTTCGGTCGTAGAGTCGGCAGTCGTCTCCTGCTTGAAACTCTTTTAGCTGACTGCACCGCCATTGAGTGTAAAAACATAGCCTAATTAAGATTTATAATCATCTTTATCAGACTAAAAACTAGAATCCATATAACCCTGAACTATGAGTTTGGGTCCTCCATAAACCAAGAACATATCCTTAGTCCTTCGTAAGTACTTAAGGATATTCTTGACGACCATCCAATGTTTCTCACCAGGGTTTGCCTGGTATCTTCTAGTGATACTTAAAGCATAAGAAACATCATGTCTCGTACATAGCATCGCATACATGATGGATCCGATTATTGAGGCATATGAAATCCTATTCATGTGCTCTCTCTCCAGCAGGAATCCCTTCTTGGATTCCTCCATACTAAACCATTTTAGCACTTTATCTATGTATGTTGATTGGGACAATCCAAGCAACCTCCTAAATCTATCTCTATAGATCTTAATACCCAGTATGTAGGCTGCTTCTCCCAAATCTTTTATGGAGAACTTGCTAGACAACCAATCCTTCACTTTTTGCAGCAAGGATACATTGTTTCCTATCAATAATATGTCATCTACATATAATATCAAGAAAATAATAACACTCCCACTAACCTTCTTGTACACACATGGATCATCCTCATTTTTAATAAAATCAAACTTTTTTATTGTTTCATCAAAACGGATGTTCCAACTTCTAGAGGCTTGCTTAAGTCCATAAATGAACCTTTGCAACTTGCATACCTTTAGAGAATCAATGAACTAAAAACTCTCAGGTTGTGTCATATACACATCCTCCACTAAATCACCATTTATGAAGGCAGTCTTGACATCCATTTGCCATATCTCATAATCATAATAGGCTACAATCGCAAGTAAAATCCTTATGGACTTAAGCATGGCTATAGGAAAAAAGGTTTCATTAAATTCAACACCTTGCCTTTGCTTGTAACCTTTTGCAACTAGCCTCGCCTTATAGGTAATCATATTACCATCCATGTCAGTCTTCTTCTTGAAGACCTATTTGCACCCAATGGGTTTTATCCCTTCAGGTGGATCAACCAAAGTCCATACTTGGTTGTCGTATATGGAGTCTATTTCAGACTTCATGGCTTCAAGCCATCTCTTGAAGTCAATGTCATATATTGCTTCCTCGTAGTTAGTAGGCTCATCATCTTTTATAAGAAATCCATATATCTCAGGAATATGATGTGTTCTACTAGACCTACGTAGCTGATGTATACTTGGAGCTACCTGTTGCTTCATCATTTCTGATAGAGGCTCACGTAAATGTTGCCTGAATGTGAGTTGAGTCTCCTGCTCAACTCTCATTGTATTTGACATTTGCTCCATGTCATCTAATCAGTTTGTGTCAATTTATAGTTCTTGAGTTTCACTAATCTCAATATTTCTCCCACTGCCCTTTCTTAGAAAAATTTCATTCTCTAGGAATATGACATGCTTTGAGACAAAAACCTTTTGCTCAAGTGGATGGTACAAGTAGTATCCTTTTGTTTCTTTAGGATACCCCATAAAATTACACTTATCGGATCTAGCTCCAAGCTTGTCCGACTCATTACGCTTTACATAAGCGTAGCAACCCCAAATTCTTAGATGACTAAGGGTTGGTTTCTTTCCACACCATACCTCATAGGGAGTGAAACTGACCGACTTAGATGGAACTCGGTTTATAGTATATTCGACTGTGTGTAGTGCATAACCCCAAAATATTTTTGGGAGATTTGCAAGGCTCATCATTGATCGCACCATATCTAATAATGTGTGATTCCTTCTTTCTGATACACCATTATGATGTGGCATACCGAAAGGAGTCCACTGAGAGAGAATCTCATTCTCATTCAAATATTCTAAGAACTCATGGCTTAAGTCACTACAAGAAAATGTTAAAATAGTGACAAAAATTAGTGATGGAAATTTTCGTCACTAAATTGTGACGGTTTAGTAACAAAATATTGACAAAAAATTAAAATTAGTGATGGATTAGTTTTTTCGTCACTAAATCATCACTAAATTAGTGACGGATTGCTCTTTCGTCACTAATCCATCATAAATTAGTGATGAAAGAACAATCCGTCACTAAATTAGTGACGGATTAGTAATGGATTTTTCTTTCATCACTAATCCGTCATAAATTTAGTGACGGATGGGGCAATCCGTCACTAATTTTGTGACGGATGGGGCAATCCGTCACTAACTTAGTGATGTTTAGTGATGGATTGCCCTTTCGTCACTAATCCGTCACAAATTAGTGATGGAAAAGCAATCATCACTAATTAGTGATGGATTGTTTCCATCACTAATCCATCACAAATTAGTGATGGATGGGAAAATCCATCACTAAATTAGTGACGGATTGCCTTCCGTCACTAATCCATCACTAATTAGTGACGGATGGTGCAATCCGTCACTAATTTAGTGACGGATTGCCCTTTCGTCACTAATCCATCATAAATTAGTGACAGATTATCTTCCATCACTAATCCGTCACAAATTAGTGATGGATGGCTAAATTAGTGATGGATTTTCTTCCGTCACTAATCCATCATAAATTAGTGATGGATGGAAAATAAGTCACTAAATTAGTGACGGATTGCCTTCCGTCACTAATCCATCATAAATTAGTGATGTATGAATCAATTCGTCACTAATTTTGTGACGGATGGGGAAATTCATCACTAATTTAGTGACGGATAGCCCTTTCGTCACTAATCCATCATAAATTAGTGATGGAAAAGCAGTCGTCACTAATTAGTGACGGATTATTTTCGTCACTAATCCATCACAAATTAGTGATGGATGGGAAATCCGTCACTAAATTAGTGATGGATTGCCTTCCGTCACTAATCCGTCATAAAATTAGTGACGGATTGCTCTTCCGTCACTAATTTAGTGATGAATTAATGATGGAATAGAAATTCATCACTAATTTAGTGACGGATGGGACAATCCATCACTAATTTAGTGACGGACAATGTCATCCATCACTAATTTAGTGACGTATTGTCCTTCCATCACTAATTCATCACAAAATTAGTGATGGAAGAGCATTCCGTCACTAATTTGTGACGGAATCCCCAAATCCATCACTAATTTAGTGACAAATTAGTGATGAATTTTTCATCTGTCACTAAATTTATACTTTAATTTTTTTTAAAAAAATTGTGATGAAATTATTATTCCGATCTACCTAATTCAGTGATGAAATCATTCAGCCTGCGTGCGCCTACCATGACCCACACGCTTTGCACCAATCAACCCGTCTCTTCAGTTGCACAACCTCGTCTGTGTCCGGCACCCCTTGCGCAGCAGTGTCTGCGCGTGCCCAGCACTCTGCGCCGATCATTAGCGTGCGCCTATGCGCATTCCTAATTGAATAACGGATTACTCTTCCATTACTAAATTTATATTTAATTTTTTTAAAAATTATAATAAAAAAATTAATTAGTCATTAATTTAGTAACGAAGTGCTCCATTCATCATTAAATGAATTAATTTTTTATTAATTTTTTTAAAAATAATTAAAATATGAATTTAATGATTAACATGATAATTTTTTTTTGTTCTTAGTTTAGTGGCGGAATTAACATCCCCCTCTTATCAACATTTTTTTTTTACCAATTGGCGCCCGCACTTCTCTCTAGGGTTGCGGCCGGAGAAGGAGGCGGAGGAAGGGGCTGGATTTCCAATCGGCACCCGTCCACATCCGTGGCCGCTCGAGCCAATCGCTTCCGTCAAAGTATTTTTCCTTCCCTTATCCTCTCTCTTATTCCTTTAATCTCTCTTTTGGTGGCTCAATCTTCTCTTCTCATCAGAGATTTTTCAATTTTTTTCATGTTTATCCGGATTTCTGTTTGATTTAGGGTTGGTAGGTTGTATTATTCTCGAGCTTCTTCATTTATTTCGCTTGATTAAGGATTTCTAGGTTTTTGCTTGATTCAGGGTTCGTAGGTTTAGGTTACCCGTGATATGATGCTGATTTCATTATTTTCCTTGTTTAATTCGTCTGATTTCTTACTTGATTTTGGGGTTTTGTTTCCTAATTTTTTGAAACTTTCTACACTAATAAGGCAAGAAAAATTCTTAGTCGTCCTAGAATTGTTATGGAAATCCAAACCTGAGGCTTAAGTGAGGCAGTTGCATCGATCTCAAAATCTTGCCTCCCAATCTAGCCGTCTGGAAGGGAAACTAAACCAATCTCGCCTCTCAATCTACCAGTCTGGAAGGAAAACTGAACCAATGTTGCGTTCTTTAATTTTAATGTCCAAGTTGAGGTGTGTTATCTGTAAGTTGAACTTACATTGATTTCTTGATTTCTTGCATTGAATTCTTGCATTGAATTCTGGCGTTGGTGTCGTTTGCGTTCTCCATTTGACTTCATATATATTCAAAGATTTATTGCATTCCATATTGCCATGTGGTGGTAGATTTAGGTTTATTAATTTGTTTTCCTACTTTGGAAGTATAGGATTATGAATGTTCGATCGAGTTCTTTCGATTGCCATTTCTCGTGCAACCATGGGAAGCAGTGGATGCAAAGGGACGAAGCAGGGAGACGCTTCGACTTGATCTGATGGAGAAGTCATCTTCTAAGTTTGAAGATGCCAATGTGATCGTTTTTAACTCAGGCCACTGGTGGACGCACGAGAAGACCTCCAAAGGTAATGCATGAACACTTACTTCATTTGGTTATCTGTGGTTCTTTCTATATTTGGTTCTTTTAGATCACATTGTCCCCAACCTAACTGGACTATTCGTATATGTTATAGTGTTGGAGGATCATGTGCTGCACCCCTGGTATTGATCAATGTCCAGTGCTTGTAATAAGAAGTTTAAAGCTTATGGCCCATATGCTGATTTATGTTGCATTGCTCTGATTATCGCTGAGCATTTTCATGATGAATAATAACCCAGTGAACCAAAGCGTAATAAAGAGTTTGGAAACATTGAAGCTAATACTCAACATGTATCCCAGAATGTTTGATGCCCCCAAGGCTCTAACTTGGGTCTTTAGAGGTGCAGCAGCCCAAGTTAAATAAATGTCTCCTATGGTTTGTTTTCTTAATCAGTTCGGATGAAGGACAAGAGTGATGATGAGAAGAAAGATGGATGGTCCCCGGGCTGCACGTTCCCCTGTTTTGGGTTCCAGAGGACATCGCCAATCTCAAAACCTTGTGCTTGGGGGTTGTATCCATCCCATCACATTACTCTACATCGCACTTACATGTGAACCGTCTGGATAGCATTCACCACCAGTTAATCTATTTGCAAGGGATTCTCCATAGATCCTCATTTCATGAGGAGATGGAGAAATGGGATGGATGATCGAGAATCCTTCGTAGTTCATGGAACCTTCCAACCCCTAGAACTCGATGTTTAATATTGGCCCTTTCCAATGGTTGTTAGCTCAATTAACTGGCATCCAACTTTCCGTAGGAGAGGTCTCAAGTATAATCATCTCATGTGATGACAAATAATCATCTCGTTACTTAAAAAAAAAAAAAAAAATTTGAAGGCTATCTGTCAGTAGGCCGCGTTGAGAACAGTAGTCCAAACAAGCCCTATATAGAATGCAAGATCTATATAGCTGGTGATGAAGACTAGTTGGATACAAATATTGGTGTACAAAGATTCAAAACAAAATTCTACCTATTATTTATATTTTTATAATTGCAAATAGAGGGCTTATATTTAATATTGGTTTTGCTTGTATATGTCCAGTTAATCTAGGTATACTGAGAAGCTTATATTGATGTATGGCCCCTTTCCAAGTCAGGTTTACATCGGAAAAGTCAGGTTTATACTGCATGTTCATTAGGTAGGCAAGATTGTTAATCTATTGGTATTGTATACTAGCATAAAACCTTTAGAAATTGTTGTATTTGATGCCCCTTTATGGACTAAATCTTTTGTAGGAAAAGTTTTAGTTATAAAAGGACTCATCAGGCTTGGTTGCATGTCAAATGATCCCCACATTTTTATCAGAGTTTTTATCCAGAATGTGGCATGTTCCTGATTTTGTATATTATTGTTAAATGAGCAACAAGGTAGAGCAGCAAAGCTTCTCATAATTTTTTTTTGACTGTCACAGAAAAGCTGGAGGAAGCAGATAATTTGTTCTGAGCAGGTATTTATTTTGGGCGATCAGGTTTGTAGCTCGTGCGGACCTTCATCATCTGCATCAGTTCCTTGCTGGGAGGCAGTCCGATGCTCCGCAGGAGGCTCTTCAGGTTCTTGATATTGTCCTGAAATTATCGAGTCAAAGGTGCCCTACCTTTTTTATTTTTTTAACCCTATCTTGTCAGTAGTTACTGTTTGTTTACTTTCCCATGTAGGCTATTTGAATCCTTAGTAATTGCCTGCAGATGACCTGAATTCCTGACAGCTATTTTAAGACTAAAAAAATCATGATTCCAACAATGGGACTGAGTTTTGTGAAACATTGCCTAAAACCATTCTAGCAGTGTTGCACCAATACTGTATCTTAGAAGACAATGATGAATGAAGTCATTGACAAACCAAGAGTCTGATCAGCACCATGTTTCCTAAAATCAGCTGATGCTACCTTGAAATTTAAAAAAATTATATTCTATCATCTTGGCCTGGATCTTTGGATTTGTCATAGAAGTTCAAAAATGCAACCAAAAGTTTGAAGAAAACATCTTGTCTAAATAGCATTCCTCCAAAGCTTTCTTAGAAGTTGTATAGATATTTTAAATCCTTTTAACTTTGGAGCATGTTGAATCTCCTCATCATCTAATCTGTTGCATGGCACTACGTGGACTAGTATAATAACAGCAAACAAACATTTATTAAAAGACTTGAATAATCAATCAAAGAGAAAAATTCAAAAATATAATTGAATGATAAAAAAGGCAGAACTCAACAGAAATCACATTTGTGTGCACAGAAAATAACAATTATTACTGTATTAATGTCCCAATTGAATCTTTAATAACTCAAATGTTACCATTGAATGAACACTAGTTCCGTGTCATCTAAGAAGTTTAGAATACTAAAATGGGAATCCTATGCAGGGATACAACCATCCTTTTACCTTTTAAAAGTCATGTTAATGACCTACACTGAGGACCTATAAATTCACAAAAGCTGCTTACTTCGTAAATAATAAAAATGGTAATATGCATTTATGCCATTAAGTAAACCAGCCTAAAGTCTGCTTGGACAAAACCTTACTATATTTTGATACTTAATGTTTTTTTTTATATGAACTTGATACAATATCATGTTATCAATTTATAACTATTTTTACAATTTTTATAGCTTTTAAAATGCAATTTAATCATTAAAGTAAGATTTTAATTGTTTTATTCTAAACTACTAATGATCATATGGACTGATTCAAAGAGTAGTTACGAAGCATATGAAGCACTGTTATTTTGCTTTGGAACTTTCTAGCTGCTTGTCATGATCTTTGGAACTTTACTGTAGTGACACCCACTCTGTGGTTGTTTTGATTCATCTGGCTGCCCCTCATGTTTAACAGCAAACTATCCATGCCTTGACCAAAAACATTTTGAGCATAGCATGATCCAAGAAGATGCCACCACTGAAGTAAAATTTAATTTTGAAACTTCAAAAATATTGGACAGTAATGAATTAAGAAAGAGTATGGATTTTATGTATTTTTATAATAATCTTAGGGCAGAAAGGTTCTATTTCACATTACAATAAGAAAATGCAAGTGTTTATAATAGCTTTTAAAAGGAATACTCCAGACTTAGGAAAGCAGATCAGTTAGTTACTCTAATAATCAAACGCTTATGGAATCTAACGAGATTAGAGCAGTGTGAACAGAAACTTCAGGGTCCATGTTGTTAATTGTTTAATTGGTGCACCTCCATGTTGTTAGCTATTGATTGGACTCGGATGATCTTGCCAATTTATTCATTTTTGAGATAACTTTTATCCTTACACTAGCTCAGCATTCATATTATTATGATACAGTGATATCCACTTTGTATTCTTCTAGTTCCCAATATTCTGACCACTAAATATAGTCAACCTTGATGACTGTACCATTATCATGGAACTCTTTTTAAGCTGATTTTTATTGCCTGCTCATACTTAAAGAGGATGACATAAAACTTGCATGAGTTTCTTATTAATAATAGTTCTAACATAGCATATAACTTTTTTTAAATATGAAGTGAATCTTTAGTGTACTTTATTTTTGATTTTTTTCTCAATATTTTAGGCAGTTTTCAATATAACAATGGGGTGTCTGATGCTGGGGTGCTCCTTGTCAGCCATTTTTGGATCAAAATACTCTTGCTGCTCTAGTCATTTCTTCACCCTCTCTCCATCATTAAGCTTTTTCAATGTGTCAGGGTTGTGATGCTCAGTCAAGGCTTTCATCAAAGTCTCAATAGCAGATTCACAGTCTTTTGAGCACCTAGCAAGCTTCACCAAAGTAGTTTCCTTCCTACTCAATGCCCTTGCAACCAACTTGACGTCAGTATGAAGTCCTCTGCCTCTCTCAACAGCTTTTTCACAGTCCTTTATGCAGTCTTCATACTGAATACAATATTTGTTAAAAGTATGCTGGAACAGAAAGCGATGTCCGCAAAGCTCATTTTATCAAAATAATGTTAATTTTAGATCAGAAAATCAGTAGAGTTGAATTGAGTTTTGAAGGGCAAATCAAATTTTGCTGGAATGAACATGATTTACTAAAGCAACATGCTCTGAAAAGCACCAAGCAAAGCATTCAGGGTATCAACTCTAATCAGTAATTAGAAAGGAACAACATATTTTCATTCTAAAGTACTGGTCATGGCTTGTTAGACCAGGTTTAGAACGCACAAATCTAGCATTTGCATAATATCTATAATAGAAAAAAAAGAAGGGCTAAATCTAGAAAAAGGAAAAACCAAGAAAAAGGGCAACTGACAGCATGATCACTTGATACATATCAGACAGTCATGCTAACTGGTTAACATAAATTAAAAATTCTGACACCGGTATCTATGAATTCCAATGACGTTGATGTTGCATGCCCATCTTTATCAGATTCATTTTACATATTCATAGAAAATATCCACAGATGTATGTTTCATACCCTTAATGGGTAGGTACATGTCCCACTTTCATTTTGATTTATATTATACCAAATTTTGCAAATGCAATGCACACAGTCTATTTCATAATAAGGAGTAGCTGATAAATGGCTTTGATCCTGTCACTAAAGATAATTAAGTTTAATAAGTATAATCCCTATTTCAGAAAATACTTTTTGTATTCGTTTTATTTGAGTTTAATAAGTACAATTACCTGTTTCTAACAGAAATTGTTGGTGATGAGGTGTTTTTACCCCTTCTCCACTTCCAAGTTTTTGGTTATGTTTCAAGAATTACAGTTTTCCATATATCTATCCTTGGAATCGCTTCTTTAAATTTTGTCAGCTAATACTGAAACAGGTGTATATTCTTCTCTTATGTTCAGGTAGGTATCGGTTCCTCCTGTTATTCATGGTCTACCTTAATATGTGAGACAATCATAAAGCCCCTGTTGAGGTGATAAATACAGTATATCTTTATCATATTGCTTGGCCTAACTTTATACTTATTTTACTTCAGGCAAGGGGTTTGAAGAGGCTTAATGCCCCCAAGCATTGGATGCTGGCAAGCTTGGGGGTGCCTTTGCAAGTCAACATGCATCATCTTTTATTCTAATTCTAATTTTTATTCCTATTTTTCCAGCTGGAATTGGATGTTGAAATTGAATTATAAGTTGTTTTAATTTTTGGCTTCCTCTTCTTACACTAACATTATGATGCACCAGAATTTTCAGTCCTCAAGTAGACTTTTCATAACATGAAAGATCAAGTAGGTTAATTCCTCAAGTAGGCAAGGCAGCAACACTATTTCCATTCTAAGCGTATCTGTTGGACTCCCAGTAAGTTAATTCTAACAATCAGTCGTCATGTTAGTGCAAAAGAATTGTTCTAAATAAGAACTGTGGCTTCGATAGATTCATGAGGACGCAAGTAATTAAGAACTGCACCAGGCATAGGTTGATTTTTCCTCCATCCACATATTCTTTGGTTAAAAAAAAAGGGTTAATAAATAACATTGGAAATGTATTGGAAGACTCTTTTAAGTCACAAAATTTTCTAATTATCTTCAATTAATATCATCAGTTTCATTTTATTATCATATGTGCTACAAGTGCCTTGTTAGTGATGTTTTGCACATTGAACCAATAATAGTTTCGTATTTCAACCAATTGACTTTTAGTATTATTAACTTGACAGAGAATACTTTCATCAATGGTGGTTGCATGGTTGGCAAGGACTCGAGAAGGTGGTTGTTTGAGTTTCTGCGGGCTTTAATTATCAGGCGTTCAGTTGGTGATTATGTTGCTGTAAATTAACGGTAAGATAAGAAAGTTTAGCTAGTTTATTTTTAAATGCAGCCAGAATTTGAAGTCGTCCGCAGTCCTGGGTATGATTCTTGTCAAGAGAAGCATCTGACCTTTATGGGTGACCCAACTGAGGTGAAGGTGAGGAGGTTGGCTTGGAAACTCTCTTTATAAAAAAGGTTAAGGTTTGACCCTATTTAAATTTTGGGATTAGAGCACAGTTTTCTTGATAGAATTACTACATAGATTAATGAGAAGATGTTTTCTGCCATCCTATATCTACAAGCATCAAGTTAGTGTCTGTCTGAGTTCTAGCTTATCCATGAAATATTGGTCCTTTGAGTAATAGGTTGGATCTGTGGACTTGTGACAGCAATATTTGGGTGGTGTATATCATTTGTCTTTATTATTTCCTGAAATTCTGAGATAATTTTAAATTTGTCTGAATTTTATCCCTTGTATTATTCTATGTTCTCATATAATATGTTGCTTTGTTCACTTGGAATGGTCCTACCACCATATTGTGAAACTTGGAGTAAAGTTTTGTATTCTTCCATTTTGGCAGGTTAATTGTTCAGAAGGAGGAGACACACACAATTAAGGTGAAACCAGGATGGAAGAAAGGCACCAAAATCACATTTGAAGGGATGGGGGATGAGCGACCAGGATGCATCCTTGCCGATGTCGTCGTCTTGATATCGGAGAGGGAGCACCCCATTTTCAAGAGAGTGGGCAATGACTTGGTGCTCAAAGTAGAGGTCCCCTTGGTGAACGCCCTCACTGGCTGGACCTTCTCTTTTCCACTCTTGAGTGGAGAGAAGATGAGCTGCTCCTTCCATGATGAGATCATCTATCCAGGATATGAGAAGGCATAAAAGGCCAGGGCATGCCTCTTGCGCATGAGAAGGGGGTGAGGGGGGATTTGAGAATAAAATCCCATAAATTTGGTTGCAGTGCCAGATGAAGGGAATAATTTGATGTCTAATGTATAAAACATTAGTATTGTTGATGTATACGGATATATTTATCTTATTTTATGCAATGTATTTTTAATTCTTGAATTTGAATTTTCATCTATAAATTTTAATTCATTAGAATGCATTAAATATATTGTAATTTTAAAATAATTTTAAATTTATAAGAATAAAAATTTGATGAAATTTTATTAGGTTAATGATGGATTAGTGATGGATTTCTGATAGAAATAATAGTGACGGATTAGTGATGAAAATATTAGTGATTAATTAGTGATGGAACAATAACGAACTAATTCATCGCTATTAGTGATGGATTAGTGACAAAAGTTTTAGTGACTAAATTTTCGTCAATAATCCGTCACTAAATTGTGATGGAATAGTAATGGAAATATTTGTGATGAAATAGTGATGGAATAATGCGTGATGGATAGTTCGTCACTAATCCGTCATAATTTAATGACGGAAAATATGTTCCGTCACAAATTTTTGACGGAATAATTCATCACTAATCCGTCACAATTCAGTGACGAAAAATATGTTCCGTCACAAATTTTTGACGGAATAGTTCGTCACTAATCCGTCACAATTTAGTGACGGAAAATATGTTCCGTCACAAATTTTTGATGAAATATTTCATCACAAATCCGTCGCTATTATTTTGTGATGGACCTTTTTCCGTCACTAAATTTAGTGACGACAAAAATAGTGATGACAAGATTTTCATCACTAATCCGTCACTAAACCCAATTTGTGACGGAATAGTGATGAAAATTTTTATCACTATTTTACCATTTTCTTGTAGTGAGTATTCTACACCTCGATCTGATTGAAGTATCTTAATTCTTTTGCCACTTTGTTTTTCTACCTCAGATCTGAATTCTTTGAACTTTTCAAAGGCTTCAGATTTGTGCTTCATCGGATATACATAACCATACCTGCTATGGTTATTTATAAATGTGATGAAGTAAGAAAAACTTCCTATTGCCTGAATATTGATAGGACCACATACATCCGAATGTACTAGTCCTAAACATTTAGTTGCTTGCTCGCCCTTTTTAGTAAAGGATAACTTAGTCATTTTGCCACATAAGTACGACTCACATTCCTCAAACGATTCCCAATCGAATGAGCTTAAGTAGCCATCCTTATATAACTTAGATAAATGTGTTTCATTTACATGGCCTAAACGATAGTGCCATAGAAACGAGTTCTTAGAATTATTTAATTTTAATTTCTTTATTTCTACATTGAGAATAGGGCATTGTAAATTCAAAACATAAATCCCGTTGAACATTTCAACAGAACCAAAGAATATTTTATTTTTAAAAAATTAAAATTTCTTTATTTTCAATTTTAAATGTATATCCATCATTTACAAGACATGAACCGAAAATAATATTCTTTGTTATGTTTGGAACATAGTAACAATTACTAAGCTCCATTATAAGCCCAGTGGGCAAAGACAAAGAACAAAATCCTACAGCTAAAGCAGCAACCTTTGCTCTATTTTCCATGTGTAGGATCACTTCATCTTTCTCCAGCTTTCTACTGCTTTTTATATCTGTATATTAATACAAATATGAGATCCACAACTGGTATCCAATACCCAAGTGGAATAAGAAGTAACAGAAGAAAATATCTCAATCATAAATATACCCGATGTAGAAGCATCTATATGTTTTTTTTCTTTCAGGTTAGCCATATAAGCCTTGCAGTTTCGCTTCCAGTGCCCTTCCTTGCCACAGAAGTGACACTTTTTCTTGGCTACTTTATTTTTCTTAATGCCCTTATTTGGTTTAGTCGCCTTAGCCTTTTGGACCTTATTCTTCTTTGGCCGCTTCTTACGAGCATCAGAGGACTCCACGACCATAACCTACCCCTTTTCTTTCTTAATGTTGGGCTCGACATTCGTCAGCATATTCGCGAGCTCAGGTAGAGATGCCTCTAGCTTATTCATATTGAAATTAAGATCAAACTGTGAATAGCTGGGAGGTAGTGACTGTAGAACCAAGTTAATACTTAATTCATGATCCATCACAAAACCCAATCATGCCAACTTCTCAATCAGATTGATCATTTTTAGCACGTGGGCACCCACTGATGAATCCTCAGTCATTTTGCACTGAAACAACTCTCTAGAGGTTTGAAACCTCTCATATCAAGATTGTGCACCAAACAACTCTTACAAGTGCATCAAAATTTGCTAAGCATTCATATGCTCATATTGTTTTTGAAGATCATGTGATATCGAGACCAACATCAAACATATGGCCATTTCTTCAACATCTTTATACTTGTTGTATGCCACATGAACCTCAGTCGGAGGATCCGCTGGTGGGACCTCTGGTGCAACCTCATCTAGGACAAATTTTTTTTTTTAAATCGAAGAACGATCTTTACATTCCTTAGCCAATCAGGAAAGTTGAGTCCAGTCAATTTATTGAATTTTAAAATATTCCTAAGGTTGATATTTACACTCATGGTTTCTCTGATAGCCTACATAAAATTAGAGCGAGTCAATTACTACGAATACTAATCACCAACTTAATATGGTAATTCTAGATTTTTAATTAAGTTGGTTTCTCCCACTATTTTATCAAGGTTAATAGCCATCTCTATTAATCTCGAGAAATTAGCATTAAATTTCTTTAGTGGCTAGGATCCTCATTTGAATTACCTTGACCTTAGCTTTGGCACAACAAATCTCGGTAAGCCAAATTTGGTAGATTATCATCAATCACATCTAATGTGACTGCTAAATTATTTAGGGGATATTGCCTTGTCAATTACATCCATATGTGATCACCCTAAAGTTTACCTCTAGAGTAGACTGACCTTGACTTTGGCCAATTATGCCGGCTAATCTAGTTAAGTCAACCTATTGTTCTACAATCAACTCCTCATAAGTACACTCGACCTCGGCTTTGGCACAATAAATCCCATGACCTAATGATTTTGTATCATGTGAACAATAGAAGGCTTATGACTTAATATTCATGAAGGATTTTAGCGCATATAGGTCCCATCTACATACAACAGTTGTACTATGCTAGGTTACATATCCTATATATAGATTTTAGATTAATCTTTATTAACCTAAAAATATCATAAGATCAAATCTTATGATTTGGGATTCCTAATCAAATTAGGATCCCTGACCACTATCTGATATAGAAACCCTAATCATGTGACCAGATCTATTACTTCTATCCTAATTAACCTTATTGATCTAATCAATTAAGAGCTTTCCACAACAATGTCCAAATTAGCTGATCAATGGGGTCCTATTTAGCATACCCTTCGATCCCATTGAATGGGTTTTCCGAGGTAGCGAACGGATCAATTAAAAACCATGATCACACTTATCTTAGATACCAATGTATGTAAGCCTAATTGATCAGACCAATATTAGGGTCATAGGATCAAGCAAAGATGTGGTTAAGTCTAAGTTTTCTAAATCTTTATCATCTATTACATTTTATGATAACTATAGATAGTGATCTTGTTAGGGTATTATGATAAGAATTTTTAATTCAAATTTTAAATTTTCTTATCATTTAATTACATATTATGACATGTCAGTTTTACATTCCATGTAAATCCTAATGTCTCTAACAAATCCTAATCATATTCTTGTCATGATAAGATTTTTAGATTCAAAATATAAAATTTTAAATTTCATATGATTACATTTAATCATAATCTTATCATGATCTAAATATCCAAAATAAGTTTTCAACGTTCATTATCATGTGAATATTAGATCTTAATCATATCAATAATCATGTTAAAATTAAATCCTAAACATGATTTCTAGGATTTCAGCACATAGTATCTATCATGCATAAATAATAATTACTATTTTAACATGACACAGATATGATTAAATCTAAGTTAATTATTGTTTATTATCATATAATAAATCTTTATCTCTGATATTACATATCAAAGTACTTTATTTTAACATGATAATGAACATGCATAAATCTAAATAATATTGTTTATCATCAAATAATAAATATTTTATTATATTTTATATTTATTATCAACATATGAAAACTATTCAGGATTTTAATCTTCATAAGAAGCATAATAAAAACTCATATTATCAATCATATTGACTCAAGTATCCTATCATATTAATGAATCTGTAGCCTAAGGTGGCTTTAATACCATTGATGGGAGTTATGTATTCAAACATGAATCAAATTCATAAAAACATAGTAGAAGATATAATAAAAAATTTCCAATTGCCCAGGATCCTTAGGAACAAATTCATTAAATTAGAAATAAAATGTAAAATATTAGATTTATTCATACCTGAGTCCTTTATCGATGTATAAAGGATGAAGCCGGTGAATCCTCTGCCACTAGCCGTCCATGTGTTCGGCCGCTAATGGTGATCCACGCAAAGAAAAGTAGATGAAGACCTTCAAGGTATGAAGATGACACTTAGGAAGAGAGGAGTGCTAGCGCCTCTTGAATCCCCTTATCGAAATATTCAAAATAGAAGATATCTCTGTAGATTAAAAGATCTAATCTTTTTCTTCTCACACTATCTTCCTAAGAGGAAGGAACCATATTTATAGAGAGAGGGAGAGAAAGAAACGTTCCAAAGAAGAAGAAGAGACCTCTTTTATGTCATGGTAATGTTAATCCAAGAAAGAGGAAGAGATTCCCCTTCTCATAGTAACGTTAATCCAAGGAAAAGGAAGAAACTCTCCTTTTCATGGTAACGTTATGGTAATGTTAATTCAAAGAAGAGGAAGAAACTCCCCTTCTCATGGTAACGTTAATCCAAGTGTCACAATCTTAGCCTTTGAAATTAGAAGTTAGTTATCATATAACTACATGCCCCAATCTATACGTGTTCATCATCGAAATGTAGAGATTCATCATGCCTCATCTTATGAGCATGAATCCCTCTTTATATGGCTAAGATTTACCATCCATACCTGAATAATCAGAGCCATCCATCACATGGATCAAGCCATATTTGGGTATCCAATTATTTGTTCATCATATGCACAAATAATTTCTTCCTAACATTCCTTCTACTATAATGGATCATATCCATTATTATTTTATCTTTTTTAAATTGGTTCTTACCCAATTATTTAATTGGTCATCTTATCTGAATTAAATCTAATTTAATTTCTATTTTAATTCATCCAAAATTCTTCTTAATTCGTGTGACCCATTAGGCCCTTTAACATGTTGGCAATAATCATGTCCTAATCACAACTCTAGGAATGATTGGATAACTCTTTATCCAAGTCAACAACATTATTATAGATCATAAGAGGCCTCTAGCAAAGCATCATGGCCACCCAACTGCTAAAGGTTTTATTGATGTGACCATCAACAACATATGTCCATGAATGGTTACTATATGATTAAATTCTTTGTCACATATCCCAAATTAATCAGTGATATGAAATGTATCAACCCTGTAATTGATATTTGTTTACTTGATCTCAAGAAAAATTGACTCATATGAATTAGAACTTTGAAATTATTTTGAATTCTAACTGAACCTTGAAAGGATTTAACAATCAATTTAATCCATCAAGTGGCCGTAGGATATAACCCTTTATATCAAGGAAGACGAATCCTGTCTTGATCAAACACCATCTTCATGTGCTTCATGTCATACCCAACCGATATCATATTTGCCACTCGTGGCTAGAGTGACGTTTGGATGTCGTTAAAGCATGACATTCCACACATAAGATGCAATGAAGATCTCAAGTCAAAGGATCACTCACACCACCGTCATTAGAGATTAACTATCGACACTATATAGAATATCCATATGGGATCTCTGTACAGGTCATCCAATGCTCGTTACAATAACGAGCATCTACACACCTATCCAAGTATCTTCATACTTCAGCTTATGAAATCAGCTGCTCACCCCAAGGGCGAGGATATGCAATGTGTGCCAGTCTCACTGTATTCGATGGTGTCCAGTCTCATCTACACATCGACTAAGAAAATTTAAAGAATCGAATCATAACGTGCAATTTGAATCTTACAATTTGTAATCTCTATTATAAATTCCAAATGCACGGTTCACATTCTTTTGGACTTTATCTCACAGACAAATATATCAAATAAAAGACATATGTATAGATAAAGAAACCATTTTATTTGATTTATATTCATAGGATGTATACATCATTCAATCCAATTGGATATAGGGCATACACTAATACTGGTATAATGCTATCAAGGCCTAGGTTGGGCTAACTTGTATTGGGCTGGGTGTGGGTTCAAAAGTTTATATTAAATCAGGTCACGGATGTACACGGGCTTAAGAATTAGTTTAATCTCATTGGGTCACTTAATCATGTATTTAAACTCTAATATCTAGGGTTTATGAAATAAGCAATAGATTCTTTTCTTTCAAAAAATATCTTTCTCATCTTCCCATCTTCTCTTTTTCCTCCCGTCCTAGTCTCCCTTTCCTCTTTTCTCCTTCGTGCATGGGGCCTTCGTGCCTAGGAAGATCACGTCTCCCTTTCACGTCTCCGGCTTCAGGGGAGGGCTTCGTTGGCCAGAGTGATCGCGTGGGTCCCAATCCACGGAAGCAACGATCGCGATTTCGCCCAGGAACGTAGCCGGCTTCGTGACCCACGAAAGCGACGATCGCGATTTCACCAAGGAACATAGCCGGCTTTGTGGTCTTGATCCAGCCACCGGAACCAGTGACGAGAACAGAGTCGTGTGGGAGGAGAAAGCCGCTCCCTAGGCCAGATCTATGACCACGGGATCCCGTCACGGATTCTCCCAGGAGCTGGTGTTCAGTTTCTTTCTCCCAAGAGCGTCGTGATCCACCTAAGGTGGGAGAAAGAGGACATGCACGGTGAGAGGAAGGGAAAAAGGTAAACAAGACCGGAAAGAAAGTCAAAGTTGGCTTGGGAGAATTCCAGCAGGGAAAGTAGAAAAAGGATTAAAAAATCCTAAAAAAAGCTCTGGTGTTTTTGAAAATTCGAGACCAAAGGGATTCAAGGAGCAGATGCATTACCACTATCAACATGATATCTTCAGTCAAAAAATTCATTGCTATTTATCAACAACTAAATCCTAACAAGTTATTAATCAAAAATATAATTTTTAAAATAGTTCTTTCTATAGATATAAGGTATTATCCTTCCAATAATATGATACCCCTAGATTCCTCATTATTAATATTCCTCATCATTATTAATATTCCTCATTATCATTGATATTTTTTGTTAATTAAATGATGTTAATTTACATGCATACAACAAAGAATAATAAACCCCATAAAACTGGCAATAAATAAAAGAAAGATATTGTTTAGTCTCTTCTTTTTTGCGTATGCATGGCATCGCCACTCCCTTTGGCAGCATCTACTAATTCGAAACTTAATTTAAAAGTCATGTTTCGATTTTCATTTGGCAGCATATACTAATTCAGAACTTAATTTGAAAGCCATATTTCAATTTCGGAATGCCTCTAATAACCAATGAATGGCAAGTGCTTTTCATTGGGTAGATCCTATTTCAATAGGAACTTGATAAGTCGATCCGTCTACACGTCTTGCTTTTACTGCTATATCGAGAGTTACTCCATGTATTGCTTGACATAAAATAGATAGTGAATTTGTTTCTGTCTTTTGTTGAATCTTTTTCACTGTTTGATAGATAATTTGATAAGCCAATTTAATCACATAGAAGAAAAAAAATTCTTATAAAAAGTATTATTAATATAGTTGAAGAAATATCTAAAATTTAATAAGTTTAGAGTAAATGAATGATAATTTACTATCTTAAAATTTTAAAAAAAAATCTTTCTTCCTCAGTTTATCGGATCTCTTAGTTATTATAGTCTCAAATTAAAATTTTAATATATTATTATTAAAATATAAAAGTACAATTTTAATTTATCAAACAAACACTAAAGCTAAATTTATTAAATTTCTTTTTAATTTCCACCAATATCTTTAATTTAATATAAATTCTTTATTTTGTATAAATTTTAATATAATAAAAATAATTAGATAGTCAACATATGATAATTTTTTGCTTAAAATATATATCTTGATAGGTTGCTAAAATTCTTATTAATATATGCTCAATGTTGTTTACTCATGCTAAAGAGATGTTAGTTCACAATTCTTTCATTTGCAAATAATGTAGCTCCATGCTAAATTGCTGAGTTAATTTGATCCTTATCAAGCATTGACCTTTGATCTAATGTAACTATAAGCAATTCTTTTTTTATCATCAACAATATCAATCTAGATGCACTTAGGAAATTTCACAAAATATAATATAGATTACAACTACCTACTTATGCATGTGAATATATGTGAGAAAAAAATATAGAGAGTTGTGATAAATGAAAAAAAAGGTATTATTGCACTTGTATTCTAGTTTAACTCCATCAATAATTGACTAAAAATGTGAATCTTAAAAAATGTATAAATCATCTTCATTGTAGTAAAAATATTCACTAAAACTCTTTATTATTTTCAATTTTTTCCTAACCACAATTTTGATTGGTGATTTAACAAATATTTGTTCAATTATTCTTAATATACATGAAGTTTGCATCATATTCAACAATTAGCCTCAACTAATTTAACAAACCTTCATAAACTATTGAAAAGATCATAATATATGTTTCTTTCAATATCATTCATGTGCTATTGTCTATTGTCATCTATTCTACGTGTTTATTTTTATATGAATGCATTTCTAAAATTTTGATCATTTTGTATTATTATTTTATCAACTCTGCCAAGGCCAGTTCCAAGCCCGAGTAAAAAAGGAGGGTTGCGTTAGGTAACTGATAGCCAGTGTAAAACTTCGTCAGATCCTCTAAAACATAAATTTACTAAATCAAACTATGCTAAAAAGTAGGATATTCTCATTAAAAGATGCATTGCATCTGCCTCTAAATATTTAAAAAAATAGGCAAGGAGCGCTACACCGACACCTAGGTATAGTGATAAGTGAGCAAAGGATCCTGCACTATGGATGAGTGTGGGTAAATAAGTTAGTCCATGATAGTTAGCTTAGAGTAGCAACTTGAAATATAGGAACACTAATAAATAAAGCAATGAAGATAGTTGACACTATGATTAGAAGAAAAATAAATATAATATGCTTATAAGAAACTAAATGGGTAAATAAAAGACCTAAAGAAATAGAGAATACAAGATATAAATTATATTAAACTGGAAAATATAAAAATAAAAATGGAGTAAAAATAATTATAGAAAAAATTTTAAGGAATATGTTGTTAAGGTAACTAAGAAAAGGAACTATATTATATCAATAAAACTTATAATTAAGAATAATATAATTAACATAATTAGTTCACATGCACTACAAGTAGTATTAGACCAACAAACTAAGATACAATTTTGGAAGGACATAGATAAAGTAATGCAAGAAATATCATTAAAAAGATATATATGGAAGAAGATTTTAATGGACATGTAGGTAAATAGAGGGATGGATATGAAATGGTACATGAAAGGTATGAATTTGGAGATAGGAATGAAGCTGGCGTGAGCATATTAAATTTTGAATCTCACAATAGAAATACTTATTTTAAAAAAGAGATGATCATTTAATAACATTTAAAAGTTGATATAATAAAAGTCAAATATACTTTTTCTTAACTAGAAAGATGGATAATATAAAAAAAATTAAAAAGTTATTTCTAAAGAAAGTTTAACTTCATAATATAGGATAATGGTAGCAGACATATGGATAAAAATAAAATTTAAAGTAAAACGTAAAACTATTAATCCAAAAATTAAATGGTAAAATTTAAAAGAAGAAAAACTAGTATTATTTAAATAAAAGTTAGTGAGAGAAATGACTATGAATATATAGTGATCTCAACTTAATATGAAAAAAAGTAACTAGCTAAATGCAGAAAAAGCATAGCAAAAGAATTTCTAAAAGAATAAAAGGAGTAGGACTATTAGAAAAGGAAACTTAATGGTTAAACAAGAAAGTTCAAGTTGTCATCAAGCTTAAAAGGATAAACTATAAAATTTGGCAAGAGGCTAGGGATGAAAAAAGTGATGCAAAAAAAAAAAACTAAAAAAGCAGTAAGTAATGCCAAACTTAAAGCTTATGATGATTTATATAATAGACTAGATATGAAAGAATGTAAAAAGACTATATATAAACTAGCAAAACTAAGAGAAACTAAAATCAAAGATCTTTAGTATATTAAATATATTTAGGATGAAGATGAAAGAATCTTAGTAAAAGAAGAAGAGATAAAAGAATGATAAACAAAATTATTTTAAAAAAATATTAAATAAAAATAATTTAATAAATTTAAAGGCAGAAGGATATGATAACCTAGGAGTAACAAATAAAAATATTTTTTCATAGATTTAGCAGGTTTGAGGTTAAAAAGGTTTTAAGTAAAATAAAAATGTAAAGGCATTAGGGCCAGATGCAATCCCTGTTGAGGTTTGAAAAAGCTGAGGAGAAATTGAAGTCATGTGGTTAACCAATTTATTTAATAGGATTATAGCAATTAAAAAAATATTAGATGATTGGAGAAAAAGTATATTAATACCTATATAAAAATAAAGAAGATATTCAAAACTATGCAAATTATAGAGGGATTAAGTTGATGAGTCATACAATGAAATTATGGAAGAGAGTAATAGAAAATTGAATAAGAACTGAAAATTTGGTGTCAAATAATCAATTTAAATTTATGCGTGAAAGATCGACCATGAAAGTTATTTATTTATTAAGAAGATCGATGGGAAGGTATAGAAAAAAGAAAAAGATCTGCGCTAGAGTTGACGGAAGAAACAACTGATGGAACCCTAGCCTCGGACTCTGAGGCCCCCTCGGTCTCGGCCTCCGAGGCCCCCTCGGCCTCGGGCCCCAGACCCCCTCGACCTTAGACCCCAGGTCCCCTTGGCCTTGGACCTTGGGTCCCCTCAGCCTCAGACTCTAAGCCCCCTCAACCTCGAGCCTCAGGTCCCTTCGGCCTCAGACTCCAAGTCCCCTCAGCCTCAGACCTCGGGTCCCCTCGGCCTCGAACCCCAAGTCCCCTTAGCCTCGGACTCCAGGTCCCCACTATCTCGAGCCGCCTGACGCTACCTTGTGGCCCACTAAACACCTGCAACCGCTACGTGACACACTAATCGTCTACACTTGCGCATGGCCACTACCTGTAACGATGCACGTCTGACATGATTAGACCCACTTGCCACCTATGGCGCTGCACCTGACAGGGGCTGACAGAGTGGGACACCTCTAACATGCTTAGTGTTGATTGCAACCTATCTTTGTTAGCCTCGCCACCTATCCACTACCAAACAACAACATCTCAGAATTAGCCACCTTCCAAAAGTGGGAAAGAGGGATCTTCGAACAATATAAGAACATTTGCTCATAACGAGGGAAAGGATATGAACTCAAGCTCTCTAGTTATTTTCCATTAGCTCTTTCTTCACTGTTCTCGAATTGCTTACATGATCGTCGGAGGGTCCCCACCGATACAACCGGTATTCGGAGACTTTCTTGTAGAAACTCCGTTGAGGAGGAGGATCTTCGTTTCTCGATGTTCGAGGAACGTGACTTGATGACAACAGATTGGCACGCCACGAAGGTGGGGAGAAAAGTAGTAAGCTTCGAACCAACTAGCTATAGACTCTTCTTCCTTGAGCAGTCGAGAAGATGCTGGTGACGCGTGCACAGGAGGTTTCCACCAACTGCGCCAGAGGGCATCGCCAGGGAGCTGAGCCGCTGGAGGCCGGTCTCCTTGCTCCTTAGGCCAGCATTCCTGCACAGCCACCGCCACCACCACCGCAGCAGGATGATCGAATCGTCGCCCTGACCATGCAAGTCCAGTCACTTTTGGCAGCGGTTCAGGTGCAGCAGCAGCCGGCACCCGCGCAATGGCACCCGCACAACGGTCCCGAGGGCGGTCCAGTCCAGCCAGTAGTCTACCCGGGGGAGGTTTCCTCTTCGAGAGGCCTGCTGTTTCCATGCCTTACCCAGGCATCATCGCAGGGAGGCCTCCAAGAGGCCCCAATCTTCTTCTTGCCACGTCAGCGCTTCTCCTAAGCGGCGGCATGGGAAGGATACGGAGCGCACACATCGGCATCGACGCCACCCCTCTCCATACTTAGGATCTTCGAGGAAGGGGTCCTTTTACGGCCAAATAGCTCGCTGAGCTGAGCGACAGCTAGACAAGTACAACCAGTAGCTGAAGGAGCTCAGCCGCAGGATCACCAACCCGTCGAAGGCGGATTACGATAGCCGTCCTCCGCTGTCCTGCTGCATCATAGAGGTGCCAATCTCAACCCGGTTCTGCCTCCCTCAGTTGGACCCGTAAGACGGCACCACCGATCCCCTAGACCATCTAGAGAGTTATAAGGCCCTTATGTAGGTCTAGGGGGCGACCGACTCCCTTCTCTGCATCACCTTCCCTGCCACCCTGAGGAAGGCAGCCCGAGCTTGGTACTCCCGCTTACCATCGTGCAGCATTAACTCCTTTCGGCAGCTAGAGAGGTCCTTTCTGGCGCACTTCGACGCATGCCGAAAAATCCCGTAGGTGGTGGACAGTTTGTTCGCCATCCAGTAGAGGAGCGACGAGTTACTAAGAGACTTCGTCGCTCGGTTCAAGGAAGCTACCCTCGAGGTCTACAACCTCGAGGACTTGGTGGCCACTTCGGCCCTGAAGCGAGGACTCTGCCCATCTTGCTTCGCCTACTCCCTCGATAAGAAGCCCTTCGGCTTTTATGCCGAACTGCTGAGCCGGGCACAGAAATATATCCGTGCCGATGAAGCTGACTCTTTCTGGCACGAGGCAGATAGGGGTTCCAATAAGAAGCAAGCCCATCCCGAGCCTATCAAGGCTCGACCTAGAAGGCCTGAGCCTTCCTACCGACCGAACAACCGACCACGAGCGCTGGCCCCCAGGGAGGGACCCTTTACCCCCCTGCTCGCCCCGATATCCCACATCTTGATGGAAATCGAGGGTGAGTCATATTTTCAGCGCCCTCCTCCCATAAAGCCAGGGACCCCATGCAACAAAATTTTTACTGTCATTTCCACTGGGACCATGGCCACAACACCAAAGACTATCGCTAGCTAAAGAAGGCGATTGAAGACCTCATCCAGCGCGGCCACCTGAAAAAGTTCATCCAGAGGGGGAACCCGAGTGTGCCCAACCCATCAGCACCTTTGCCTTCCCAGGTCAGCATCGATAATGCTCCGACCGAGAAGACTGTGGTCATGATTTCCTAGGGGATAGGCAACGCCTCCAAGAGGCCACAGAGGAAGGAGGGGCTAGATTCTGTAATTTTCTTCTTTAAAAGGGACCTAGATGGGGTAGCTAATAGTAATGATGATAGCGTCGTCGTATCAATGACGATCACAAAATACCCTATAAAGAGAATCTTGGTTGACAGTGGAAGTTCGATCGATGTTCTTAGTTATGATGCCTTTGTTCAAATGGACTTGTCCCCTAGTTTCCTTCGGCCTGTTACCACGTCTCTGATGGGCTTCACCGGAGACTCCATGAGAGTTGAGGGAGAGATTACTCTCCCGGTCATTGCCAAGATGCCGCCGTATCAAAGTATGGTCTTCATGAACCTTCCGGTTGTCCGGATTCCCTTGGCCTACAATGCCATCCTCGGAAGATCCGGTCTAAACTCTCTAGATATCATCATCTCCACCAAGAGGCTGCTTATGAGATTTTCCACTAGTGAGGAAGTCGAAAAAATGCACGGGTAGCGAAACCCAATGCCGCTCTGCTACCATACGGCCCTCAGCCCTCAAGGGGTGATGGCTGCACTAGTACCAGAATTGCTCGACCCTAGAGATTCGGAAAGGAGAGGGGAGCCGACTGAGCATCTGCTAACCTTTCTCCTGGGAGAGGACCCGGCAAGGACAGTCCAGATTGGGGCCCTTCTACCGAGGGGGCACGAGACCAACTTCTCGCTTTCCTGTGAGCCAACTCCAACATCTTCGCTTGGTCGGCGTCTGACATGCCAGGTATACCCGGAGAGGTAATTACCCATCAGCTCAACATTAATCTAGGATGCCGATCTATCCAGCAGAAGAAGAGGAGCTTCGCCCCCGATCAGAAAAAGGCCATTGTCGAGGAGGTGGAGGATGTGTGTCGACTTCACTGGCTATATCCGGAAGGTCCACTATCTTGACTAGCTGGCCAATGTGGTGATGGTCTGCAAAGCCAGTAGGAGCTGGAGAATGTGTGTCGATTTCACTGACCTTAATAAGGCATGCCCTAAGGACAGCTTCACACTGTCTTAGATCGACCATTTAGTGGATGCGACATCTGGCCACGAGACCCTCAGCTTCATGGACACCTTCTCAGGGTATAACCAAATTAAGATGGATCCGGCGAACGAGGAAGCTACTTCATTCATGACCGAGAAGGGTATATATTGTTACAAGGTAATGCCCTTCGGACTAAAGAATGCTAGGGCTACATACCAAAGGCTGATGAACAAGGACTTTGAGGACCAGATCGGGTGCAACATGGAGGTGTACGTGGATGACATACTAACCAAAAGTATTCACACCATTGACCATGTTACTGACTTAGCGGAGACCTTTAGCAATCTTCGTCGGTTTCAAATGAGGTTGAATCCTCGCAAGTGTCCTTTCGGGGTTATAGCAGGCAAGTTCCTAGGCTTCATGGTGACACAGCTGGGGATCGAGGCAAACCCGACATGATCCGAGCCATCCTTGACATGAGGCCCCCGGCTAACAAGAAAGAGATGCAGTTTTTGACCGGAAGGGTGACAGCTTTGAGCCATTTTCTATTCAAGTCAGCCGAGAGATACCTACCTTTTTTAAGGCACTGCGCAAGGTCAATGGCTTCGAGTGAACAAAGGAGTATTAGAAGGCCTTCGAGGAGCTGAAGGAGTTCTTGTCTACCCCATCTTTGCTGTCCAAACCATGCGGTGGTAAGGAGCTTTTCCTCTACCTCACGGCTTCTCCTGAGGCCGTTAGCTCAGTGCTCGTTCGCATGGATGCCAACGGGACGCAAAGGCCAGTTTATTACACCAGCAAGGTGCTTCATGACGCAAAGACCAGGTATTCCAAAATAAAAAGATTATTTTTGCTCTGATCATCTCCGCTCAGCATTTCAGGCCTTCCTTCCAAGCCCACCCTATTGTGGTGCTTATGGACCAACCGCTCAGAATGATTTTGTCCTGTCCCGACACCTTCGATCGGCTAGTGAAGTGGACCATCAAGTTGGGAGAGTTCGACCTGTCCTTCTGACCAAGGTCAGCGATGAAGTCCCAGGTGTTAGCTGACTTTCTGGTCGAGTGCACATGGGCCGAGAAGCAGCTGGGGGAGCCCCACTCAGAGTCCTCAGACATGATGGCCAAAGCAGGAGGAGAGGACTGGATCCTTCACATGGATGGTGTGTCTAATTTCCAGGGAGTGGAGCCGGGCTCATCCTGGCGGGCCTAGAGGGTGAGGCGATAGAGTACGCCCTCCGTTTCCTTTTTCCTGCCACCAATAATCAAGCGGAGTATGAAGCTTTGTTAGTGGGAATAGAGCTAGCCAAGGAGCTCGGAGCAAAGCATCTCAGAGCCTTCACTGACTCTCAACTTATCTCTGGATAGGTTGCTGGAGAGTACGAGGCCCGAGATCCTATCATGTTTCGTTTGACCACTTCGATCGACAGGGCCCTGGAAAGAACCTACGTAGAGCATCTGGAGGTCCTAAGCATCGAGGCCATCGAGGAGGTCCTATCGATCACCCAGGAGCCCACTTGGATGGACGCTTACGTCTAGTACATCACCGATGGTGCCCTCCTCGAGGACTTGACAGAGGCCATGCTGCTGAAGCAATGAGCTCCCAAATTCCTAATACTAGATGGGCAGCTATACCGGAGGTCTTTCTCATACCCAATTCTCAAGTGCGTTGGCCCTACGGAGGTCGATTACATCCTCTGAGAGATTCACGAGGGCATATGTGGGAGTTACCTGGGGGGCAGAGCGCTGGCATACAAGGCTCTACACCAGGAATATTATTGGCTCACGATAAAGGAGGACACCTCTGAGCTAGTTCGAAGGTGCGATAGCTGTCAGCGATACACCAACATCCAACGATAATCGACCTCTCAGCTGAACCCCCTAACGGCCCCATGGTTCTTTGCTCAGTGGGGTATGGACATCCTGGGACCATTTCCTTCGGCCTCTGGCTAGTGTAGGTTCCTGCTAGTTGTCGTCGACCACTTCACCAAATGGGTGAGGTCGAGGCACTGGCTAAGATCACCGAGAGCAAGATGGGATCCTTTTTCTGGAAATCCATAATCTACAGATTTGGATTGTCGCATACCCTCATCACTGACAACGGCTGGCAATTCGACAATGCTCCCTTCAGAAGATTTTTTATGGAGTTGGACATCCATCAGCGATTTACCTCTGTCGGTCACCCTCAAACCAAAGGGGCAGCCGAGGTGACGAACCACATTATCCTCCATGAGCACAGGGTGCGGTTGGATGACTTTAAGGGGAGATGGGTAGAGGAACTCTCCAACATGCTATGGGCCTATCACACAACGCCGCGGGCTCCTACCGGGGAGACCCCCTTCAGCCTCATTTTTGGATCTAAGGTTGTCATCCCTATGGAGATTGGCATCTCGAGTCTCCGAATGGAGTCATATGACGGGAAGGATAACTCGAGCCAGCTGCGAGCTAACCTTGACCTCGTGGAGGAGGCACATGATTGGGCACGACTCAGGATGGCTTCCTACCACCAGCGAACCGTCAGGTACTACAATGCTCGTGTCCGCCCCAAGGCATTCCTGCCAAGGGATCTAATCCTCAGGCGGGCTGAGGTCTCGAAGCTAACGGAGGGAGGCAAGCTGTCACCAAACTGGGAAGGACCCTATTGGGTCACCGAAGCCCTCCACTGTGGAGCATACCGAATTCAAGGACTCGATGGGAAGTCACTCCTCTGAACCTGGAATTCTGACAACCTCCGTTGATACTACTAGTAATGTACACTTAACATTGGGTTATGAAGTGCTTGTATTCTTTTGGATTTGCTTGTCTTATGTTCTTAACTAATAAAAATATGTTCAAGTAACTCATCTTTTCAGCCAAAGCTCGACTCCGATCGGCACTGAACGCCCGAGGCCAGCTCTGCACCAAAGCTCAACTCCGATCGACATTGAAAGTTCGAGGTCAGCTCGGCATGAAAGCCCGACTCCGATCGGCACTGAAAGCCTGAGGCAGATCAGCACCAAAGCCCGACTCCGGTCGGCACTGAAAGCCCAGGCTAGCTTGGCACCAAAGCCCGACTCCGATCGGCACTGAAAGCCCGAGGTCAGCTCGACACCAAAGCTCGACTTTGGTAGGCACTGAAAGCCCGAGGTAGCTCGGCACCAAAGCTCGACTCTAGTCGGCACTGAAAGCCCAAGGCCAACTCGACACCAAAGCCTGACTTCGATTAGCACTAAAAGCCCAAGGGCAACTCAGCACCAAAGCCTGACTTCGATCGGCACTAAAAGCCCGAGGTCAGCTCGGCACCAAAGCCCGACTCTGGTTGGCACTAAGCTTGAGGCCAGCTCGGCACCAAAGCCCGACTCCGGTCGGCACTAAAAGCCCGAGTTCAGCTCGGCACCAAAACCCGACTTCGGTTGGTACTAAAAGCTCGAGGCTAGCTTGGCACCAAAGCCTGACTTCGATCAGCACTGAAAGCCTGAGGTTAGCTCGGCATCAAAGCACGACTTCGATCGGCACTGAAAGCTCAGGCCAGTTCGGCACCAAAACCCGACTTCGATCGGCACTAAAAGCCCGAGGCCAGCTTGGCACTGAAAGCCCGACTCCGGTCGTACTAAAAGCTCAAGGCTAGCTTGGCACCAAAGCCCGACTCTGGTCGGCACTGAAAGCCCAAGGTTAGCTCGACATCCAAGCCCGACTCCGGTCGGCACTAAAAGCCCAAGGCCAGCTTAGCACTGAAAGCCCGACTACGGTCGGCACTGAAAGCCTAAGGCCAGCTCGGCACCAAGGCCTGACTCCAGTCAGAATTGAAAGCCCGAGGCCAGCTCGGCACCAAAGCCCAACTCCGATCGGCGCTGAGCCCGACTTCGATCAGCGCTAGAGGCCCGAGGCTAACTTAGTACCTGAGGACTAGCCCCGGCCAGCCCTGAGGCCTCGATGACCGATTGACGCTATAAGCTTGTTGCAGGACCTACACCCCGAGGCCGACCTCAAGTTTTTGCGAAGTTCCAAAGTTGGCCTCAACGTTCCCCTAGGGACCAGATCTCACTCAGTAACAAGGTCATGGACTTGCTCACGGCGAGCAAACAAGTGCAATTACTCCACTGGGGCCAATACAGCCCTATTGGGAGTTCTACAAAGACGGGCTAAGTAGGAAACTACTTTAAGATAAGTACTCAAAGTGTTCGAAGATGAATTTCAAGAAAAATCATTTTCATTACTTGGTTAATGTTTACAAAATGCCGATCAAGTCAGACTTTAATACAAAAAGATATATAAAAGTACAAATGATCAGGGCTCAACGGTGCGGACTCGTCGTTAGTTGCCCTTGGCACCGTGGATGACCCCTCGAGCTCCTCATCCGGTTCAATGCCCTCGATGCTGGGGAGAATGAAGGCCTTGGCCACCTTCTCCTTACCATCCTGGAAGCCTTGGAGGTATAGGTTGGCAGAGGCCTCGGCCAGCTCGTCCGTGAAGCTAGCAGACTTTCGAAAGTCATCCATCGCTTCGATAGACTTCCTCTCAGCAGTCGCTGCCCTCGCCTCAGTGGCTGCTGCCCTTTCTTTGACGGCGGCGACTGCTTCCTCTGCTCTTCGGATTGCGGCCTCACTCTCTGTGGCCCGGGTGTCTGCCATCCTCGCCACTTCCTTTGCATTCTTGGCCCTCTCCTCGACGCCTTCACTTCAATGGAGAGGGCATCGATTTGAAAGTCTCTGGGAGTGATGACCCCCATGGTGGCCCCCAGCTGCTCTACAACCATGCAAGTGCACTCGACCTCGGTAGCCACTCGGCGCTCGGCTTTCTCGAGCTCTTCAGCCCATTCGGTATGCGCTGCCTCCAACGCTTCCTTTGCCCTCTCAGTTCAGGTCTTAGCTTTGAAAGCCTCATGCTAGGCTTGGTAGAGAACGGCCTCATCCTAGTCGAGAACCTCCCTCATGGAGACTAGGGAGTTCACCGACTGCATCAAAGACAAGTCAGCACAAGACGGTTCAAAAAAAAATCTTAAATTCTTGAAGTGGAGCACTTACCCAAATGTGAGCCATAAATGCTTCTCTGAAGAAGGCCAAGGCCCTCTGTCGGTGGAGCTCCCCCTGGAACTCTGGCAAGCAGATCTGGGAGATCAGCTGCTCCGCCTAGCGGCATGGTTCATCACCGAGGGCCGGGAGGGATTGCCTTGGCCTCACCTACCTTCGCAGCCTCGGCCGGTCTGGGTGCTGTGGGTGCCATGTCAGGAGCTGACGGCATCACCTCTGACGGCCCCATGGCCATCGAGTGGTCCTCGCTCATCCGCTCCCCTGCGAACAGGCCCTCATTTGGGCTCGGCCCCACCTCTGTGTGCATTGGTTCAGCGGCCGAGGTGGCAAGCTCCGTCGGTGCAGTGACCGCATCAACTCTTGCTCCCTCCGAGGGAGTGTCGGCCATGAGATCGATGGAAGGGCTGGGCACTCAGTCCCCTTGGGACTCGTGCTCCAAGGGAGGGGGGGACCATGCTGGGGATCGACTTAGGGTTCGGACCCGCTACCTCCCACTCGGCCCCCCGATGCCTTCGACGACTCTCTTCCTCTTCACTACCACTCTCCTTGCAATATGGATTGGTATCTTCATAACTGCATAGATCAATGGCCAAGGTGTGAGCACCAAAAAAAAAAAAAAAAAGGAAATAGATCAAAGGTCAGAAGGGGCCTGCAACTGCTCACTGCTGCTCGAAGAGATGCCCGCGAGCCGAAGGTTCTCCTCCAACAGGAGTTGGTTGCAGCGGGAGACCATGGCAGTTAGCAGCTGCCCGAGCGCCTCCTTGTCCCTCAAGGCCACTGACTGATCCTTATTTGGCCTGGTGTCCGGGTCTCCCCATCTCGGCCTCACCCCATCGAGATCAGTGAAAAAGAAGCGGGTTTTCTACCCCTTAATAGATGAAGGCAGGCCTAGTTTTAGGGTTCAGCCGGGTCTGAGCTGGAATAGCCACTAGCCTGACTGTTGATGGAGGGTATAGAGGGAGTGAAAGAGTAAAACCCTAGCTTCTATGCCCTAAAAGTGATAGAGCACTATGAAGCCGCAGATGGTCCGAATAGAGTTCGGAACCAACTGCGCGGGCATTAGAGAGTATCGATCAAGGAGATTGTTGAAGAAGGGGTGGTAGGGCAGGCGAAGACCTATCCTAAGGAACACCTCGTAGATGAAAACTCTACCAGACCAGAAAGAGATTACCCTATCATCGGGGGTAGGGAGGAACATTCGAACGCTGCTTGGGATCTGGTAATGACTAATGAGCCCTAATATTAGCTAACTCTTGGCTTGTTACGATGGAGGCGGTCCCTTCCAGCGATTCCGCCTCCACCCTCGATGAGGGACCGGTGGCCATCGGCCGACCCCTAGTGGGGGCCCAGCTGGCAATTCGCCACTGGGACAGAGGAACACAGTCCTCGAAGGAAGGAGAGGAGGAGGACCAGGAAGGTAGAGAAGAGAATATCCAATTGGACTTCTTGTAGACTTTTTGTGATTGCAGAAGATCAGCTTTCACGAAAAAGTCTTTGTCAATTTTTTTATTTTTTTTGTTCCCTCTTTTTTATTCACATCGTAACCTTTTATATCCGATAAAAAATTCTGCAATCAAATAAAAAAAGTGAAAGAGCTCTTTAAAATGCCATTATATGAATCCCTTCATGGCATTAAGTCCGCAGTCACCTCATCAATGCATCCCTCAAACGGCGAGCCTAAGAGGAAACATAGAGTGACGGGACTTTTGAGCATCTTCCTGTAACATAATCAATAACTCCGTTTCCAAGCTGTTATAACAAGTGGATGATGACGAATGAAAGATATTATCAATTAAAATTTCCTTTTGTTAACAGAATTGATCCAATCAATTCCGTTTGAAGTCCAAATTCAAATCCGAAAGAAGCTACTCGTAGCTCTTGAACCATACTTCATATTGTGCCTTGCCGAGCTCCAATCCAAAGTGATTTATGAATTCAAAATTCATAAATAAACTTTCAGAGGCTTTATTGGATATCCGGATCGAACCACTTCAAACCCGGATCCAAACCACTATGTTATCAGACCAACCATTGGTCCATGGTTCAAATTAACTTTATTCCAGATTCATATCGTGTCCCAAAATTATATTTGAGTTACTGACTAACTCAAATCATCCTCGAAGTAGGTGCTGCCGCTAATGTCTAGAGCTAGCTAGACATAGCCAGAACGAACCCCGTATGACCCATCTGATTGCGTCCCACTCAAATCAGTGATCACGCCTGCGTACAAGTTATTCGACTATGTGCGTGACTCCATAGGTTCAAACCTAAGCCGATAGCACAGGAACGCTTTCTATACTAATCGATGTGACCATCTAGCCATGGTTCCCGACGTCCGGATAGATCGAATTTGCACAAGGCAACATTCTGGAACCCAGGCTATGGTTGCCGCATAATTCATCCCCTTGTCCTAGTACTCTGGGCGAATACGGAGTTGACTGCCAACTCCGAGTAAATCACCCAAGTATGTTTCAATGCAATGAATCTTGTGACACCTCACAAAGATTACCTTGGCCAAGGTTTTGCTAAATTGAAACATAGTTCGAGCACTCTCTCTAACACTTAGAGTAGACAATCCCATCTTGACTCATCACTGACCCAATAAGTACTTGATTGCACCCAGCAACCTTCCGTCACCGGATTAGAAATCCAGGTGGTCCAGTGCCTAAGTACAGTGAGTTGCTTATCAAGTCAACATGATAGTCTCATGTCAAAGGGACACTTATACCCATTGCCTTTCTGTGAGTTGCTCCAGGCAGTTGAGCACTCAACAAGATGAGTCACTGTTCAGTGAATGTACTCCTACACTCACCCGCATATCATACCAGTGTTATACACTCTTGGTTTAAGAGAACAAACCAACCCATATGACATACAATGACCTACACTTGATTACGTCGTCGTCCTCGGTAACGATGTATCATTTGGCCGCGAACTTATTTAAGAGTTACTCAACAATTCCTCCATTGTCGAATACATGTAACTCTAAGGACTACAACATATTGGAATTCTACTGGAAGATGTAAACTATATGTGTATGGCCAAAATTCACTCTTATTTATTGAATAAATCATGTTCATATACATCAACTCATAACCGTCTACAAGCTAGACGATTGGCTGTAGGACACATTTCCTAACAACTCCCACTTGAACTATAGCCAATCGGAACAGTATCTAATACCCATCTTCCACTTGTGTTCATTGAACTCCTTGATTCCGAGTGCTTTAGTCATTGGGTCAGCTAGGTTTTCCTTTCCGTCGATCTTCTGAAGGTATATGTCACCTCGTTCCACGATCTCTCGTACAAGGTGATAGCGGCGCAACACATGCTTGGTTCGGTGATGCGACTTTGGCTCCTTGGCTTGGGCAATTGCTCCCGTGCTGTCACAGTATACTAGGACGGGACTCTCCAGGGCAGGTACCACTCCCAGCTCGCCCAAGAACTTTCATAGCCATACAGCTTCCTTTGCTGCATCTGATGCTGCAATGTATTCAGCCTCGCATACTGAATCTGCCACTGTGTTCTGCTTGAAACTTTTCCAGCAGATCGCTCCTCCATTGAGGGTAAAGATAAATCCGGATATGCTTTTGCTGTCATCTCTATCTGACTGAAAACTGGAGTCAGTGTACCCCACTAGTTTTAAGTCAGGTTCTCCATAAATGAGCCATTGGTCCTTAGTATTTCTCAAATACTTAAGGATGGTTTTTACCACCTTCCAATGTGCTTCACCTGGGTTAGACTGGTACCTACTCACTATCCCTAGTGAGTGTGCCACGTCTGGTCTTGTACATGTCATAGCATACATGATAGAACCCACTGCTGAGGCATACGAATTCTACTCATGTACTCTCTCTCCTCAGGAGTTGTCGCACAATCCTTCTTGGAGAGAGTAATTCCATGGCCTATCGGAAGATAGCCCCTTTTTGAATTATCCATGCTGAACCTCTTCAGCACAGTCTCAATGTACTTTGACTGGGACAATCCCAGCAGCTTCTTAGATCTATCTCTATAGATCTTCATCCCTAGGATGTAAGAAGCTTCTCCCAGGTCTTTCATGGAGAACTGAGACAGCAACCAAACCTTTATTCCCTGTAGTGCAGGGATGTCATTCCCAATCAAGAGAATGTCATCCACATACAGTACAAGAAATACAACTATGGAACCATTTGCCCACTTATACACGCAGGGTTCTTCTCTGTTCTTAATGAAGCCATAAGTCTTGATACATTTATCAAAATGTTTATTCCAACTCCGAGAAGCTTGCTTGAGTCCATAGATGGACTTATGAAGCCTGCATACTTTTGACTCGTCTGTGGATGTGAACCCTTCAGGTTGTATCATATACACCTCCTCTTCGAGCTCTCCATTTAGAAAAGCGTTCGGACATCCATTTGCCAGATCTCATAGTCAAAATGTGCAGCTAGAGCAAGCATAATCCGAATTGACTTGAGCATTGCTACAGGGGAAAAAATCTCGTCATAGTCAATACCATAACGCTGACTATACCCCTTAGCAACCAGACGGGCTTTATAGGTCTCCACCTTCCCATCTGCACCCCGTTTCCTCTTGAAAATCCATTTACACCCTATGGGTTTTACCCCTTCAGGTGGATCAACTAGTGTCCATACACTATTGATCTCCATGGATTCCATTTCGGACTTCATGGCATCTAGCCATTTCTCAGAGTCAGATCTCTGCAGCGCATCCATATAGGTGATTGGGTCTTCATCGTTCTCATCGAGTTCGATGGGATCCCCGTCACGGACCAAGAAACCGAAGTATCTATCTGGCTGACGTGGTACTCTACCAGATCTCCTTAATGGTACCTCAGCGGGCATCGGGTTTGAACCATTCAAAGCCGGTTCCATAGCGGTTTCTGAGTGTAAAGGTACTTCTCCTTGTCGAACTTCATTAAGTTCAACATTAGCCTTAGCACTTCCAGTAAGATACTCCTTTTCTAAAAAGGTGGCTCTCATACTGACGAACAACTTTTGCTCTTCAGTTTGGTAGAAGTAGTATCCTTTAGACTCCTTAGGATATCCAACAAAGAGGCATTTGTCAGACCTTGGTCCTAGCTTGTCTGTCAACAATCTCTTGACATAAGCTGGACACCCCCAGACCCTAAGGTGTGTGAGCACCGGCTTACGCCCCGTCCATATCTCATATGGAGTTTTAGCAACAGATTTACTAGGGACCCTGTTAAGAATGTAACAGGCCGACTCAAGTGCATAGTCCCAAAAGGAGATAGGCAAACTAGCAAAGCCCATCATGGACCGAACCATATCTAATAGGGTTCGATTCCTCCTTTCAGACACACCATTTAACTGGGGTGTCCCTGGAGGTGTCCATTGAGAGAGAATCTCATTCTCCTTTAGATATGTCAAAAACTCATTAGAAAGATATTCACCTCCTCGATCTGACCGAAGGATTTTAATATTCTTTCCAATTTGTTTTTCTACCTCACTACGATATCGTTTGAACATTTCAAACGATTCAGATTTGTGTCTCATTAGGAAGACATAACCAAACCTGGAGTGGTCGTCTGTAAATGTAATGAAATAGCTAAACCCTCTCATAGAGGCAGTATTCATAGGTCCACAAACATCCGTATGTATGAGGCCTAGAATCTCTTTGGCTCTTTCACCTTTTCCTGTAAAAGGTGACTTGGTCATTTTCCAAGAAGACAGATTCACAAGTTTTAATTGATTCACAATCAATGTCATTGAGGATGCCCTCTCTGACTAACCTGCTTATCCTGTTCTTGTTTATATGACCTAGCCTACAGTGCCAAAGGTATGAGTCATCGACATCATCTATTTTGGGGCGTTTGTTTGGAGTGCATAATACATTAACAGGCTGTGATAGAAGGTAAATTCCATTGCTCAATTGTCCACACATCACTGGTACATCATTCATAATGATATTTAAAATATCTTTCTTTATTGAAAAATCATATCCTTCAATAGCCAACTGGCCTACAGAAATGACATTAAATAAAAATGCAGGACAATAGTGACATTCACTAAGCAATATTTTATTAAATTCAAAATAAAGCTCCACGACTCCCAACGCCAGTACTGGAACTCGGCTTCCATCACCCACGTTTAGGAATCTTTCACCTTCTTTGAATCTTCTACTAATTCGAAGCCCCTGCAAAGAATTGCAAATATGAATTGGACTCCGGTATCTAATACCCAATTAGTAGTATCACAGATAGAAAAATTACAAGGTGTTATCATATAAATACCTTGTCCAGCAACTCCTTGCTGGTTTTTCTTCTTAGGCCTGTTAGGATCCAGGGTTGCTATGTACTGGGGACAGTTCCTCTTTCCAGTGACCCAGCTTCTTGCAGTAGAAGCACTTAGCCTGACTTTTGTCAGCCTTCTTCTTCTTGGTCTGACTAGGCCCAGCATGTTGCACCTTTTTTCTTTTATTTTTCTTCTTCATCCCTTTCTTAGGGTGATGACGTCCTGCCCCTGAACCTCCCACCAAGTTTACTGTCTTCTTTTGAAGCTGGTGGTCTTTCTCAAAAGTCTGCAGTAGACCCAGCAATCCATGATAGTTTACTGCAGGCTTCGTCATTCTATAATGACTGAGAAAGTCCAGGTAGGAGCTAGGCAGTGAGTTCAGTATGGCATCCTTCCCAAGTTGCTCATGCAAAGAAAATCCAAGTTTGCCCAGACGTTCTATCATCTCGATCATGTACAATACATGATCGGTGATAGAAGTCCCATCACGCATACGCGCGTTGAAGATGGCACTAGATATTTTATACCTTTCAACATCGTCTGGCATCCCGAAATTCCTTCAACATTTGGAGTATTTGTTCCGGTTGGGCCTCCTCAAATTTCTTACTGAACTCATCATTCATAGAAGCTAGCATTATGCAGCGCACTATGGTGCGGTCATTGGTCCACTTCAGATAAGTGTCCCTGGCCACACTAGGCACATTTGGGGCTGGCTGCTCAGGTGTAGATCCATTATCACATAAAGGATCCTTTCATGCTCTAGGACTATCCTAAGCCTTCGATACCAGCTATCGAAGTTTGGACCTGTCAGTTTATCATTGTCCAACAGTGACCGGAGCGACAGATTTGTAGACATTTCTGAAAGGAAAACAAAAACTTATTAGTGTACATGATTTATTTAAACCTATAGACTTGGACATATGGTCTAAAGTTCTTCCACTATTTTATTCAGGTTGGTAGCCCCTACCTCCAACCCAGAAAATTACTCCTAATTTCTTAGTGGGTACTAGAACCCAGTAGACTACATATGAGCCCGACTTTGGCCGGCCCACCCACATGTATCTAAAGGTAGGTTCATAACCAATTGTTTCCCCCAAATAATTTCTAGTAATTTATTTTGCCCCAGGTTGCATGTCAATCGGCCTTTGGGCCTCCTATTGGGTGTCCTGGTTAGGTCCAACCATTAACATGACATGTTCAAGCTTCTAACCAAGGAATTGGTCAAGCCTGACTTTGGCCGGCCCACCTGACCATCGTTGAGAGAGTTGCATTGAACCATCATAATATGAATGATAATTCCAAAGACCAGATCAGTACCAGGCCTTTGGGCCTCCAATAATCATCTTAGCCATTGGACTCATTATCACTCTCTTAATGGGAGGCTATGATCTAATTATCCCCATAATTAGTCATTTTAGGGACCTAATAATTTTAGAGGGTTTGATTAATTTGTGACACATGAATGACATGGACCAATTTATGTATTCTCCCACTAAACCATTTAGTTGGGTTCATTAATTTGGTCCATGGGTACCTAAATCAGTCAGACTGATTTTCCTTAGGAAGCATGGGTTAGCCTAAGTCAATAGGCTAGTCTAATCAAGTGCTAGGACCACTTAGCCAGGCCGTCTTGATCAAAAGGCCGAGTTGCGCCATTAACCATCTTGCCTAGACACTAGCTGATAATCAACTAGCCAGGTTAGAGGTAGCCGTGACCTTGATCAGAACCTTTCTAGACACCAAGTAGTTGACCAGACCCAATTAAATTTGCCTAAAGACTTGGGTGTCCACTGAACCCCAAATCAAGTCCATTTAGATGTATGGACTGATCAATCTAATCTAATTAGATGGATCTCAAGAAAAAAAAATTATCTCAACATTTGATTAGATTTAATTTTCTAATTTAGTCCAATTCATCTAACCTTAGGTCTAACCCATTTAGAGAACCTGATTCATGCTAACCCAATTAGCCCATGATTTATGATCATATCTTAAGGTCTTTAATTCATAATTCTAGATATTAAGTTAACTCCTTTTCAAATTTGAACCAATTTCAATTTTGAGTTCTGATTTTGAAACATTTTCAAAATTTTTTCGTAAAACATCTTTACTTTCTTTCTATTTTCTGTGATCTAACTTTTACGTAAAACAATTTTACTGTAATTTATAATTACGTTTTAAATCAATTAAGATGTCTTAATGTTAATCTTTATTAACATTTCATCTTTAATTAATTTTGGATCTAATCAAAATTATCATAGAATAAAAGATTAATTCAGTTAAAATATATTTTAATCTTTCTTTCTTCTATTCTATACATCCGTTCATGGGTTCTTTCACAGTGACACCCTTACACGTCATAGGAAACCTTTCTTGAATAAGGAAATAGAGGCTATGAAACCTCCCTATGACCGCACGGCCTGGTGAAAATACCCAATCCAAGATATAATAGAACACAGAATGCAAGATCTACATTAGATCTACCTTTAAAACAAATATTTAATCATCATTAAATAACTTTAACATGCTTTCATCATGCAAAACTTTTAAATCTACTATAGATCTAAACTAATCAAAATAAGATCAACTTTAGATCTACATTAGATTATGTATGCATAATTATATCAGATCTATTATGCTTATACATGCATTCCTAAGCCTTAACCATGGCTCTGATACCATTTGAAGGGAAAAAATAGTTTTTCCTATGCACAGGATCTCAAAGTGGAAAGCATGTAAATCGGTTTTAATATTCACATTGAATATTAATTAAAGCAAATTAACAGATCTAAAATTTAAGATTATTTAAATTAGTTTAAAATAGTACCTCTCGTTGCGGAAGCTGTTGATAACGAAGGTAGCAGATCCGATCTGCAGAGAGAAGTTCCTTTCGTGCCTTGCAAGAGCCGCACGCGCCGCTCCTCTATATCACACGCACGCTTCATAAATGCAGACAGAAGGTGAAATTTTGAACAATAGAAAGAGAAATCTTCTCTCAAGAAGAGATAATCTCCAATTGGACTTCTTGAAGACTTTCTGTGATTGCAGAAGATCAGCTTTCACGGAAAAGTCTCTATCAATTTTTTTTTCTTTTTTTCCCTCTTTTTTATTCACATCCGATGAAAAATTCGCAATAAAAAAAATGTGAATTAAAATGCCATTACATGAATCCCATTGAGTCCGCAATCACCTCATCAATGCGTCCCTTAAATGGCGAGCCTAAAAGAAAATGTAGAGTGACGCGACCTTTGAACATCCTCCCAACATAATCAATAACTCTGTTCCCAGGCTATTATAACAAGTGGATGATGACGAATGAAATATATTATCAATTAAAATTTACTTTTGTTAACAGAATTGATCCAATCAATTCCGTTTGAAATCCAAATTCAAATCCGAAAGAAGCTACTCGTAGCTCTTGAACCATACTTCATATTGTGCCTTGCCGAGCTCCAATCCGAAGTGATTTATAAATTCAAAATTCATAAATAAACTTTCAGAGGCTTTATTGGATATCTGGATCGAACCACTTCGAACCCGGATCCAAACCACTCTGTTATCAGACCAACCATTGGTCCATGGTTCAAATTAACTTTATTCCAGATTCATATCGTGTCCCAAAATTCTATTTGAGTTACTGACTAACTCAAATCACCCTCAAAGTAGGTGCTGCCACTAATGTCTAGAGCTAGCTAGACATAGCTAGAACGAACCCCGTATGACCCATCTGATTGAGTTCCACTCAAATCAGTGATCACGCCTGCGTACAAGTCATCCGACTATGTGCGTGACTCCATAGGTTCAAACCTAAGCCGGTAGCACAGGAACACTTCCTATACTAATCGATGTGACCATCTAGCCATGGTTCCCAATGTCCGGATAGATCGAATTTGCACAAGACAACATTCTGGAACCCAGGCTATAATTGCCGCATAATTCGTCCCCTTGTCCTAGTATTCTGGGCGAATACGGAGTTGACTGCAAACTCCGAGTAAATCACCCAAGTATATTTCAATGCAATGAATCTTGTGACACCTCACAAAGATTACCTTGGCCAAGGTTTTGCTAAATTGAAACATAGTTCGAGCACTCTCTCTCCCATCTTGACTCATCACTGACCCAATAAGTACTTGACTGCACCCAGCAACCTTCTGTTACCGGATTAGAAATCTGGGTGGTCCAGTGCCAAGTACAGTGAGTTGCTTATCAAGTCAACATGATAGTCTCATGTCAAAGGGACACTTATACCCATTGCCTTTCTGTGAGTTACTCCAGGCAGTTGAGCACTCAACAGAGATGAGTCACTGTTCAGTGAATGTACTCCTACACTCACCCGCATGTCATACTAGTGTTATACACTCCTTAGTTGAAGAGAACAAACCAACCCATATGACATACAACGACCTACACTTGATTACGTTGTCGTCCTCGGTAACGAGGTATCATTTGGCCGCGAACTTATTTAAGAGTTACTCAACAATTTCTCCATTATCGAATACATGTAACTCTAAGGACTACAACATATTGAAATTCTACTGAAAGATGTAAACTATATGTTGTATGGCCAAAATTCACTCTTATTTATTGAATAAATCATGTTCATATACATCAACTCATAACCGTCTACAAGTTAGACGATTGGCTGTAGGACACATTTCCTAACACCCCACAGATCTGACGGTTGATAAGGATGATAGCACTGTGACACCCCAAGTCACCTGAGTTAAGAAATTGCCATCCCCAAGGACATGCGTCCTTCCATGATTGATGATGTATCGGGATCAGTCATCTAGAAGTTTTTATGCCCCTTTCGCCTGGCAATGAGTGGGCCCGCATCATCTTAGGAGTGAGAGGACATCTGACATGGCTGATCAAGTCATGCTAGAGTTGACAGGAGAAGCAACTGATAGAACCCCAGCCTCGGACTTTGAGGCCCCTTCGGTCTTGGCCTCCGAGGCCCCCTCGACCTCGGTCTTCGAGACCCCCTCAACCTCCGAGGTCCCTTCGGCCTCGAACTCCGGGTCCTCTCAGCCTTGGACCCCAAGTCCCCTCGGGTCCCCTCTGCCTCGGACCCCGAGTTCCCTCGATCTCGGACCCTAAGTCCCCTTGGCCTCAGACTCCAAGTCCCCACTACCTCGAGTCGCCTGATACTACCACATGGCCCACTAACCATCTGCAGCTGCTATGTGGCCTACTAATCGTCTGCACTTGCGCATGGCCACTACTTGTAATGGTGCATGCTTGATACGACTAGACCCACCTACCACCTGTGGTATTATGCCTGGCAGGGGCTGGAAGGATGGGATACCTCTGACATGCTCAGTATCGGTTGCGACCCATCTTTGTCAGCCTCGCCACCTGTCCACTACCAAACAACAACGTTTCAGAATTAGCCACCTTTCGAAAGTGGAAAAGAGGGATCTTCGAACAGTATAAGAACCTTCGCTCATAACAAAAAAAAGGATCTGAACTTAAGCTCTCTAGCTATTTTTCATTAGCTCTTTCTTCACTATTTTCGAGTCGCTTATTTGATCATCGGAGGGTTTCCATCGGTACAACCGATCTCCAAAAACTTTCTTGCAGAAACTCCATTGAGAAGAAGGATCTTCATTTCTCGACGTTCGAGGAACGTGACTTGGCGGCAACAATGGATTTTAGAGAAAAAATGAGTTACTAAAAGGTATATGAATTGATAAAAGATATATGATAGAGCAATAACTATTGTTAAAACAATAATAAAGAAACTCATAAATTTTCAATTACTGTAGGTTTACATCAAGGATCTGCCTTAATTTCGTATCTTTTTTTATTAATTATGGATGAATTATCCAAATATATTCAAGATGATATCCCATGGTGTATGTTATCTATAGACAATATAGTATTGATTGATGAAACTAAATCTGAATTAAATGCTAAGTTAGAGATTTAGAGAGAGGCTTTAGAATCTTAAGGTTTCAAGATTATAGTAGAAATAAGACTGAATGCATGAAATATAATTTTAGTAGAAGTAGAAATACAAATAAGAAGATAATAAAGATTGCAGGCCAAGAGAGATAGCAAGGAGTAAAAAATTTAGGTATTTGAGATCAATTATCCAATAAGAAAGTAAAATAGGTGAAGATGTGAATCATAGAGTTAAAGTAGGATGGATTAAGTGGAGTACTTCGAAAGTATTGTATGATCGATGCATCCCATTAAAATTTTAAAAAAAATTCTATAAAATCGCTATTAGAACAACTATACTATATGGAACAAAGTATTAGATAATATTGAAACAACATATGAATAAACTAAGTGTAACAAAAATGTGCATATTAAGATGAATATGTGGTAAAACTTTAAAAGATAAAATTAGAAATAAATATATATGAAAAATGATAGGAGTAGCTTCAATTGAAGATAAAATGAGAGAAAATTGATTAAAGTGGTTTGGACATATACAACGAAGACCTTTAAATGCTCCAGTTAGAAAGAGTGATCTTTTAACAATTCATGGTAATGATAAAGGTAGAGGTTGACCTAAACTAATATGAACAGGAATAATTAAAAAATATATAACTATTTATAATTTAAGTGTTGACTTAGTCCTGAATAGAGTAGACTGAAGGAAGCATATTCTTGTAGCCGACCCCATGTAGTTGGGAAGAGGCTTAGTTGAGTTGAGTTGTCTTCATTATTTTATCGGTCTTTCTCTAACTTCTAATTTTTATTTCAATCCTTTCCTTTTTTTTTAATCTCTCGGGTTTTGTTTGGCCGCAAAATAAATTATGCAGAAACAAGGAATAGCTTTTTAGACAAGATAGGACCAACTCTATAGGATAAACATTTAAATAGAAAAATAAGTAGGGAGAGGATATCCTGCCATAAAATTATTTGGTTGTCAAAATAAGTTGAGGGAATAAGAGAAATGCATATCTTATAGGCTTCATTCTTTACGAGGTTTTAAAATTATTCGAAAATCTACATTCTTTCGAATAAGTGTTATGTAAAAAATACTTAGATAAAAAAATAATTTAATATTCCTTTATATATTATAAAGTGACTCTCATATTTATTAGTTAAGTTCTTTTATATTATAACTTTTTGGATAAGCTGTTAAGTTTTATTCATCTCTTTAAAATATCCTTTATATTATCAGACCTATTTGTATACTATTATACTATCTCTCTATTATTGAAGTTTAATTTTCTTTTACTAAACTATATTTTTAGCCATACTTTCGATATACCATTTCCTGTTGTCGTTGTGATCATGACTCCAACCATTGCCGAAGGAGCCTCATGGCTGATTGGTGGAGCGAGACACCAGTCAAACCAAATATGGGGAACAATAATCTCTAGTGGTGAGCAGAGAGGACTCACAGGCGATTGAGGAAGGGCAAGTCTAAGGTCAGGATCATTTTATGTGTTGGTAGATGATTTGGTTTTATTCTTAAGAATGAAAAGAAAAGTTTTATTAGAAAAACCTTTGTATCCATCATCAATGAGGAGTCTGGTAGTATGAGTGTAAATCAAGAAAGAGACTTTTACAACCTTTTTTTTCCTAAGTTATTCTAGCATCTAAAGTGTTGGCTCCGATGCTAAAGAATAAATATCCTTTTTAAGAGAAGTTTCAAGGTGCATAACAATGCTGCTTTTCTTTTAAGGCTTTATTCATCTCCTTACAAGGAGAATGCATGATAAATCTCCAGGATATAATGAAGCTCAGTATTGATCACGTCTTGTATATGAGCATGGTCTACCTTTTGAGCAATCACTAACGTCTACAAATATCACATTGATCTGATGTAGATCTAGATAAAAATAATGTGAGGAAGAATGATCAAAGAGAATGAGATCGAGAAGAGGGCTAGCCAACTTTACTTTAGGTTAAATTTGGGCTTGGTTTTTAATGTGATCCTCTTTGGTCTAATCCCCTATTTATATAAATGGCCTCTTCATATATATTCGATGATTTTGGAAGAGATACAAAGTCTTTTCTTTTGAAGCGATGCTTCTCTTATGAAGAGATGAGCACTTTATCCATTCTAACCAATGTGTCTCTTAATGAAGAAGCATCGGTTAATTATTTTATTTTGAAAATTCTCTTACACAGAATTCTCAAGGACTCACGCATGGGACACTGCATGCTCGCAGAAACAAATGGGATGATGTAAAGGTGTGGGGGATAATGAGAGACAGAATAGTAAAGAAGACTCCTGGCTGTAGCTTGATGGAGTTGGATGGGAAGTGTCATGAGTTTTTTTTTACAGATATATCTCATGTTCAATTGAGAGACATATATTTGATCTTGGATAACCTATACTTGCAATTAAGAAAAGAAGGCTGCGTTCCTAATACTTGAATTTTTTGGATAGGAGGTTGGTGATGATGTTTTTACTAACCTAACGATAAGTATTTCATGGAAATTGATAGGAAGCATGCACATCCTACATTAAGCAAGGGTCTCACCTACAACGAACAGATGAATAAACCTTCAAGCTCAACAAATTGGTGAGAAGATCCCTGGTCTTGCAGGTACAGACTACAAAATGCTCATAAAGTAACACATGGTCTCATTAGGTGTGCATATTAACCAAAGTGCGATCACTCTCCTGCAATGGATATTTGGATTTTGATCAGAAACACTCTTTTTTACAATCATTGTCTGAAAGATCCACATTCATCATGCCCAAGTTGGTTTACATGGAAAAATGTATCTTTCTTGGAAAATTACATGGAGATCCGTAGCAGGAAGGTATGTCATCTATTGCTTATTATTGGATTTAGTTATCCTCAAGGTGAGTCATTGCCAGTGTTTTGAGTAAATAATAGCTAGGTTGGGTCAGAAAAATACTTCCTACTTTAATTAGAGGTATCCAACTATGGTTTCTTGTGTTGGATAAACATGACCTCTCACTGTTTTTGTCTTTTTCTAGGTGGTCCCTAAGAATCGCCTTTGTGGACTTGGATGCAGCGTTCGATCTTCCGTGCCTCGTGCTTCTACAATGAAGCATGTGATCTCCATCCCAGGAGGTACTGATTTATAACTTCCCAGTGCTTACAATCACAGGGAGTACCAGTTGGGTTACAACCACAAGCCATGCAAGGAATGATGATGTGGAAGAATTCTCTTTTCTCATTCCCAGAGGTTCAACCGTTGAGAACAGTAATTTTAGCTACGATATTGCTATATTATTAAATAAATACATAGAATTCAATAATATCTAAAAAGCCAATCTTTTGCCGATTAATTAGTTTGATTGCATTAAATTAGGTGTCTACATGTTCATGTAATTTAAAGATAAAGGAATATTTGCAATTGAAATCCTATGTTCAGTTGGCTGTATTTTTTGCTTATCATTGGGCAATCTAAATTCTACTCTTGTTCTGTGCTTAATCTTTATATTCGTGTCCTTTTAAATCTAAAAGGCATTTGCACTCTAAATCTTTAAACGAGCTTAGGACTCGGTGCAATAGTAAAGTTACTTTACAGTGGCATTCATGTCACAAGTTTGAAATATGAGAATAGCTATCACCTGGGATATCAGATTCCTGCAAAGTTTAGTTATATATATATATATATATAGAACTTGTGTGTTAGTTGATTTGCTTTGCAAAAGCATGAGATATTGGAAGCAAACTGCTCAGACCACTCAGACATGCATCATTTGTTGGAATCCCTCATCAGGGCTCTTTTTTTAAAGATTTCTTAGCCATGTTAATAGTGCAAATTTGGACTTTTACAACAGCTCTTACTTGCAGATTGTAACTCTGAATGATCCACAGATTGAAAATCCACTATAATTTGGCTTCATTTACATCCCCACATAAGACTGAGTTCATTATAATTCCCTGTTATGATAGAAGCACCGAGTCGCTATCCAGCACAATTTCTGAACCCAAGTCCAACAGATCCATGCCACGAGATTGATGTCACCAACTATATGACCACCACTCAAAAGATATGGCCCAGTTACGCCACCAAACTCATGGACAGTGGGGAGATGGCTGGACTCAGACAGCAAGTACTAGTGCTGGTTACTTGCATCAACACTCCATCCAAAATTTTGAACACGCCGACAGCATTCATTGTTATGTGTCAGTATTTGATTGCTGCAATAGCATAAGGTTCGGTGAGCCAAATAACTCGGCGAGACCACACCCTTCCAGCGTTGGCCCCTCGTTTTTTAAATTGGCTTTTAGATTGGTGGGCTCAACTTATCAGACAATCAAGCCCCCCACTGCATGGGGAAATGCACCTCCTCTCAGATAAGCATCAGCCTAGAGAGGTGTTCCAACTCGAAGAAGATGTGGGTATTTGAGTAAATATATCCCACACCTTGGATTCTTCCCATGGCTTTGCGGTGAGTGCCAATTTTCTCTGGTCCAGGTTTTTAACTCCTGCAGTCAGCTAGCCACGTAGGTGGTGGTAGTAATAGCAGACTGGGGAATGGAATGTGTAATGAGTGTAGGTGGCATTCACACTCGTCATCATCCACTAGCCCAAACCACAATCCAAGCAGTGCATTTTGGAACGCAGACAATCAAAGCTTTTATGGTGCAGAACGCCACACACACCTCTTCTTTAAATGAAAGGTAGGACTTACCATCAATATTTCCTTTCCTTCGTTCATTGATACCTTGTAACAACCATCAAGTCCTTAGCTTGAAAGCTTATATCCACGTGTCGCCCTAGTGCTATCATAGTATCAACACACTTTAATTTTACACTGAACCTGACCTTATTATCAGGATTTCTAAACACCTAGCTAGTCCCCGCTTGGGTTCTCTACATTGATTGATATCATCATGCTTTAATTCCAGCTAGTGGAGGAGGCTCAGGGTTTCCAAAGACTTCACAGCCTCCATCTTGCGAGGAGATGTCTGGTATGTTGCCTGCGGCGGCAACGCGTGCACGTACTTGCAATTAGGGCACAACGGGGAGGACTTGCAGATCATGACGAGGAGATGGCAGTTGACGCACACCACTGCAACCATGTTGCCACTTGAACTGCTATGCTTCTTTGGTTCGTCCAGGGTTGTGGAGCTAGCCTTCTCCTCTGAACTGGGGAGGGTGGAGATGTTGAGCTCCAAGTCTAGCTTTTGCTCCTTGGGCCTGACCCAGCTCTTCTTCAGTGTTTTCCTATTCAAGTAGTACATCCTTCCAGACTGCCACAGAATAATTCAGAGAGGTTATAAAAATGACTAGGAAACTCTATGATAAAACCAATTATATAGCAACATTTTTCATATATATATATATATCACTTCAAAATCATCATATCTTGCCTATCTATTAAGAATATAATAATATCATGCATCATGACACGTGCTGGTCATGCCCCATCTAATTTACGCAGCCATTCAAGAAAAGTAGATATATATATGGGGGGCATCATGCTAAGTACAAGACGGGTGATACACTGTGGAAACAAGCTATTTATAGAGGTACCTTAAAGGATATCTATTATAATTAAGTTCAAAAAAATACAAACAAAAAAGAACGTGATTATATATATATATATATATATATATAGAGAGAGAGAGAGAGAGAGAGAGAGAGAGAGAGGTTCACTTGTAGGTCTAGGCACTGCTCCCAATCCAAGGGCAAGGGGTCATTAAGCTGAAGCTCGATGCTTGTTTGAGTTGTGGGCTCTTCCCATGCGTGCTTGCGCTTCCTCCGAGAGTTAGCATCCGATTCAGAAGACGAGCTGTTCGCACTCTTGACAAATGCTGACAAAGAAGGGCCTAGAGACAGCTCCGTTTGATCCATCACCGTCAAAGGTTGCTGATCACCACCCACCTCCTTGCTTTCTCCTATAGAAAACTCCTTGTGTTGCAGCAGCTCCTTGATCATCCTTCACTATAATAGTATCTACACATAGGGAGAAGAGGCATGGGACAAAGAAGAGAGGAGAAGTGGAGAGAGAGAGAGCTTAGCTTGTGGAATGAAACGGGGGAGCTTCCCTCCCTTTTGATTGATGGGGTCATGCAGGAGGAGGCGTGAATACTAAAGAGGGTTCTTAAATGGGCTTCATCCAACCTCATTAAAAGGAGGGCAGGCTAGCATTAAAAAGCGACGAGTGACCTTAAATGCCTCAAATCTCTCCTCCTCCGCACCATTTAAAACCTCCTTACATGGTCGGACTGGTCACGTCATAATGCGCCCACGAACCACCCAAATCTAACCCTCTGCTAATCCCTCGCAGGCCTCCTCCCCCACCTCTCATTTATTCTCTCATTATCTCTCACTTCACTAGCTTAATAAGTTGCATTCAAGTATCACCAAGAAACTTTGGTGATTCGAGCTGCATCTACAATGTTGACACCAAATAAATGTGGGAATTAAATACGATGTCTTCTTGTGAACTACAGCAATTTTTTGGGTATTTCCAAGTCTCAACAATCATCTACCATATTCCCTTTACGGTCACATGTTTAGTAATAATGCGGATTTGTTATCTTTCAACGTCTAACAACCTGTAATTTTCATCGGGTCATATCATAGACATTAATTAGCATATAGATTCGGTATTGAAAAAAATAAAAATAAAAAATAAAAACAAAAAATCTATTATTCAACATTATATCATTTCCCTTCAGCTTAATTAATTTTTTTCTCTCCTATCATGGCTTCGGTTAATCAATGCAACATGATCAATTGCAATATAATAATGAGAGATACAAAAATATATATATAGTTTTAACTTCATCAAGAATTACATTGAAAAACATATATATGCGCTAGCTCCTAGGATATGATCACACAAGGTGCAAAGCCAATTATGTACCTAATAACTATTCAGATATGAGTCGCCATCTTGGCAACATTAAGTTAGATATGGGGGCGTTGGAAGGTTTTAGAAGATAACAAATGTTTGAAGTGCACTATTATTTTAAGTGATTTGGATGAAAGAGAGAGCGGCACACTGCTATATGCCATATCCAACATCCATCTCTTGATATCTCTCATGTACCATGTGACCATCATCATCCATGCATATACCTACACCATTAACTACCATAAAATCATGAACTGCTTCTTGTGGGTGAGCATTCATGGCCATACCCGAACCCTTGTTCTCATAAAGAAGCAAAGAAGACTGATATGAGAGAGGAGCGTGTTAATATTAATAACAACAGCAGCCTCACCACCACCCTCCATGCAGTAAAGTGGCCAAGGCATTAGGGAGGGAATAAATATGGCGTGTTGCCTGCTTCTTCTTCTTCTCACCAGTGCCAACCACAACAATAAATTGAGGCGCCTCTCTCTTTGGTTGTTGGGGCATGAACCCATTTAATGTTTGATGTTATAGCTTTCTCAAGGTTCTCAACTCACACCTGCTGCTGTTTCCAAATTCCAACTGGACTGCAAGCGGATCAAATCTGTACCCGAATCCGAGAAGAAATTTGCTAAGTGGCCCAAATCTATTACCAAAATATAGTCACGTACGCTTCCGGTTGGCTTGCTAGGTGGCATTGGAGATTGTTGGACCATTGGTGCCCAGGTCCCTCTCTAATGCCGTTGGTCAAGGGGCTGTAATTATTGTCTATATATATTGACCTAAAACCTGTCTCCATGTTCCTTATGAACTAGATTTTGAGCCCGCACAATGCGTGGGTTAGTTTTTATGTGTAATGGACTAATAAATAGCAGTCAAGGCCTTCATTTAGTAGATTTTAGGTGAAATAATCATAAATGCTATCATGAGGCAAGCATCTTCATTTTTAATGGTAGCGTCTTCGAGATGCAGGATGTTACTTTGTAGTATATATATTTTTGGATGGTGGTATATATATTTAGGTAAGGTTCGCTTTGTCATGAGTGTTAGGTTTGATATAATGAATGGACCTGTTTAGGATTCCATCAGATGAAGTTTTACATTTTTTACACCTACTATATATAATTTAGTACATTTTTGCAAGTATTATATTGTTTATTTCAATAAAGAAGTCCAGTGTATTAAATGATTAGGAAAAAAGAGTTTTGGATTTCTTACTTTAAAAAAAAATTCAGTTATTTATGATAGGCAAACTCTGAAAGCAACGGTCAACAACTTATTGTAGTAACAAAGCTCAACAGCATCTAGGAACAGCCAACGGATTATTTTGGGTATCTACGTACAGAATTTCGTCAACCGATAGAAGCAGCAAGATTACATAAACCATTATAATTAGAGGCACCAAAAACGAAGCAAGAACCAAATTTTACTAATCTCAGCCCATCAAGAATCATCTTGAAAGAAATAAAGGAATGAATGGCATCAGGAAGGTAACTAAAAAGTAATTGACTACTTTGTCGTATTCATACCTCTAAATGCCCAAAAAAACGTATAGACGTGTGGCTCTAACTCCAACATGAGCAAAAGTAAATACCTAAATTTTTTCATTGACCCTTGGCTCCTCAACTTCCTCAATAATAATTTAACCATTCATGACCACCTTTATTAAAATGGCCTGATTCACTCCAAAAACTAACTCTCAATATGCATGCTACCACAATTCTTCCACTATGCAATGTATGCTAGTATATGTGCTTACATTATTATCTCAACATATCGAGTATGTTAGGATTTTAGGATCTCATATGTGTAATTAAAATACTAAATAACAATAATAATATTTTTATATCTATTTGTGCTATTACGAGAGAAATGCAGAAACCCCAAAGAAGCCTAAATCTTCTTCTTCTTGCTCCTTCCTTAGGTAGTGTTTCGATGAAAAAACAAATCAAAGATCTAAAAAAAAAAAAGCGGGGATCTAGCCTGTTTATGAAGAAACTCTAATATGCCCTCTCATCTTAGATGGCCCTCTCATCATAGGTCATTATTGGTCTTTAAGCCTATACAAACTACCAACCATATCAACCAATAGAGATGCGCTCAAGTTCAAACTATATGAATTACAATTTTAATTAGTAGTGGGCTTATTCGGCTTATATCATCAGACCGAATTTTGTTTAATTAGTTTTGTAAAAGTAAAATCATAATAATTTATGGCAGCCCACATATGAAAAAATTTTAACATTCTCCCACTTAGACAATATTAAAACATTCAGGCTGAACAGTTAAATTTAAAATAGTCACAAATTTTGAAAATATTTGGTCCTCTAAATAACACTTTAAAAAACAAGTAGGTCCCATAAAAGCTACCAACACCGAATCATTGCAGTCGTTATACCCCTTATTAACATAGGGCTAATCCATAATTACAAATGTTAATAACATTTACTAACATAGATCATGATGTGGTAGTGCAATACAAATATAGCCCATCTAATAGGATCCTACAAGTGCTATTCTCATTATTTGTTTATTAAATAATTTATCATGAAACTTTATGTTTCAACTAAAGCTAAAAAAATTCATATTGCATTTATAATATACCTAGCATATCTCTAATAAATTACATTAAGGTTGTCTTTATGGTGTCACCATATATAGCTAACACTTAAGACTAAGACTAAATCTTAAGTTTATAAAAGCATGATGTTATATATCAATATGCACATATAAGTAAAAGCAATATGATATCACTAAAAATAGTGATGATCATCACATATCAAATGCATATACTCAAAAACTAAAATGGGTTCTATGATAATATATGCAATAAGTTAATTTGTGAGAGTTTAATAAATACAATTCACTACTACTAACCAAGTACACAAAAGATACTACAATACCCGTGTTATCAATATGTTTCATTAAAAGGTCTTCGTTCTTTAGTCAACGAATCCGCAACCATACTATCAAAAGGTCTTGGTCCTTCTATGTAATGTCATCTTTTTTTACTAACTTCCTAACTATAAGATATTTAATCTTTATATGCTTAATCCACTAGTACTTTTATCGTTCTTGAAAAAGAATATGGCAGAACATTATTATAGTAAATCTTTAGTGGTCTTAAGATGGAATTAACAATGCCAAGCCGTGAAATAGAATGCTTTAACTATATAGCTTGTGTTGAGCTCTATAGCATGCAACAAATTCAGCCTACATTATGGATGAAGTTGTAAGCATTTACTTAACATTTTTTTAGGATACAACTCCACTAGCTAACATAAAAATATAACTTGAAGGAATTTTTATATCATTTGAGCAACCAACAAAATCAGAATTTGCGTAGCCAACTATCTCAAGATTGTCCACCTTCCTATGGACTAACATAGAATCTTTTGTTCTCTTTAAATGCATCATAATTTTCTTAGCAGCTTTCTAGTGTTTCAAATCATGATTTGATAAATATCTATATAAAAGATCTACTGCAGAAGCAATATCTATTCTAGTACGGACCTGTGCATATATGAGGTTGCCAACTGCATTAGTATAATGTATATCTTTTATATATTCTTTCTCATGATCATTTTTTAAACATTGATTTAAGCTGAACTTGTCACCTTTTAGAAGAGGCACATCCCCAGGTTTGCAATTCTGTATGTTAAATATACTAAGCATGATCATTGTAGGTTCTCTAAGAGAGCCTAACAAGCCACTAGATGTATTCTAATAGATCTCAATACTAAAAACAAAAGATGCCTCTCCAAGATCTTTCATATCAAAACACTTGGAAAAGGATAATAAATGCTTAGTCTCATATAGCAGGCAAAGATCACAGCTAGTAAGTAGAATATCATCCATATATAATACAAGAAAGATAAATTTACTCTTATCGATCTTGCAAAATATACATTGGTCAATTTTATTCTTTTAAACTCCATAGAAGAAATTGTTTCATCAAACTTGAAATACCATTGGCGATAAGTTTGTTTGAGAACATAAATAGACTTTTAAGTTTACAAACCAAATATTCCTTCCCTGACTCTTTTAATCCTTTAGGTTGAACAATATAGACCCCCTCTTGTAGACCACTGTTCAAGAAGGTTATTTTCATATCCATCTGATATAGCCTTAATTAAAATGAGCCACAATCGCTATAATAAATCTGAAAGAATCTTTAGTGGAAACAGAAGAAAAAGTCTCTTTATAATCAATGGCTTCCTTTTTATGTAAAACTTTTTGTCATAAGTATAGCTTTAAAACATTCAATTTTTCCTTTGCTATCTTCCTTGGTTTTATATACCCATTTACAACCAATTGGTTTGCAATTTACAAGAAACTCAACTAGCTCCCATACATCGCTTTGGGCCATAGAATGTATCTTCTTTTCATTGCATCTATCCACATATCAAACAAAGGACTAGTGATAACATCATTATAAGTTACAAGGTTAATGACATGCCCAATATTATTATCATTCTCACTAAGATATACATAGTAATCATCTAAAATAATAGATCTTCTTTGCCTTGTAGATCATCTCACAGGTACTTCTTCAATAATTTCTTCTTCTTGAGAAATTTCAACAGAAATTATTTCTAAAGAGGGAAATTCAACAACCTGTTGCTCATGATGTACTTTTTTCATTGATGCAGATATAACACCTTCTTGTAATATAGGTCTTGTGATATAGGTAAAGAAATGTCAATAAATCTATTAGGCTCACTAACATTAATAGGTTGAGTGCTTACAACATCAGCAACATCAAACTCCAAAAATTGAACTATTAAGGACTTACAACTTTACTTCCACATATAGGACAATAGAATTAATTCCTTTAAATGTTCAAATACTCAATAAAGTAGCAATGAGTAGATTTAGGGTCAATGTTTTTTTTCTCAAAAGATTATAAATCCTAACTTTAGCTGAACATCTCAAATATGAAAATGATTTAAACTAGGTCTTCTTGCTGTCCAAACTCAAAATGTGTTTTAGATACAGATTTGCTAAAAATTTTATTAAGTATAAACAAAGCAATCTTAAGGGCCTTACCTCAAAGAGACTCAGAAAGATTTGACTTACTCATCATGTCCTTAAGGGTGCGGTTAATGCCTATTTCAAAATTACCTAATAATACTTTATTTGTGGATTTAGTCTAGTTGAAGTCATCCTTCTTCATGCACTCAACTATCAAAGCCATCATAATGCTAAAATTTTTAATGAATTAGTAAAAGAAAGTATTCAATCCATGCACTACAAGAGATTTTAAATATTGCGACGCCCAAATGCGTCGCAATTGCGTCGCTAGACATGATATTGCGACGCAATAGCGACGCAACGAGGGCGTCGCTCAACTGTCCTTCGCAATACCCTTTTGTCGCAAATGCGTTGCAATTTTGCGACTCTCTGCGATGCTCTTGCGACGCCACATTGCGTCGCAATATTGCGACGCATAAAATGCATCGCTAAATTTAAAAATAAATTTAGTTAGAAAAAAAATTATTATTAAATATTGCGACGCACTAATTTGCATCGCAATATTTATAAATTATTTTTAAAAGAAATTATTATTAAAAATTACGACGCACTAATTTGCGTCGCAATATTTAAAATTAATTTATAAAAAAAATTATTATTAAATATTGCGACGCACTAATTTGCGTCGCAATATTTATAATAATAATTTTTAAAAAATTATTATTAAATATTGCGACGCACTAATTTGCATCATAATATTTATAAATTATTTTTTAAAAATTATTATTAAATATTGCAACACTATAATGTGTCGCAAATAAAAATTATTTTATTTTAAAATAATTTTTAAGATAAAATAGTGACTCAATTTTAGTCGCTAATGCGTCGCTATTAAATTTATTTTTAAATTATTGCGATGCCAGGTCATTGCGTCGCAATATTTAATAATAATATCTTAAAAATATTAGCGATCCAATATCAGTCGCTAATGCGTCGCAAATTTTATTTTTAAAAATATTTAAATGATTAAAAATTAAAACGGTTAATTCAATTTTGCTAAATCTAAATATTGATACAAACATTTTTCACTCAATCCAAACAATAATATATTTCAAAAAATAGTTTATATATTAAAATTTTAAAGTTTTTAAATAAAAAAAGAAAAAAAAATACATCAAGAATCTGAATGATCACGTGGAGGCTGTGGAGGCTGAAGACTCTGCGACAAGCGTCTAACCATATCCCGCAAATAATGCATCTCATCTCGCATGTCTGCAACCTCCTGATCCCGACCACGCATACGATCCTCAAAATCCTGCTCGACCTCCTGCCGAACCTCCTCTGCAATAGATCTGCGAAGCTCCTGTAAACGCTCGGGAGGAAGATCAGCAGGAACTCGCGAGCTGGAGGCCTGATGGGGAAAAAATGTAGAAGCTCTAGTGCCCATACCATAGACCCTGCGGTCTCGTGGCTGGGCACCAACAGCCTCCAAAAATACACGTCGACTCTCCTCTGCTGAGAGTTCGACGGGCGTCTCCCCATCAGTAGAGTTGACCTGCGATGCCTGGGAGCGAAGCTCCTCGACTCGTGTCTTGAAAATATGAAATCAATAATAAATGAGTTAATAAATTTCTCGAAATAAAATTTTAGAAATTAAACAGATACTACATAAATCTAATTTCTTACCGCAACCTCCCGTGATCGCGTGTCGACCCAGGAGCCGTCCCTCCTGGTGTGTGTCGCCCTGAATAGACGAAACTCACCAGGATCTCCGCCCTCCTGCTCAGTCTATAACAATAAAAAAAATGATATTAATACAAATATTTGTAAATAACTAAAATAGTAATTAAAATATTTATGTTTTCTTACCATACGCCATCTGTGCTCCTGAATCGAAATGGAGCCCGAAGTATGACGGGAGAGACCCGTGCCAGGACCACCCTTCTCAGATCGGCGGTTCGTACTGGCTGATGCGGACCTCCTGCGCCAGCCATCAGACTCCCAGGCCTGCTGCCACTCGTGCCAAATACCCTCTGGCACGTGCGCAGGACGCTGACCCAACGACCTCTAACGATGAAGCATGTCGGAGTATCGGCGTCGCGTAAGAGCCTCCCATGCTGCCCTAATAGCATCATGGGTGGCAGGATCCCACGTAAACTTTTTCTGCATTAAAATAAACAGTTAGTTTCTGAATTTATTAACTTTAAAGAATTATATATCACTGATAAATTGTATTTAATAAGTTTACCTGAAACTCAGAAAAATAAAACTCCCTCGTGGCTGGCGATACGTGGCGCCAATCGTAGCCAGTAGGATCTGCACGCCTCTGAAAAATGGCGCTGATGTGGCTGGAGACATGATGCTGCTCAATGAATCTGTTAAAAAAATGCAAGTTTATAAGTAAATGACTTAAAAATAAATAAAATATTTTTAATTAGTATATACTTACATCCCCTGAGCATCAAGTCTAAGTACAGTGCGGCCGCCGATCGTGGAAGAACTCTCGGAGGTCTGTGCCAATCGGGTGGATGGTAATACTGGTGCAGAGATCGAAGGCTGCGCCTCTGCTGGAGATCCAAACTCTCCATCTCCGACGCTCATGTGATCTGATCTCGCAGGATCCAAACTACGTCTCTGCTCACCCAAACTGTCGTCGGTAGATCTACCTCTGCCCCTCATACTGAAAACACTAAAGATTCACACAATTAAATTACGATTAATGATTGACTATGTAAGAATTTATCACTTATAAAAAAAAGTTAAATTTTAAAAAACCTTTATGTTTAATCGGTGTCATTTGTTTCGTGAAATGTTGGTTCAACATCCGATGCCGTATCGGATTGCGAATCAGTTTCATTATCATCGGAAGGAAACCGAACATTTGTATCCGCAATTTGTTGGACATCACCACTTGGATCTCTAAGTGATGTTTCAGGAGCCCTTGTGTCATCCTCAATTGCATGCATTTCCATCTCATCCTCTTGAAATGCAGGGCACTCGGTTGATTGACTTGATGAGCTCTCCTCTAATACGATTGTTGAACGTGGGACGATTTTAGAAATGGCCCACCAATCTCGCTTGTCGTTGCGCAAACTTGGATATCTGCAGTAAAATACTTGCTGAGCTTGGGATGCAAGGATGAATGGGTCATATTTCTGTAATCTTCGTCGATGGTTCACTTCAACCAAATTATAGTCGTTATGAACCCTTTTGCCCACAGGAACTATCGGATCGAACCAATCACAACGAAACAATACGGTTCGTTTCATAGGCCAACCGGGATATTCAACTTCAACCACCTCTACTAACTTTCCATAATAATCCTGCATATTTGCTCCAACACTTTCTCCTTTTACACACACGCCCCAGTTCTGCGTGCCTCTTGAAGCTGCTAATCATTCAATCTGAAATTTGTACCCATTTACAAAATAGCCAGTAGAGGTTGTTACGGTCTTCAATGGCCATTGCGATAGATATTTAATGAAAATATTGTCGGTTGTCGACCATGGCCCGTTGACCTATAAATTAATAAGCTATTGACATCCAATTCAAAAAATAATAGTCATTATCGAAATTGATTGAGTGATACTACTCACAAATTCATAAAACCAGTAAGCAAACTCCGTTTCTAATTTCTGCCCAATTGCAACTTGACTGATGTCGGGATTCATCTGTCGTTGTCTATCACAGAACATCCTTATGGGATGAAAAGGATGAAAACTACTGTTAGAAATTAAATATTATGGTATATTATTATAAATTTAAATTTTCAATTTAGCATTGAAGTATACACTTACTCAATATAAGGATCGACTTCTCGACAGTTCATTAGGATGTAATAATGTGCTGCATTATACTCCATATCGCTAAGATTTCTTGACTTCTGCCCACCAAATGAACGGCCGATAGCTTTAAAAATTGATATTCTACCGTCATTAGCTTCTGCTTCGTCCACACATACGTCATCGTTACGACCATGATTTTGGCTCCTCGTGTGGACGTGACCCTCAAAGTAATGTGAGGCAAAAGCTGAAACTTCTTCGACCAAGTGTGCATTGCATATAGAACCTTCAACCCTTGCTTTATTACGCACATTATTTTTTAACTTCTTAAGATACCTATATGTAAAGTTGCAACAAAAAAATTAACGAATTTTTCAAGCAATGAAATAATATTTGAAATGTCAACATATCTTAATAATGTATATATTTACCTCTCGAAAGGATACATCCAGCGATACTGCACGGGACCAGCTATGCTCGCTTCGTATGGCAAGTGAACCGGTAAATGCTCCATTGAGTCAAAAAAACTGGGAGGAAATATTCGCTCAAGCTTGCATAAAATAATTGGAATTTTCCTCCTCAAGCCTTGCCATGGATGCAGAAGTAATGACGGCGGCACATAACTCCTTGAAGAATAAGCTGAGCTCCGTAATTGCCTTCCAGACATTTTGCGGAAGCAACTCACGAAAAGCTATAGGTAATAATCGTTGCATAAAAACATGGCAGTCGTGGCTCTTCATGCCGAATAACTTGAGCTTATGCATGTCCACACACCTACCGATATTTGAGGCATAACCATCTGGAAATTTTAACCCTCTTAGCCAGTTACATAAAACTTCTCGTGAATTTCTGTCAAGAGTGTAACATGCTTTAGGATAGGTCCCATCGGCACTCCTTCTCAAATCACCTCTTCTGCAGTACTGATTAAGTTCTTCTCTTGACTTTGTAGTATCTTTTGTTTTTCCCGGGATGTTTAGCACCGTGTTAAATATGTTATCAAAGAAATTTTTCTCGATATGCATAACATCCAATTGTGCCGGATGAGATTTGTGCTCCAATAAGGCAAATCCCAAAATATACTTCGCTTCTTCCAGTTATGTTCTTTCCATATACGGCTATTTATTCTATCTGCATCCGGTTCCCATGCATACATCAACCCCAAATGCTCTATAGAATCAAATAGATCCGTGCCGGACCTAACCGGTTCGGCAAATTTTGTGACTGCTTTGTTCTTCCGGAAGGCGATCAAGTTACGCCTGTAAGGATGATTTGGGGGCAAGAATTTCCTATGGTTATCAAACCATGACTGCTTACCACTCTTCTGCAATGTAAATGCATCCGAATCATACATGCAATGAGGGCATGCCAGACGTCCAGCAGTGCTCCAACCAGACAACATTGCATATGCCGGAAAATCACTTATTGTCCACATCAAAGCAGCTCTCATTAAGAAATTTTGTTTCATAGAAATGTCGTAGGCTACCACTCCTGTTTCCCACAACATTTTCAATTCGGCCACCAATGGTTGTAGAAAGACATCAATCTTTTCCTTTGGATTTGATGGTCCTGGAACCAAAACGGTTAAAAACATTGCAGGATCTTTCATGCACTTCCACGGAGGAAGGTTATATACAGTCAGTATCACAGGCCAACATGAATACTGTTGCCCCGCTTGACCAAATGGTTGGAAGCCATCGGTACAAAGACCTAATCTCACATTCCTTATATCTTCAGCGAAATTAGGATGATTTTCATTGAAATGCTTCCAAGCCTTTGAATCTGATGGATGCCGCATTTCATCCTCTTTAGATTCATGTTTGGCATGCCATCTCATATCAGCAGCGGTTGCCTCAGATCTGTATAATCTCTGCAGGCGTGGGGTAAGAGGAAAGTAATGCATCCTCTTGTAAGGCACATTTTCCTTCTACTTGTACCGGCTCCTCCTTCTGTGTTTTTGAACCTTGATTGCCCATAAATCTTACACCATCTCAGCTCTGAGTCTTCACCCCAAAATATCATACAATTGTTCAAGTAACAATCGATCTTATTAACTGGGAGCCCAAGCCCACGCAACAACTTCTTTGTTGCGTAAAAACTGTCTGCGGCAACATTATCATTTGGCAGAATTTCTTTGATTAACTCAGCTACAGAATTGAACGCCTTTTCTGATAATCGATGTTCTGCCTTAATATTCAACATTCGAGCAGCTGTAGAGAACTGGGAATGACCCTCACACCCAGGATACAATTCTTGATTGGCAGCACGCAACATATCGTAAAATTGTTGTGCTTCTGGATTTGGTTCTTCCATAAATGTATTCTGATTGAAGTCATTACCCGATGCATTCATAACCATTTGTTCATATGTGTTTAAATTCACATATGGTTCATCAACGGGAATTGACTCTTGTTGGCCTATAACAGCTGCTGGAATATCCTCTGGTTCACCATGACAGTACCAAACATAGTAATCAGGAACAAAACCCTTCTTACACAAATGCACCTTAACAGTTTCCACATCTCTGTAGGCTTTATTCTGACACCTGTGGAAGTTGCATGGGCACCTAATCCTAGGCCCATCCATCCATTCAGGTTGGCTACATGCAAAAGCGATAAATTCTTCCAATCCATTCAGAAAATCTGGATTCAGCAAGCCATCTTTTATCCTTGCATACATCCATGAGCGAGTCCCGCTCATTTTTGACCGACTTATACAAAGTCTGGTAAATCATTAAATGAAACCAAAAAATAAAACTATATTAGTATTAATAAATATATAACTAAATTATTTCTTGGGCACAATTATATAAGGTTAATTACAACCAATTAAATCATTTAGAAGTACCCAAATTTTTTTTAGGTAAATAAGGACCCTACCATGCAAGGGCGAGCCACGGCTACGATCCTTGGGGTGCTAGCAAGGACCGATGCATAGGTTAATGGCTAAAGAGAGGGCTTGAGTTTGTATCGGGCCATAAGGCGGTGCGTTTAGTCATTAGACTTCAGAAGAATTCAAGTGTCTTAAATAATTCTACCTTCACTCCATGTCTACAAGGTAAGGCCCTATCCCATTCAAGAATATTTTTTGTGATATGTTATTCTGCTATTAATTATCATCGATCGGCAACATTGAAATTTCGGCAGCATTTCCCCATATGTTCTCCTACATGTGTGGTATATAAGCCACACTAGGAGAACATATGAGCAAATGCAAACCGAAATCTCACCCCACGATGATTACTAGCAGACTAACATGTCACAAGAAATATTCCCAAACTGTCCACCAGGACAATTTGAGAATTTGCAAGACTAAGGCTTACAAATTCTCAAACGGGTCTAAAGGTTAATTAAAGTGCTGTGATTATGGAAGTCCGAAGACAATCGAACTTATGCTTGTTATTCTTAACTTCTTGTGAATTATACATGTAATCACTAACTTTTCTAAGATTATTGTGTCAAATACAAATGTTTGTGAATACTAAAATATAAATCATTGAAACTAGTAATTTGTTGCTGGAAATTAAATAATATTACAACAAAACATTTTTTTTAGCATTTCAAAATGTAATGCATCATTAAGTTTGCAGCAGAATATAAATAATCAAGACATAACAAATGTAAATGAGTATAAATGCACAAATACTATTATCATAAACATTCTGCTTAAATTAATTATTGCATAAATATTATGTAAATTAAATAATCTAGCATTACAAATATTATTGAATAATCAAGACATAAAAAACAGTCAATCCAAACAGCTTTATTGAAAAAACAGAGGGGGAAGGGGGGTTTCCCCCCTCCCCCCTGTTAAAGAAAAAAAAATTTTTCTTTTTTGTCACAGTGGCCTGGCCACCGTGGCTAGGCCACTGCGGCCACGGCAGCGGCCGTGGCCGGAGAAGACGGCCACGGCAGCGGCCGTGGCCGCCTTGTCCGGCCGCGGCCACGGCCGTGGCCGGACATGAAAAGAAAGGGGGGGCGGGGGGGTTTCCTCCCCTCCCCCCTGTTTAAAAAAAAAAAATTTTTATTACAGTGGCCTGGCCACCGTGGCCAGGCCACTGCCGGCCACGGCAGCGGCAGTGGCCGGAGAAGACGGCCACGGCAGCGGCCGTGGCCGCCTTGTCCGGCCGCGGCCACGGCCGTGGCCGGACATGAAAAGAAAGGGGGGGCGGGGTTTCCTCCCCTCCCCCCTGTTTAAAAAAAAAAATTTTTTTTTATTACAGTGGCCTGGCCACCGTGGCCAGGCCACTGCCGGCCACGGCAGCGGCCGTGGCCGGAGAAGACGGCCACGGCAGCGGCCGTGGCCGCCTTGTCCGGCCGCGGCCACGGCCGTGGCCGGACATGAAAAGAAAGGGGGGGCGGGGGGGTTTCCTCCCCTCCCCCCTGTTTAAAAAAAAAAAAAAATTTATTACAGTGGCCTGGCCACCGTGGCCAGGCCACTGCCGGCCACGGCAGCGGCCGTGGCCGCCTTGTCCGGCCGCGGCCACGGCCGTGGCCGGACAAGAAAGAAAGGGGGGGCGGGGGGGTTTCCTCCCCTCCCCCCTGTTTAAAAAAAAATTTTTTTTTTTGATTACAGTGGCCTGGCCACCGTGGCCAGGCCACTGCCGGCCACGGCAGCGGCCGTGGCCGGACAAGAAAAGAAAGGGGGGGCGGGCGGGTTTCCTCCCCTCTCCCCTGTTAAAAAAAAAAATTTTTTTTTTTGATTACAGTGGCCTGGCCACCGTGGCCAGGCCACTGCCGGCCACGGCAGCGACCGTGGCCGGAGAAGACGGCCACGGCAGCGGCCGTGGCCGCCTTGTCTGGCCGCGGCCACGGCCGTGGCCGGACAAGAAAAGAAAGGGGGGCGGGGGGTTTCCTCCCCTCCCCCTGTTTAAAAAAAAAAAATTTTTTTTGATTACAGTGGCCTGGCCACCGTGGCCAGGCCACTGCCGGCCACGGCAGCGGCCGTGGCCGGAGAAGACGGCCACGGCAGTGGCCGTGGCCGCCTTGTCCGGCCGCGGCCACGGCCGTGGCCGGACAAGAAAGAAAGGGGGGGCGGGGGGGTTTCCTCCCCTCCCCCCTGTTTAAAAAAAAAATTTTTTTTTGATTACAGTGGCCTGGCCACCGTGGCCAGGCCACTGCCGGCCACGACAGCAGCCGTGGCCGGAGAAGATGGCCACGGCCCTGCCGTGGCCGGAGAAGACGGCCACGGCAGCGGCCGTGGCCGTAGGGAAATAAATAAAAAAAAAATCATTTTTTTTAGATTATCGGAGCTTACCTTGGTTGAGATGAGATCGCCGGGTTGCCGGAGTCGGATGCGATCGTCGGGTAGCCGGAGGACGGGGATGCGCCGGAGATTGGAGCTTTAGCTTCACGGCGGCGCTAGGTCAAGACGGGAAGGAGGAAAGGAGAAGGGATCCGGCTTAAATATAGGGAATTAGCGACGCCAAAATTGCGTCGCAATTGGCGTGCAAATTTTTTTTTTTTTTTTTAGCGACGCACTATGGCGTCGCTAATTCATCATTAATACATGTTTTTAATAATTTTTTGAAAACATAGCGACGCCACTAAATGCGTCGCTGAAGCGTCGCTAAATTGGCGCCATCACTTGGCGAGAAAAATATTTTATTTTCTAATAATTGCGTCGCTAAGGCGTCGCAATAATTTTTTTAATAATTTAAATAGATTAAAATAAAAACTTATTACAAATATTGCGATGCAACAATTGCGTCGCAATTATTTTTAAAATATTTTAAATAAAATATTTAAATTTATTATAATAATTGCGACGACAAATGGCGTCGCAATTTATTTAATAATATTTATAAATGATTATATTTATAATTAATGTTAATAATTGCGACGAGAAATGGCATCGCAATTTATTTTATAAAATTTTTAATTACATAAACTTATTTAAAAAGATTGCGACGATCGTCGACGATCCAACGGTTGCGATCGATCCAAGCCCTGATCCCGATCGGCGACGACTGATCGCGGACCGCGGCAATCGGTCCGATCGGCAAAGGTCGGACGGTTGCGATCGATCCAAGCCGTGATCCCGATCGGCCACGACCTATCTCGGACAGTTGCAATCCGTTCGAGATCGACGACGATCCGACTGTTGCGATCGATCCAAGCCGTGATCCCGATCGGCCACGACCGATCTCGGACAGTTGCAATCCGTCGAGATCGGCGACGATCCGACGGTTGCGATCGATCCAAGCCCTAATCCCGATCGGCGACGACCGATCGCGGACCGCGGCAATCGGTCCGATCGGCAAAGGTCCGACGGTTGCGATCGATCCAAGCCGTGATCCCGATCGACCACGACCTATCTCGGACAGTTGCAATCCGTCCCAGATCGACGACAATCCGACGGTTGCGATCAATCCAAGCCGTGATCCCAATCGGCCACGACCGATCTCGGACAGTTGCAATCCGTCAGAGATCGGCGACGATCCGACTGTTGCGATCGATCCAAGCCCTGATTCCGATCGGCGACGACCGATCGTGGACCGCGGCTATCGGTCCGATCGGCAAAGATCCGACGGTTGCGATCGATCCAAGCCCTGATCCCGATCGGCCACGACCTATCTCGGACAATTGCAATCCATCCCAGATCGATGATGATCCGACGGTTGCGATCGATCCAAGCCCTGATCCCGATCGGCCACGATCGATCTCGGACCGTGGCGATCCGTCCGAAATCGGCGACGATCCAACGGTTGTGATCGATCCAAGCCCTGATCCCGATCGGCCACGACCTATCTCGGACAGTTGCAATCCGTCCCAGATCGACGATGATCCGACGGTTGCGATCGATCCAAGCCCTGATCCCGATCGGCCACGATCGATCTCGGACCGTGGCGATCCGTCCGAAATCGGCGACGATCCAACGGTTGCGATCGATCCAAGCCGTGATCCTGATCGGCCACGACCTATCTCGGACAGTTGCAATCCATCCCAGATCGACGACGATCCGACGGTTGCGATCGATCCAAGCCGTGATCCCGATCGGCCACGACCGATCTCGGACAGTTGCAATCCGTCAGAGATCGGCGACGATCCGACTGTTGCGATCGATCCAAGCCCTGATTCCGATCGGCGACGACCGATCGCGGACCGCGCTATCGGTCCGATCGGCAAAGATCCGACGGTTGCGATCGATCCAAGCCCTGATCCCGATCGGCCACGACCTATCTCGGACAGTTGCAATCCGTCCCAGATCGACGATGATCGACGGTTGCGATCGATCCAAGCCCTGATCCCGATCGGCCACGACCGATCTCGGACCGTGGCGATCCATCCGAAATCGGTGACGATCCAACGGTTGCGATCGATCCAAGCCCTGATCCCGATCGGCGACGACCGATCGCGGACCGCAGCAATCGGTCCGATCGGCAAAGGTTCGACGGGTGCGATCGATCCAAGCCGTGATCCCGATCGGCCACGACCTATCTCGGACAGTTGCAATCCGTCCGAGATCGACGACGATCCGACGGTTGCGATCGATCCAAGCCCTGATCCCGATCGGCGACGACCGATCGCGGACCGCGGCAATCGGTCCGATCGGCAAAGGTCCGACGGTTGCGATCGATCCAAGCCGTGATCCCGATCGGCCACGACCTATCTCGGACAGTTGTAATCCGTCCGAGATCGATGACGATCCGACTGTTGCGATCGATCCAAGCCGTGATCCCGATCGGCCACGACCGATCTCAGATAGTTGCAATCCGTCCGAGATCGGCGACGATCCGACGGTTGCGATCGATCCAAGCCCTGATCCCGATCAGCGACGACCGATCGCGGACCGCGGCAATCGGTCCGATCGGCAAAGGTCCGACGGTTGCGATCGATCCAAGCCGTGATCCCGATCGGCCACGACCTATCTCGGACAGTTGCAATCCGTCCGAGATCGACGACGATCTGGCTGTTGCGATCGATCCAAGCCGTGATCCCGATCGGCCACGACCGATCTCGGATAGTTGCAATCCGTCCGAGATCGGCGACGATCCGACGGTTGCGATCGATCCAAGCCCTGATCCCGATCAGCCACGACCTATCTCGGACAGTTGCAATCCGTCCGAGATCGGCGATGATCCGACGGTTGCGATCGATCCAAGCCCTGATCCCGATCGGCCACGACCGATCTCGGACCGTGGCGATCCGTCCGAGATCGGCGATGATCCAACGCTTACGATCGATCCAAGCCCTGATCCCGATCGGCGACGACCGATCGCGGAACGCGGCAATCGGTCCGATCGACGACGATCCGAGGGTTGCGATCGATCCAAGCCCTTATTCTGATCGGTCACGATCGATTTTGGAACGATCGCTATTTAACATAATTAATTTTTTTAAATATATAACGACGCAAAGGGTTGCGTCGTATTTTTTTAATATGATAATTATAATATATAAAAAATTAACTTTAATTCAAATAATTACGATGCAACAAGTACGTCACTATATTAAAACATAATTTTTCAAATTAATATTTTCGCTTATTACATCGCTAATGCGTTGCTATTTAACATAATTAATTTTTTAAAAAGATTGCAACTCAATGTGTTACGTCGTAATTATTTTTTCTCATATTTATAATTTATCAAATTTAATTTTATTTAAAATTATTGCGACGCATTTATTGCATCGCTATATTAAAAATAATTTTAATTTATTTTTTGATTTATTGCGTCGCTAATGCGTCGCTATTTAAAATATTAATTTTTTCCAAAATATTGCGATGCACTGGTTGGCGTCGCAATATTTTTTAAAATATTACCACTGCAAAATAATTTCATTTAAATTATTTGCGATGCAATTGTCTCGTCGCTATATTAAAAATAATTTTCCTATTTTTCTAGTTTATTGCGTCGCTAAGGCGTCGCTATTTAAAATATTTAATTCTTTTCAAAATATTGCGACGCACTGGTTGGCATCGCAATATTTTTTAAAATATTACCACTGTAAAAAATATAATTCCATTTAAATTATTTGCGATGCAATTTTTGCGTCGCTATATTAAAAATAATTTTTTTATTTTATAATTTTATTGCGTCGCTAAGGCGTCGCTATTTAAAATATTTAATTCTTTTGAAAACATTGCGACGCACTGTTATGCGTCGCAATATTTTGTAAACTATTTATACTTTAAATAATATAATTTTATTTAAATTATTTGCAACGCATTTGTTGCGTCGCTAAATAAAAAATTATTTTTCTTATTTTTTAATTTATTGCGTCGCTAATGCGTCGCTATTTAATATATTTAATTCTTTTAAAAACATTGCGACGCAATGTGATGCGTCGCAATATTTTTTTCCGATAATTAGATTTTATAAAATTAAATTTAATTTCAATTATTTGCGACGCAATTGGTGCGTTGCTAAATTAAAAATAATTTTTCTAATTATCTATTTTATTGCGTCGCTAATGCGTCGCTATTTAAAATATTTAATTCTGTAAAATAAATTGCGACGCAATATTTGCGTCGCAATATTTTTATTAATATTTATATTTCATAAAAAATTAATTTAAAAATATTGCGACGCAATATTTGCGTCGCAATATTAAAAATTTAATTTTTTTTTGATTTTTGGTTAATTGAGTCGCTAATGAGTCGCTAATGCGTCGCAATATTTTGTTGTCACAAAGGCGTCGCAAAGAGGTCGCAATTTAGCGATGCAATTTTGCGTCGCTAAATTTGCGTCGCTATTTCGGTATTTTCTTGTAGTGATGGAAGCTTCTAACTTCACAGATATATATCACTAGAGTTGATCATTTAGCAATTGCTTTAATTTTATCTAGATGACTTTGATTCCCTAGGCTAAGACAAAGAACCCAAGGAAGATGACTTCAACCTGCATGCAGCAACACTTCTTTAGGATAATATTCAATTTTTTCAGCCTTAGGATTCTTATTAGTTAAAAATAGTCCAAGTGCTCCGCAAGTATCTTAGCATAAACAAGAATATCATCAAAATAACTATTGATAAAATTATTCATGGAAAACTTCAAGCTTTGGTTCATGACTTGCATAAATGTGCTTGGAGCATTAGTCAAAGCACAACACAAGCCCATCACATAGACCTGCTTTAGTTTTGAAGTTCATTTTTTATTCATCGCCCACCTTTATCAACATTTGATTATACTTTAGATCAATTTTGGAGAATATAGCTAAACCAACTAACATATCAAGCATATCATCAAGCCTCAATATGGGAAATTGATTCTTGAGAGTAATTTTGTTGATCATCCAACTATCAATGCAAATCCTCTAAAATCCATCTTTCTTGGGGTGTAGCGATAGGACTCTATGCCAACTAAAGCTCTCTACAGTAAACCCTTATCCAATACATCTTTTAGCTTACACTTTTAAGTCATCGTGCTTGGTGAGACTGATGCCATAGTGAGCAAGTTGGGTAACAGAGCTCCTAGGATAGGGTTCATAGCATGTTATAAATAGAAATGGATTTTTAGATATGGATTGAATGATTGATAAGTAGGTTATACTTTTCTTTAAATCTAAGCTAGTTATATTGAATAAGTTTGACCATTTAGTTTTGACATAGCTTGAACTAAAATTAACCAACAATATGGCTAATTAGTTAGTATGGCTGAGCTCTCATAACCCAAGTCATGGGATTAAAAATAAATTGGATAAGGATATGATATTAGTTTATCCATATCCATATTTATTTTTATTTAGCGAATGTGAATACAAATATAAAAATTAGTCGTATATAAAGATTCATATTCATATTTGTTTTAAACAAATGTAGATATGATTCATATATTAAAAGTATGGATATAAATATAGATATAAGTTAGAAAATTAAATTTTATGACCTCTAAATCAATATATCATTAGGTGGAAGGTGAATTATTTTTCTTGAAAGTTCATTAATGTTATAATTAAGAGGCTTAATTATAAGCAAGACTAGATCATTAGAAATAGATTGAATCTATCCATACCATCTTTCTTTGGTGGATATGGATACCAATACATATATTAGTGAAATGCTTAAATTTATATTAATATCCAGATGCATTCAGACATAAGAAAGAATTTAGACAAATATGATCTAATTTACTTTAACCCCTCTTAATATTCATGAAAGCCACCTAAATCATGCAATGCATACGTACCATACTTCTAAATTTTACCTTGGCCACATCAAGATCTATACTCCATGTGCCACTTGTATGGCAAGTATTTCTATGGATGATAATGATTTTTGTCTTCCTTCTTAAATATTAATTAGAGTACATTGACAAAAAAAAAACTATTTTTTATTTATATTTTTACCATAGATAATTTTAAAATATATTTTTAAATTGTTATCCAATCATTATACTATTTGAGGATTGCTAGAAAAGTATTTTCATATATGCAAGTTGTCCCAATAAAATTAAAAATCAACAATTTGAACAGGAAATAGAAATAAAAATAGCTTATTTTTCAAATAATATTTTTTAAAATCCTACAAAAAAAATACTTTTGCAAGATTTCAAATAATTATATAAGTGGAAAATTTTGTTTTATATGTTATTTTAATCTATATTTTGAAGCTCACTTCCAAGTGCAGTCTCTTGACGCCCTCGATCCCCATGGTTCAACTGAAATGAAAAGGAATATGATATAGGTGTACATGGGTCTGCCAACAGAAGGACCCAAGCGCCTTCAATGCATCCTTAGGAAAGGCCACACACATCAATGTCATGTTGATGAGCGAACTTTGATTACATATAAGGGTCAGAACTCATCAAGCGTAGCCTGTTCCTTGTGACGCGGAGCTCCTGAGGCCTGCCCTCCTCGCAGTTCTGGAAGCCGGAGCTGCAATGCTGATGTCATGCATTTAGACTGGCCTGAGTTGCCCACCCAAACTGAGGGCTATTTAATGGGCTGGCAGTTGTTACCTGGTCGCTAAGTGCAGTGCTTGTGGGGGACGAAGACTGGGTGCTTAAAGGCATGAACATCAGATGCAAGCCAATGAGCACGAGGGATGCATGCATGCTTGCTTGTCTTCATGTTCCAAATTGCCACCTGAGGTAATTACAATAGAAAGAAACTGCCTAGCATCATGATCAGGTCAATTTGGCTTGGAGTTGTATGCTAGTGCAGCTCAAATGAATCAATAAACATGCACCATGTTGTTGAGTAAGTTGCATAGTTTTATAAGCACTTTCCTTAGATTAACCTTACCAAAATCAACAGGCTTTAATAGTTCTGGCTCAAGCCTCAGTTAGTCATTGTAATTGTTTAAATATTAGAGTGCAACATTTTTTTTTTTTGAGCTCCCCAGTAGACGGGGAATGTATTGAAAAACAGAAGAAAGAGTAGAATAGATATCTACTAGGAAATTACAGTAAATCAACACATAAATCAACTTGAGCTGCTTGTTGCTAGCTCTGCAACTCGTTGGGCTCCACCTGCACGCCTGACCCTTTTCTTCGATCTCCTTTTTGATAGTAGCACTGCATAGTTTGAACTTACAGCCATCATAATTATAGGGGGCATTTGGTAGCCCAAATAGGATGGTCGCGATAAACTTAGATCACTGGTGAGGGCACGAGCCAAGGTGGTCAATAAACCAACGAAATAGAAGGAGAAAGGAGGCGAGGACAGAATCCCATGGTCAGGTTTCATTGGATGAAAAAGTGGAGTAAAGAGAGGAGGGACCAAACGACAATGGGTCCTCACTGATCGTTAGCCTTTGGTCTCAGTTAATCATCAGTGGATGCAACGAAAAAGAAAAGGATGTAAAATGGGAGGCACATCGATCATTAGATAGAGGTTTCATTGTCATGAAGCAAAAGAGGGAAAGATAGGGTAGTGAAGCTTCGGTTTCTACGTATGTTTGAGATGAGCAATCATCGAAGCAGGGCGAGGGAAGATTATTTGGCATGAATTTTGGGTAATTTTGTGGCTTTCTGCATGCTTTTGGAATGCAAAATTTTCAAATGCACAAGAAAAGTTTTTAAAATATAAAAATATCGGTTAAGATTTGCCACTTTCTTTTAACTTGGAGAACCTATTAGTTTAGTTCATAACAGGTTAACTTAAAAGCTTAAAGGTAGTGTCAGGTTTTTACTAAAAATTAAAGAATATGAAAAGAAGTTTTAGAAGATTTACTACTTGCATGGAAATTACGCATCCTATCTTGCACCTAACAAGATGTTTTCTTCCCATTAACGTCCCACCTCAACTCAACTCAACTCGACTCATCTAAGCTTTTTTTCAACTACATTGGATCGGCTATATAAATATGCTTTCCATTAACGTCTCACCTAATGGACCCAATTTTAGCATTGCAATATGATTGGGACTTTTGATCTTCAAATGGATGAGGCTATGTTTGATCTCTAAGGATGCAATGCAAAGGGAAATCCAAATGGCCCTTAAATTATTGGAAAACAACGTATAACGAGAAAGCAAGTCATCTAAACTTCTAACCCAACCACCTATTTATAGGTGCACTTCTTGGTGGCTAATTATCCTAATTCGTTGACAAGAACAGCAACTAATATGTATTGAAATTGAGGAAATGTTGTCAAATTCTTCTCATATCATTATCTTTTAAATTAAAAGGCAATTAAATCAAAGTTTTAATTTGTGGAACCAATCATGATGCAATAAAGTTTGTTTCGATGTCATACCAAGACACCATGTGCTACAAATGCCAAGTTCATGCTGGTAATGGTGTTAACGCAGCGTACATGAATATTTGGAACGTCCTTCAAATCGATAAAGCATTCGTCTTAACAATGATAATCTTAATGATTATAATCATAATAATAAAAAATTAAATTTGGTAGGATGATTATTTGTCCATTTACTTAATTATATATGGTAAATATATGTCAAATAATTTATGAAGTTAGATTTATCTACACTCATACGTAGCTGAGTCCAAATTTGTTAACCTTCCTCAACCTTAAATTCACATGAATCTTAAATCCTGTTGCCTAGTTAAGCAACCCAAGAGTAGGGTGAATTAGATTTTTTTGAAAAATCAATAAGTACGTGCAATTTTAAAACCAAGGATCAAAAAATACTATGTAAAGTAAAGTGAAGAGCAATTAAGCATAAAAAGCCAATCATGTACCAACACAAGAGATTTATAATGGTTCGGTACCAACCTTGCACCTATATCCACTCTCGAAGGACCTCTTGTAAATTCACTCCATTAATCATTTCCTCAACGCTTACAATCCCTAGCTAACTCAGCTAGCTTCTTATTTACATGGCACGAAAAGGCCAAACAAACCATCAATTTTGGGTTTGGCACACTCAAAATAAGTTTCAACTAAGTTGAAACTCAAATAAGCAGGAAATGATACAAGTATCAGAGTATAAAAGCTCCTAAGTGAGCAAATAAGATAATGATAACACTTTACAAATTTATGAAAAGAACTCCTCTTAAATGAGCTTCTCCTTCTTAAATATTGTATCTTGAACACTTGAGGAAGCTTCTTGAGTTATTTGGTGGAGCCTTGAATGAGCTTTTAATAACCTTGAATCCCTTGAAGTACAATAGCTCTTGAAACAAAGAAGGCTAAAATTTTATCTGATTTTTCTTCAATTTTTCCTTTATTTCCATACTTAAAACTTCTTAAAAGCTCCTATAAATCACTCATTTGAGCTTGTATTTATAGTCTTCTGAATGATTATAATGTTCACTAGCTGTTTTTGACCATTAGGAGTGGTTGCATTGAAGATTACATAGGCTGGAACGTATCAGAACTAGTTGCTAAAAAGCATGTCACTCGGTTAGTCGGCTACCATGCTAGCTAACTTCACTATGCTCACTGTAAGATGCCACAGTAGTCAGCTACCATGCCGACTAATTGGTTCTTGACTTCAGTAATTTTTGTTTGTGACCCAGATTTCACTCAGTAACTGGTATGGGAGTCGGCTACTTTATTCTGGGATGGATTCTTCTCATGTTTGTCAGCTACCATGTTGACTAATTGAATCGTGCTCTCTATAACTTCAGTCTGACACTTAAATTCACCTCAGTAACTAGCATGGGAGCTAGCTACTTAATTCCAAATCATCAAAATTCATTCCAAGGATATGAAAAGTTCTTGTTTTGATGCATCCAAGGGTAATAGCTCTTGCATCTTGATTTTTCTTCATGGAATATCTTCTTAAACATTCGAATCTTAATAATTTAAAGTCTGAATCATCCTTTTTTGGTCTTGTTCTTCTTAAAAACTTCCTTCCTAGAGCCAAAGACATTATTAAGAGCCTGAATTCCATGTTCTTCTTCTTGATGACTAATGAATACCTGCATTTTATTGTAACTCCATACCAAACTCATTAGCCACTTAATTATTTTGTGATCATCAAAATCAATATGGGATCAACAAATCCATCTCATATCATACTATGCATAAAATGATTTTGCTATGCTAAAAAATAAAAATGTTAAGTCATATTTTTATTTTTTTAATTAAAGCATAGAGATACGAATGATATTCTATTATGTTATTCATAACTTTTTTATTGAAGAAAAGAGATATAAGCCATATTATGATTCTTTTAACTAAAATATAAAAATATGGGTCATATCCTTATTAATTATGTTGCTTATTTACTTTTTTTTCCTAAAAAATAAGGATATGAAATATATCTCTATTCTTTGGTTAAAAGAATAGGGATATGGCCTATATTTCTACTTTTCAAGGATAAAAGTATATGAGTAATAGAATAGAAATAAATAAAAAAAACTATTTCACACATAGTATGTTATAAAAAATAAAGTATATTTATAAAAATGGCACAGATACGATATATTATAGTTAACAAATGATTTTTTGCTTCAAAATTAGTGTGAATTTAAGACTGAAGAAAGATGAACAAACTTGGATTTGTTTGTATGCGAATGTAGCTAAGCTTATCTCTAATTTATAGGATTTTAAGAATTTATGTTGAGAAATGCCAAAATGGCCTTTTTTTTTTTTTCTTACGATGTATTCTTCTTGGAAAGACCTTTAAAAAAAAAAATTGGACAGGCTCATATTTGACCAGACATTTGGCGGATGTGATGTGTGTGTATATATATATATATATATGGATGAAATCCTAATACATATAGTGATAAAATAAAAAAAATAAAAAAATATAATATTTATATAAGTAAATGATAAAAAAGATATAAACAACAAAAATTATTATTTGAAGGCCACAAAACCTCTGTATATCACTACTTAATCATTCTATCACCTTATATTTTCAATCTTTCTCCATTTCAACTATAAGTAAGAGTCAGGGTCCTTCCTTGCCTTAAATAAAAAAAATTTAATAATTACAAAATTTCTTTTATTTCTATATGATTTTTATTTGTCATATATACATAATTATGGTCAGGTTGCTTGCTATCCTTTACGAAGAAATCTTCAAAGCAACTCATTTTTATTTCTAGATATTTAGATATCTAAATTATGTTTGAAGTGATGAAATTTGTATCTAATTATTTTTATTTTAAAATAATAACAAGCATGCTATGGATGATTTAAAGATCAAATAATTTCTTACAAATTATCAAAAAATTCACTAATATCAAACCTTGGTAAAACATCTTTCAAATTTTATGCATGTAAAATCTTCGCATCAATTTCTCTCCCTTTCTCCATCTTTCCAAAACACATAGATATAGGCAACATTATTAGTGTTTAAAGTTTGGACAAAGCTATTATTATGTATCAAGATTTAAGCATAAAATACATTGTATGGCATCCAACTTGATGGTCTTCATTGTTTGCCCTGAATGATGTAGTTGAAAATGCCTACAAAAGGATGCAAATGTCATGAAAACTTATTATTAATACAATAAAGGATTCCTACCAAGTTGTTTGGTTGGCCTATGGCAGGTTCATGATATGTCCCATGTATGGGCTTAGAAATAGGTGGAACACAATGAAAAGTTGTAACGACCCGAGCCCACAAACCCATAAATCCGTTTCATTATAAGAAAGCAAGATGGACAATGTTCATACCAACTTGGGCCACCACAGTCCAAAAGGGATCCAATTGGTACTTGTCCATCTTCCTTAACTGGTTAGAAAATGTCCAGAGGCACATAATTGCAACCACCAGGCTGGTAGGATTCTAGAGGTAGCCACACAGATTCAAGATGTGAATCCCATCCCATAGATGCAGTACTTTGCCCATGCGTGGCACTTAACTCTTGCACTTCTGGCTGGTGCGTGGCTTTGATAGCATATTGTAATGATCCGACCCCGTAAACCTACAAACTCATTTCATTATAAGAAAGCAAGATGGACAAGGTTCACACCAACTTGGGCCATCACAGCCCAAAAGAGATCCAATTAGTACTTGTCCATCTTTCTTGTAAATCATACAATCAACTCCCAATTTTTCGATGTGGGGTTATTGGGAGAGGCATCACAAGAGTGCAAGCCATTAATTCTGATGTCGCATCTTTATTTATGGCATAAATTGACATTTAATAAGGTATTCAAATCATGGGCCATGATCAAATAGGAAAGAACTTGGGACACCTTTGAATTGCCTTCTTTTGAGGTCATCAATTTAAAAGAGTGAATTGACATATACTCGCAGGGTTCAAAGCACTGATCAGATTTAGATCAAATATCAACATATCACTAACTATATTTCTGTTTCATAATAATGAATGCAGATGTGAATATTAAGCAGTTACTAAAATATGCAGGCATATTTCTTTTAGAGGAACAGGGCCATGAATCAAATGTTAACAATTCAGATATAAATCAGTGTGTAAATCAAATAACTAAAGTTATGGATATGGTATCTGGACACTTTATATTTTATTATCAAGCCACCTTTTTTCATTCTTTAAATATAAACAGATCCACACACACAAAAATGCTATCTATCCACTTAAATTTTTCATTCTTGCAGTCAATCATGATACTTGCTAGGTTGCATCATTAAATTGAAAAACTAACTATCAAGCATGCAATTAAAGATCCCATCATAATAAAAGAATTTAAATTAAAAATATAATGGTATTATCTGTTTTTGTTTGATATCCATATCTATTTTCTTTGGCAAATATAAACTCAGCTGTGGATGTCCATCAAATGCTAAAATTTGTTTATTCACAAATCTATCTTCATCCCTAATAATAAATAATAGGAATGGAAACCTTATTTTGAATTGTTTGAGTCGATGGAGCATGCTATCTCTTTATCTATCTATCTATTTATCAAATAATTTAATCCTTTGCATCTAATAATTACCTTTTAGTTTTAGACTCAAACTTTTTTCGTTATTTTCTTAGTCTCATTAACACTATCATAGAGTTTATAGCCCATAGTTGTGGATCTTTTTCTACAAAAAAAAAAAAAAAAATAATAATAAAATACACGAGGAAGGAGGAGAAACTGCTTCATTTCTTACCGATCTTTTAACACTTCCTTTCGCCTCAGGCCACCACCATTGATGCTTCACATCAAATTAAAATGCATTAGATGCTTTTGACTTGCACTGCTTTGCAAGATCAAGTAATATGTTTTCTGGTAGCTTTGAAGGGTAAAATGCCCGGCTGTTGATTGAGAACCTGACATTGTACCTGAAGCTTTACTTTGCGCTAAAAAGTCAAGTGCTGCGCCCACATGGTACTTTGGAACCAGGCTTCAGTGTCAGTTGTTTCTAGAGTACTCTGAAATTAGATTTTGGGGGTTATCTCTTTGGAAAATCCAGCAATAGCAAGGATCATTAAAATATTTCTGGGTGTTCTTCTTGGAGTGTTTTGCTAATGAACCAGTTGTTGATTTGAGCTCTTTGGTCTAGGCTTTTCAGGTTTCTTGTTTGATAAAGCCATTTCATATAGTATCTTGGTGATCTCCTCCTCCTCCTCCTCTTCTCTCTCTCTCTCTCTCTCTCTCTCTCTCTGCGTGTTTTCTCTTCTTTTTTGTGATTAGAAAAGCTGTGTACTGTCCCACATTATACTCATACAATTCAAGGTATATCCTGCAGTGCATTGATAAATTTATGTACGACATCAAAAGGTAACTAAATGCAAAATAAATAAGAGAAGCCATGCTAAGATGTTGGGTGCTAATAATAATGATTTAAATATGGGGCTCTCATTTCCAACAAATTAGAGTTTGGACTAAATGATGCAAAAATTCACATTATGAAACCTTAGAAAACATATGAGATGGAACATATAGATGCTCAAAACACCAGTATCAATGTATCAGTATAGATTATAAAGATGAAGCTTAAAAAAGATAAATGCAATAATAATCAATAAAATTGTTTCTCAAAAAATAATAACGATGGATGATGCAAAGCAATAGACAAGGTTTCCTAAGAAAAACAAAATGTCTCCTCAGTGGGTGAATGAAAACAAATGGCTTCTCCCTTGACTACCTAATGAAGCTCATCAAAACACTTGAGCTACCAAGAAATGAGCAGTGCATTGAAAACCAACCTACTGCTATTCTACTTGGTTTCATGCAGTTCTGCTGCATTTAATTCCACAATAATCTTCTTTTATTCATCACTTCACCACTGCAGCAGAAATCAAGTTTTTTACATAAAGTGTTAACTCCCATTTTAAATGCAGCATTTATTCATTCCCCTGTTCGTGTGAAGATCAGTCACCCACCCCATTTCTTCAAAGCACGCATCACATGCAGAGTGGCTTCAAGGAATGCCCTCAAGACGATTCCTTCAACACCTACCATTGGAGAAGTCCTTCCTTAAAAGATGGTAGTAATTGGCCAACCTAGTTAGCTGCTCGCTTCAGCCTACCGTCCTCCAGTCATTTAAGGACTTGAATAGGCCTCCATGCTGGCTTTTACTACACTTCTCTGTCAGAAAAATTAGCGATTGCTTTCATTTCATCCCAGTGGAACCACAATCACAAGAATTTTTCACGTCAGATATGGAATGAATAAGGTTGTTAAGTTGCAATCTAATTGAAGAGTGTACGGTTGCAATAAATGTTTAAAAAGCATAGTAAATTCACAATTAATAGGTGAAAAAAGCCTTCTGAACATTTGCAGCGCAAGTACTAAAATAAAGTTGCAAACTGGCCGTCCAAAAGATGAATATTATGAATGAAATGGGATGAATATGACCAGTGACTCTTTCTTTCAGAGTTGAAGACACCATGCTATTCCAGGGAAGAAGATTGCAGGCTAGAAAAGCCTCACCATTAGGCTATTGTGGACAGCCTGGAGCTTTATATCTATCAAAATGTAACATGGGGCATCAAAAGCATTGTGAAAGTACTGAGTAAATGGCTTGCAGAAGAACAGCAAATTAGACAATTTATGGTACTATCCATGGTCACTAAGTCCAAATGATTTGTTTCCTCTATTGAACAATGAAGTCCATACGTGAGGAAATGGTGTTAAATGTCAAGGTGAGCAGCAAATTAATAGAATGAGAAGTGATGGTTAGAACTTAGAATTTTATTGAAAGAGTGACAGCTTCCTATAAATGTTTGAATTTGCCTGAGGCATTCCCTTAAACACACCAAATTAACAAATAGTCAAGTCGTATGATGATAACAGAAAACTCTAGTCAATGAAGACATGGCAGGGAAAGATTTCTAAAGAAATTAAGAAAGCCCTAGACAGATAAAAACCGTTAAATATTAAGGTTATACTCAGTTTATCAGGGAGGGAATAAGGTAATAAATTTGATCATACCATTACAGTAGTTCATCACTTAAAATGCCTATAACAACTCAATTCATTGAGACCAAGAATGATTTACTGTTTCATTTTGTTCTTCCTGGTGGTTTGTACAACTGTGCAGCAGCATGACCCTCTTGAGAAGCTTTCAAAAGGATCAGCACGTAACATCAGCAAATGATGCAAAGAATGCAGAGTAAAGGTCATGCCGAGCAGCATTTCAGTTAAATTAAGCTTTCATATACTCCAAGGTGGAAGGCTTACATTAAAGAATTGTAACCATCAACCTCAAGCTTCATGAGGACTATCTATTCAACAGTAAATAGCTACAGCCCTAACAATCTCCATAATAACCTACAGTTTCGACTATTCTAGGAGCGTAACAATGCAAAAGACCCCCAGCAAAAAAAAAAATTAAGATTCAATGAAGGTCTATGTCATCCGCATCCATTGTATCCACTACAGCAGAAGCAGCATCCCACTGTTTTAATAGCTTTAGGCACTGCTTCTGAATAAGAATTTAGTGAACGTAGAAAATGCCATCACTATTCTATAATTAAGACTGGAAATACCAGAAAATTTCGAAGGTCTCAAGCAGTCGCATCTACATGGAAGTGAACGGCTCGGCAGACTGGTTAGCATATGGCCAAGAAAGATACTTTGTCAATATATAATTATCCTTCGCAATGGAAGTTCTCACCATGCCTCTTTGTGCAAATGAGTAGAGCTACCTTAGTGGACCTAAAAGTCAAGAAAATAGAATTGAAAGGCTTTATTGTTAGTCAAATAATTATAATCATAAATATCCAGCCGTATCCCACCAGCTTGGGATTGACTATGGATTCTCATACCCCAAAAATTTCTGTTTAGGATCACATATACATCTAATATCATTTTAAGCTTTTCTGTCTTTTTTAGACAACCATCATCCATAACAACTTAGGTATTCCCTTCATTTCCAATATCCTTCAACAAACAAGTTATACCTCTCTTCTTGGAAACCCTTTAGATTTGCATTGTACATGTCCAGACCATCACAGACAAATTTCCATCACTTACCTCTTAGTTTGTGCATCTCCTAAAACTCTAACATATATACTTATTTCTTAATTCATCCTTTTAGTTTCATCACACATTTAGCTTGTCATTTTTATTTTTACTACACTAAACTTATTTTCTTGAACCCTCTTTGCTGCATTCTGAGCCATACAATATTGCAAGCCCTATTGTTGTTTAAATTTTTTCTTCGAGTTTTAATATCTAGTCTAATAATTAATTAAAAGATAGCAATGCATATGAAATGTCTTGTGGCGGGCATTTCAATAAAAGAATGAAAACCAACAAAATATATGCAATTAATAAAATTTACACAGTTAATGAACTTAATTAACACCACAAAGTTACTTTATTAGGTATAACTTAATAGGTCAAACAACTCCCAATGACCTCAAGATACAATGTACTATGGCCATTGTCTCTAAAAGAACCAGCAAAAATATTCAGTTACTTTTATAAACTTTCTGGTGGCTACTGCTGAGATCATAGTAAACTTGGAACCAAATATTAGGGTCATCTAAAATTTTATATTGGCTTGATAAATTAAACTTTCTTTTATTTATTTTATAAAATAAACATAGCATGAATTTCATTTTTCAAATAGACTTAACTTTTAAATCACCTATTTTAGCTCCTGAAATAAAAATATGGTGCAAAGAATTAGGCAATTATATACTTTACAACCAAATAATGAAGCAATCTTAAGTTTCAAACTTATAAAAGTTATGCCAAGGTTTGCCAAATCATCCAACTGAGTGGTTCAAAGTAAATTATACTAAACTATGCCTAAACTAAGATAGTTCATTGGCTCGTATTGGTATCAGCAAGTTTAGAATTTATACCATCTAGTACCAAATTGAACTACTTGCACTACAAGAAATTCATAAAATAGCGATGCAACTTAGCGACGCAAATATTCATCGCAAAATAACGACAAAATTGCGACGCAATTGCGACCCATAAAATTTAACGCCAATTAGCGAAGCATTAATCAGTCGCTAAATAGCGACGCATTTAGCGACTCCCAAAAATTTTCATGGCTAAATAGCGACTCTATTAGCGACTCATAAAAATGCATCATTATTTAGCGATGCATTTTAATGAGTCGCTAAATAGGGATGCATTAAAGTGAATCACTAAATAGTGACACACTTTAATGCATCGCTATTTAGTGACGCATAACTATGCACCACTATTTAGCGATGCAATGCGTTGCACTTTAATGCGTCGCTATTTAGTGATGCATAACTATGCGTCACTATTTAGTGATGCACAATTGCGTTACTAAATAACGACCTATAACTATAGTCGCTATTTAGCGATACATTTTGATGCGTCGCTATTTAGTGACGCATTAATGTACGTCACTATTTAGCGATGCGAATTGCGTCACTAAATAGCGATGCATCAAAATGCGTCGCTAAATAGCGACTCTTAGTTATACGTCATCATTTGTGATGCAATTGTGCATCGCTAAATAGTGGTGCATAGTTATGCGTCATTAAATAGCGACGCATTAAAGTGCATCGCTAAATTTAGCTATGCAATGCGACGCATAACCATGTATCACTAAATAGGGTTTTAAGGTTTTAGGGTATTTAGGGTTCAGGGTTTAGGGTTTAAGGGTTCATGGGTTCAAGGTTCAGGGTTTAAGGGATTCATGGTTCAGGGATTAAGGGTTTCAGGGGTTTAGGGGTTTAGGGTTTTAGCTAGGGTTTAGGGTTTTAGGGTTTTTTTAGGGTTTTAGGGTTTTAGGATTCTAGGGATTTTAGGGGTTTTAGGGTTTAGGGTTTAATTAGGGGTTTAGGGTTTTAGGGTTTAGGGTTTTAGGGGTTTAAGGATTAGGGTTTTAGGTTTTAGGGTTTTAGGGTTTTAGGGTTTAGGGTTTTTAGGGTTTAGGCTGCATTCTCAGCACAAAGACATGATCGGACTAAAGGCAGTGTCAGTCCTAGATATGACCTTGTAGTCGGCCATCCGGGCGCACCGTGGGGCCACCGGTGCACACCGTTCTGTGGGACGGACCGGCCGGCCCAGCCCAATGTTCAACTACGAGCTTTTTAACTGCAACAACTTAAATATACGCTATTGGAGCTGGAATTACCTCGGCTGCTAGCACCAGACTAGCCCTGTAATGGATCCTCGTTAAGGAATTTAGATTGTACTCATTCCAATTACCAGACTCAAGAGCTGGCCGGTATTGTTATTTATTGTCACTACCTCCCATGTCAGGATTGGGTAATTTGTGCGCCTGCTGCCTTTCTTAGATGTGGTAGTCATTTCTTAGGCTCCTCTTCGGAATCGAACCCTAATTCTTTGTCATCCATCACCACCATGGTAGGCCCCTACCCATATCCGAATTTTGGGGCACAAGGCCAAGCCCAACCCCCCCCCGGTCGCCACCAGGGCGGTAACCTGCGACAAGAGATCAAAGCGCCGCTGAGGGCGAAAGTGGAGAGAAAGGGACAGGAGCGCCGTCCATGGAAGGTTCCCAAAGGAAGCAGACATGTAACATCTAACATTGCGACCACTCACGTCACTCGGGGGCTCCAGCGAAACGAGCGTCATAGATTATAATATATCAATATATAAATTATCACTATATAATATGAATTAATATTATAAATATAATAATTAATATATAAAATTAACATTATATAATATTAATATTTAGCGATACATAATTGCGTCGCTATTTAGGGATGCATACTATATGTGTCGCTAAATAGCGATGCATATTCAATGTGTCACTAAATAGCGACGCATATAATATGCGTCCTAAATTCCCGCCAAACCTGGCTTTACCCCATCAAATTAGCGACCTAACTATGCATCGCTAATTAGCAACGCGTAAATGTGTTGCTAATTAGCGACGCTTAAAGTTTGCGTCACTATTTAGCATTGCAATTAGCGACACAATGCATTGCGTCGCTAATTAGCGATGATTAGAATTTGGCATCGCTAGTCCTCTTTTATAAACCCCCCAGGCCCTAATCCCTCCCTCTTCCTCCCTCCTTCTTCCCCACATCCGGCAGCGCCCCTGCCCTCTCCCTTCCTCCCTTTTCCTCCCTCCTTCTTCCCCACATCCGGCAGCGCCCCTGCCCTCTCCCTTCCTCCCTTTCCTCCCTCCTTCTTCCCCACATCCGGCAGCGCCCCTGCCCTCTCCCCTCCCTCCCTCCTCCTCCCTCCCTCTTCCCTACCTTCGGTGGCCCTCCGAAACCCCGATCTTCACGGCGGCCTTCTCCATCAAGTAAACCCCCCTTCCCCCCTTCTCCTCCCCCTCCCCCTCGCCGGCAAGGCCGCGGCCATGGCCTGGCAGCCACCGCGGCCTGGCCACAGCCCGTGGCCAGGCCATGGCATAAAAATTTAACAAAGCCCGCCCCCACCCCCCTCCCCCTCTCTCTGGTCGGCCGTGGCCGTGCCCTCACCGGCCACGGCCGTGGCCGTCGCCTGGCGGCCAGCCGCGCCTGGCCATAGCCCGTGGCTAGCCCACGGGCATAAAAAAAAATTAATACCCCCCCACCCCCCCTCCACCTCCCCTCCACCTCTCTCTGGCCGGCCGCGATCGCTCTCGCGGCCATGGCCGCAGCCGTGGCCTGGCAGCCGGCCACGGCCAGGCCACGGGCATTAAAAAAAATTACAACCCCCCCTCCCCCTCTCTCTGGCCAGCCGCGGCCGTGCCCTCGCCGGCCACGATTGCCAGGCCCATGCATTATAAAAAAAAAAGAAAACCCCCCACCCCTCCCCTCCCCCTCCCTCTGGCCGGCCGCGGCCGTGGCCAGGCCATGGGCATTTTAAAAAAAAGACCCAATCCTCCCTCTCCCTCCTTGTCCCTTCCTATTTGGCTGGACGCGGGGCGGCCATGGCCGCAACTTGGCCAGGCTACGGACATAAAAAAAAATCCAACCATGGCCAAATTTTTTTTAAAAACTAATAATTATAAAATAATCTAATTCTATAATAAATTTATTATAACATAATTATTTTATAATATAATATGATATTGTTAATATTATTACATAATATTATTATGTAATAATTATATATAATATAATATTATATAATAACATATTATAATAAAATTAAGATATATTATTTTATAGTATTGTAACATAATATAGAAATTATGGTATTCTAATAAATAATGATTGCAATATAACATCATTGTAATATTAGCTAATTAGTGGTTCTGATAGTAAATTAATTAAATAATTTGCTAAATAATTAATTAATGATTTTTATTAAATTAATTAAGCCATGATTAATTAGTGTTTTTATATTTTATTGTTAAATTTCTCAGCATGTTAAACTATGCATGATAGTTTATTGATGAACTTCTTACATATATTGTTGTATCTTATTTTTGTTATGAAATAGTTTTGACTTTGACTTTGATTTAAGTTATAAGAACATGATATATTGGGATATGTTATTTGGTTATGAGATTAAGTATGGCTTTAATAGATGTATGATGTGAGTATATTGAGGTATTAAATAATTTTTAAAATTATACTTAAGGGTTCCGTGGCGTATCATATGTTTCACGGTTGATGTGTTATAAAAATATCTGGCCCAGCCTGTCCATATTAAAACCATAGTATTATTAGATAATACTATGCATAAATATTAGATTAAGGTTATTATTTTGAACATAATAATCTTACGAAATTAGTGACTATAGACCACAATCAAATATGTATAATAGTCAAGAAAACTTTTTCACAAGCATAAGTTCGATTGTTTTTGGAATTGCATATTATTTCTCGCAGTACTATAACCTTTAGACTCGTTTAAGATATTGCAAGACTTAGTCTTGCATATTCTCAATTGTCGTAATGGACAGTTTGAGATTATTTTTTGCGATATGTTAGTCTGCTATTAGTTATCATTGGTTAGATTATGGTTTGTATTTCCTTATATATTCTCCTAGTGTGGTATATGCCACACATTTAGGAGAACATATAGAAAATACTGTTGAAATTTTAACGTAAATGATGATAATTAATAGCAGAATAACATATCACAGAAAATAATCTTGAATGGGATATGACCTTACCTTTTAGATATGAAGTGAAGGTAAAATAATTTAGGACACTTGCATACTTATGAAGTCTCACGAACTCCACGTGGCCTGGCCTTGCAGGGCAGACCTTAGCAGGGCCTGGCCTCATCAATTGGTTGCAATCATTAAAAATAAAATTGATTTATTATTATAAATGATTTAAATAGTTATTCTTTACCTTAGATGTGTAAAAGAAATAATTTAGTTATATATTATTAATACTAATATAGTTATATAATAATATGTCTTAGCATACCATGTATCGATACAATACTGCAGTAGAGATAATTAAAGCAGAACATCGATTATTAGAAAAGGTGTTCAATGTTGTAGCTGGGTTAATGAAGAAAGTTTTGCCAAATGATAATGTTGTAGCAGACAGTTTTTACTCAATGAAGAAGTTGTTACGTGGCCCTTGGGCTTCCAGTTAATAAGATCGATTGTTGCTTGAATAATTATATGATATATTGGGGTGAAGACTCAGACCTGAGATGTTATAAGATTTGTGGGCAATCGAGGTACACCAACGATGAAGGGAGAGCTAGTACAAGTAGGATGAAAAGTGTGCCTTACAAGAGGATGCATTACTTTTCTCTTACTCCATGCCTGCAGAGATTATACAGATCTGAGGCTACAGCTACTGATATGAGATGGCATGCCGAACATAAATCTAAAGAAGATGAAATGCGGCATCCATCAGATTCAAAGCTTGGAAGCATTTCAGTGAGAATCATCCTGATCTCGCCAAAGATATAAGGAATATTAGATTCGGTCTTTGTACCAATGGCTTCCAACCATTTGGTCAAGCGGGCCAACAGTATTCATGTTGGCCCATGATACTGATTGTATAACCTTCCTCCATAGAAATGCATGAAAGATACTGCAATGTTTTTAACAGTTTGGTTCCAGGACCATCAAATCCAAAGAAAAAGATTGATGTCTTCTTGCAATCGTTGGTGGCCGAATTGAAAATGTTGTGGGAAATAGGAGTCATAGCCTACGACATTTCTATGAAATAAAATTTCATCATGAGAGCTACTTTGATGTGGACAATCAGTGACTTCCCAGCATATGCAATGTTGTCTGGTTGGAGCACTGTTGGGCGTATAACGTGCCCTTATTGCATGGATGATTCTTATGCATTCACATTGCAGAAGAGTGGTAAGCAGTCATGGTTTGATAATCATAGAAAGTTCTTGCCTCTAAATCATCCTTATAGGCAGAACTTGATCGCCTTTCGAAAGAACAAAGCAGTCACAAAATTCGCTGAACCGGTTAGGTCTGGCACAGATATATTTGATACTATAGAGCATTTGTGGTTGAGGTATGCTTGAGATCATATGCAGATAGAATAAATGGCCGTATATGTAAAGAACATAACTGAAAGAAGCAAAGTATTTTTTGAGATTTGTCGTATTGGAGCACAAATCTCATCCGGCACAACTTGGATGTTATGCATATTGAGAAAAATTTCTTTGATAACATATTTAACATGGTGCTAAACATCTCGAAAAAAACCAAAGACATTGCAAAGTTGAGAGAAGAACTTAATCAATATTGCAGAAGAGCTGATTTGAGGAGGAATGCTGACGGGACCTATCCTAAAGCCTGTTACACTCTTGACAGAAATTCATGAGAAGTTTTATGTAACTGGGTTAGAGGGTTAAAATTTTTAGATGGTTATGCTTCAAATATCAGTAGGTGTGTGGACATGCATAAGCTCAAGTTGTTTGGCATAAAGAGTCATGACTGCCATGTTTTCATGTAACAGTTATTGCCTATAGCTTTTCGTGAGTTGCTTCTGCACCATGTGTGGAAGGCATTGACGGAGCTTAGCTTGTTCTTCAAGGAGTTATCTGCCGCAGTCATTACTTCTGCATCCATGGCAAGGCTTGAGGAGGAAATTTTAATTATTTTATGCAAGCTGGAGCGAATATTTTCTTCGAGTTTTTTTGACTCAATGAAGCATTTACCGGTTCACTTGCCATACGAAGCGAGTATAGCTGGTCCGTGCAGTATCGCTGGTTGTATCCTTTCGAGAGGTAAATATATAATAATTAGTAGTACATGTTGACATTTCAAATATTATTTCATTGCGAGAAATTTAGTTTATTTTATTTCTTACCTTTACATATAGGTACCTTAAGAAGTTAAAACAAATGTGCGTAATAAGGCAAGGGTTGAAGGTTTTATATGCAATGCACACTTGGTTGAAGAAGTTTCAGCTTTTGCCTCTGATTACTTTGAGAGTCACGTCCACACGAGGAGCCAAAATCTTGTTCGTAACGATGGCATATGTGTGAACGAAGGAGATCCTAATGACGGTAGAATATCATTTTTTAAAGGTGTCGGTCGTTCATTTGGGAGGCACAAGTCAAGAGATTTGAGTGATGTGAAGTATAATGCAGCACATTATTACATCCTAATGAACTGTAGAGAAGTCGATCCATACATTGAGTAAGTATATACTTCAATGCTTAATTAGAAATTCTACTTTAAATTATAATATACCACACTATTTAATTGCTAAAAGAGGTTTTAATTGTTATCGTCCCTTAAGAATGTATTGTGATAGACAACGACAGATGAATCCCAATATCTGTCAAATTGCCATTGGGCAGAAGTTAGAAACGGAGTTCGCTTACTGGTTTTATGAACATGTGAGTAGTATCACTCAATAAATTGTAATAATGGCTTTTATTTTTTGGATTAGTTGTGAATAGCTTATTAAATGTCTAGTGCAATGCCCATTGAAGACCGTAACAACCTCTACTGGCTATTTTGTTAATTGATATAAATTTCAAATTGAACGACTAGCATCTTCAAGAGGCATGCAAAAATAGGGCGTGTGTGTTAAAGGAGAAAGTATTGAAGCAAATATGCAGGATTATTACGGAAAGTTAGTAGAGGTAGTTGAAGTTGAATATCCCGATTGGCCTATAAAATGAACCGTATTGTTTCGTTGCGATTGGTTTGATCCGATAGTTCCTGTAGATAAAAGGGTTCATAACGACTACAATCTAGTTGAAGTCAACCATCGCTGAATATTGCAAAATATGAACCATTCATCCTTGCATCCCAAGCTCAGCAAGTGTTTTACTGCGGATATCCAAGTTTGCGCAATAACAAGCGAGATTGGTGGGTATTTCTAAAATCGTCTCATGTTCAGCAATCATATTAGACGAGAGTTTATCAAGTCCATCGACTGAGTGCCCTGTATTTCAAGAGGATAAGATGGAAATGCATGCAATTGAGCACGACACAAGGGCTCCTAAAACATCCGTTAGAGATCCAAATGGTGATGTCCAAGAAATTGAGGATGCAAATATTCGGTTTCCTCCCGATGATAATGATACTGAATCACAATCTGATACAGCCTCGGATGTTGAATCAACATTTGACGAAACAAATGACACTGATTAAGCATAGAGGTTTATTCAATTTCAATTTATTTTTATAAGTGTTAAATTTTTACATATTCAATCATTATTCGTAATTATATTGCATGAATCTTTAGTATTTTCAGTATGATGGGCCGAGATAGATCTACCACCGATGGACAGAGCGAGCAGGGATGTAGCCCTGCCACATCAGATTACATGAGCATTGGAGATGGAGAGTTTAGATCTATAGCTTTTGAGTCTCATAGCCGATCGGCATAGACCTATGAGAGTTCTTCCTATACCGGCCGCACCGTAATTCGACTTGGTTCTGATGGACTGTAAGTATATACTAATTATAAATATATTTTATATTTTTAAGTCAATTACTTATAAATATGCATTTTTTTAAAATCTTTATTGAGCAGCATACTGTATCGAGCCGGATCAACTCCATATTACAGAGGCGTGCTGATCCCAGTGGCTACAATTAGCACCATGTATCTGCGGCCATAAGGGAGTTTTATTTTTTAGAGTTTCAGGTAAACTTATTAAATACAATTTATCATTGATATAAAATTTTTTAATCTTAATATATTCTTAAACTAACTATTTATTTCAATGCAGAAAAAGTTTACGTGGGACCCTTCCATCCATGATATCGTTAGGGCAACATGGAATGCTCTTGCGGCACGCCAATACTCCGACATGCTTTATCGTTGAAGGAGATCGGATAAGCATCCTGCACATGTGCCAAAGGGTATTTGGCATGACTGGTAGCAGATGTGGCAGTCTGAGGCCTGGCAAAGGAGGTCCGCATTAGCCACCACAAACTGCCAATTCGAGAAGGGCGGTCGTGGCACGGGTCTCTCCTGCCACACTGCGGGGTCCATTTCGATTGAGGAGCACAAATATTGTATGGTAAGAAAACATAAATAATTTAATTACTAATTTAGTCATTTACAAATACTTACATTTATATCATTTCTTCTTCTTTTGTAGTCTGAGCAGAAAGGCAGAGATCCTGGTGAGTTTGCCTATTCAGGACGACACACACTAGAAAAGACGGTTCCTGGATCGATGCACGATCACAGAAGGTTGCGGTAAGAAATTAGCTTTATATTGTATCTGTTTAATTTTTAAAATTTTATTCAGGTTCATATATTGATTCATTTATCGTTGATTATATAATTCAAAGGCATGAGTCAAGGAGCTTCAGTCCCAAGCATCACAGGTTGACTCCACTGATGGGGAGCCGTCCATTGAACTCTCACCACAGAAGAGTCGATGTGTGTTTTGGAAGCTGTTGGTGCCCAGCCGTGAGACCGTAGGGTCTACGGTCTGGGCACTAAAGCTTCTAGATATTTTTTCCATCAAGGCTCCAGCTCGCACTATTCTGGCGATATTCCTACTGAGCATTTAGACGACATTCGGAGATCTATTACGGAGGAGGTCCGGTAGAAGGTTCGGCAGGAGTTCGACCAGCGTACGGAAGGCCTTCAGTAGGAGCTTGCAGATATAAGAGAGCAGATACATCAGATGCAGGATTTGGTTCGCCTCATGTCGTAGGGTTCATTCCAACCTCCATAGCCTTTCCGTGATCATGATAGTGCGGATTCTTGATATATTTTTTCTTTACTTCTTATATTTTGTATATAAAATTTTAAATTATTAATATATTAAATTTTTATATATTATTGAAAATTTTGTGATGAATGTTTCGATCAATATTTTTGGATATTTAGTGATAATGTTTCGATCAATATTTAAATGTAATGAAATTGTATTAAGAGGTTTAATTTATAATATTTTAAATTTAATTAAAAATTTAATTAGCGATGCTATTGCGATGAAAACTTTCATCGTAATTATTTTTAAAAAAAATTAAATTATTAATTTTACGATGCAATTGCGATGCATAAATTACGTCGCAATATTGCGATGCAATAATATGTGTCGCAATATTGCGACGCAATTTGCATCACAATATTGCGACCCAATCGGGAGTTGCTAATGCATCGCTAAATTACGACGACTTCAGCTTAGTCACAAAATAGTAACGCATTTTTTGCGTTGCTAGGCGTCGCTATTTAGCGACGCAATTGCGACGAATTACTTGTTGCGATGAGGTTCACAGCGACGCCCAAATTACGTTGCTAATGCGTCACTAAATGGATTTAGCAATGCATTTTAGCATCACTAAATTTGATTTTTCTTGTAGTGTTGGTTTGATGCGATTTAGGTTAATTTACAATGAGGGAAGGAGGTTTAAGTGAGTTCAAGAAATGTAGAGAGCTTCTCACAAGCTCTATCTCTTCACTATAATCTTTTTTTTTTATTTAAATTGCAGCCCTTTTTTCTTCAATTTGAAATAAAAAAGGGTTGTTTTATCTTCAAATTAGGTATGTATCCTCAAATGATTAGTGAGCCCTTAGCTTGAAATTTGCTGAGAATGGATGAGGAGCTTGCTTATTATAACTTTGAGACTAGCGAGCCCTTAGATGTCTAGTTGTTCGAATCAACTCACAATACTAGCAACGATAATAGTTTAAGGAATGTGGATATAATGGTCAGGAAAATAACAGTGAATATGTCATGGGTGCACACAGCTCATGGTCTTATAATCTCATTCGATTCACTGGTAAGTCACAGTTTATACATATATACAAGATAATGATGAATGACTTAAAGCTAGTAAGGATACGATTATATGTTGAAGATAGGTTTCTTATAGTAGTTCAAGACATGGCGCTAGCATCTTGGATGATATTGCATGTAGGATAGGATCTTTACATGTATCTAGATCCATATCATATACTGGATCCTACTTACACTACAAAAAAATCAACTTTTGCCTACGATTTTTTTCGTAGGGAAAGAGAAAAAAATTGTAGGTAAAGCCTTTCCCTACGATTTCTGTCGTAGGCAAAAGTATAAAAAAATCTAATTAGATGATCAAGCTATGACCTATATGGATATCTCTCATATGAGGTATCATATTCGAATAGCTGTCCTTTATCAACTTAACCAGATTTTAGGTCAAATCTAGTTGTGTCAATCTTCCTCCAAACTAGATGTCTATGTCTGAATGAAGTATTAAATTAGTGTTAAGCTGGCTACTAAAGAGGAGCCAATAATCAAATGCATGGATGGAAGCATTATTTAGATGAAGACAATTTTCAGGCTTAAATTAGGTTTAGGACTTGGATGTCAATAGGTGAGTTAGATATTTCATGAGAAACTAGGTGCCGAAACACAATCTCTATTATATTAATTTTAATCTATTCATTTTAAATTTTTATAATTATAAAGTAAATTTTGTATTATATGCATTTTTTCAATTTTCATTGAAAGTTAGAATACTATAATTCATTATACTCTTAAAAACTTTGAAAATTTGCATAAGAATATAAATCTAAACCTCATATTTTTGTAAACTTATATTTAAAAACTATAAATTAATAAAAATTAATATATAAATAATGATTTAAGATATAACAACATGTCTTAGCATTCCATGTATCGGTACAATACTGCAACAGAACCATACCAAATTGATCATCAATTAATATATCAATTGGTATTGGTTTAGTGAACCTTAGACTATACTTTGGGTTTTTTTTATATACCCTGCAATTTTTTTGATTTTTTATCTTTATACATTCAGAAATATAATATATGTATCCAAAAACTTTTATGGTTTTGTAAAGATATTTTTATTGCCACAATTCATCAGTGGTGGTAACCTATCTCATGCAATATCATAGATTCTGATACCAAATCTAGCATTAGCAATTGACCCTACAAGATTGTTGATCTTATATGAGATTAATGTAGCACAGAAGAAGGGATAGCATTGGTCTCAACTCCTTGAGAGTTTTTAGCTTTGCACCTTCAATTATTTTTAAGAATGTTTGAAACTTTCAAACTCATAATGATCATCTCTCATACAGCCATGACCTCATACCCTGACAAGCATCGTATTACTTTAAGCCAGCAATTAAAAAACGACTTTCAAAAACTTTGCTAATGATTACCCTAATATCAAAAAAAGTACATCTAAAAGGTTTGCTACATGAGAGATCTCCTAAAGCCAGTAACTTTTACTAATTTCATAAGATACAGATTTTGTTAGAAAAACTATTGTGTGGAGTAGACTTGCCTAGCTTCCTTCTCTTACATCAAGACTCATTGTTCTTTATTTTGAATATAATATCTGTCTTATTACCACTTTAGAATGCCTTCTATGAAATTCCGTGATGCATGATCATTCGCCTTCACACTCCTAAAAAAATTCCTAACATCATAGCTCTAGCTCTTTCTAGTACGTACTTCAATATGATCACTTTAATATCAGAAAGGTAGTTATCAAAATAAAATGTATGTTTATTTAGAAACAAATTTAGATCAGAGTGTTACATCTATTATGCTAATACGGTACCTGTCAAGTATATTGTTTTCCCAAATTAAGTCTAAATTGTAATGTTCAAGTAATATATGCATGAGACCCTAAACGAAAGACAGAAGAATTTCAAGTCTTTACACATCCTATCGTTCTAACCTTATTTAATTTGTCCAACGGATCCAAAGGGCAAACTGGGTGTCCTTTCCTTTTGGATTGTGGGAAAGGAGGGGGCCCAATTCTACTGGGCCTCCCAATAGTATCCACAGGCTACAAGGTTTGGGCCAACGACAACCTTCCCTCTTCTTGGCCTCCGTAGAAGAGGTCGGATATTATTTACGGAAAAGACATGTTGCACCGCTCTTCTATGCAGCAAACATGCATCAGCCATATGGATTGATCATTCATGCGTGCCGATGCACGTGCGCTGCACGAAAAAGCCCATTGGGCCACCGCACATATACTAGCATGCGTAGGCGATCAATCCATGAGGCCAGTGCGTGCTTGTAGCAACGAAGGACAGTGCAGTAAACTTTTCCTATCGTTTACTCTAGGTCTTGGAAACCTCTCTCTCTCTCTCTCACCCCATCTCTATCCCATGGTATGATTAATTATCAAGAGTTTTCTTGCACACATTCTCTACTAGGAAGAAAGTTAGACCTAATAATATTTATCTACATAATTTGTATTCATATCTCCCTAGAGTATCTAGCTAATATTCATATTTGTATTTATATTTATATTATAAAATAATAAATATAATATAAAAATAAATGATCATATTAACATGCTATTTTCTGAATAGAGTAGAGTGGAGGAAGCAGATTTATGTAGCCGAACCCATGTAGTTGAGAAAAGGCTTAGATGAATTGAGTATTAACATGCCATAATTGATTTGATTGTATTGTGATACATATGGTCACAAAATTTAACTATTTGAATTAGATCCATATTTATATTTGGATTTTCAAAATTTAATATGAATTTATATGTTTTTAAAATAGATATGGACATGAGCTCTTAAATTTGATTAATAACCACATCACATCTATTTTTATCAAATATAAATAAAAATAGATATATTAAATATAAATTATTATTATATATAGATATATTGATATTCAATCTATATTCAATCCATATCTAATCCAGATACGAACTAATGGCAAGCTACGAACAAAACAAACACTTTGTTTTGTGTCCCCCCCCGTAAGCTCTTTCATTTTGGGTTAAGTTACACTATGCTAATTGCTAAGATCTAGACCATTAGTCTTTGCCTAAAAAAAAAAAATCAAAAATCAAAAATCAAAGCTAGGTTTTTCTGGATAAGCTTGTGCCGGATAAGTTAGTAAAATTTCCCCATTAGAAGCTTCCATGTTCACCTACTTATGTCCTTGCACCTGGACCTAGACACAGTCCAAATCTAAGCGAAGGTACCTTCTTCAAATGGTTGTTGAAGAAAATATAAACTTTGACCAAACAATGCAAACAACCAATAAAATTGAACTTCAAGTACGTACGTTATTCTACGGAGAAAACACTTCAAGCAAATTATTCAAACCCGTTTGGTATCTATCTAGATCACATATTTTATCTTGTGCTTTCGTTGTTTTCGCTCGACTAATATTGGGGTGGGAGGAAACCACCCGGAATTAAAACCTGATTTACAAATCATTAAGGAACATCGTTCTCTGAGACTTTTTGTCCTATTCAGTAAGTCATCCACCTAACCTCTTAATTTTCTTACTTCCCAATTACGATTCCCTATATATTCTATGCACACATCTGGAAGTGCAAACAAGAGGGTTGTTAGACTAAGATCATGATTTGTCCATAAGAAGCCAAAGCCAACTCCTCAACAATTGTCCTTGCCTTCATATATACATTATAGTAGTTGGCACTTTAATTAGTGGTTGTAAAATATGTATTTATTGCTAGGTGATTCATATCAATGGTAATCATTTCCGAGTGAGGAGTGTCAATGTTAGTAATGGAGAGGACTTGTTTGGTTAATATTTCGTATTAGTTGACCTTGTAACAAGCACAACTATGTCCCACAATTGGAGCAAAAGTGATTTCTTAATTAGCACTATCATTGGCCATTTCAACAATAAGAAATCAAACCATGCAATGTATTTGCCTTAAAATATCAAAGGCCTGCACTGTGAATTCCTTCTCAAATACCACAACTGGCGTAGCTGTCTAATATAAAGTTAATTTAATCGTAAATTAATATTAAAGTATAAAAATTAATGTAATTGGAAGAAATAATTTCTTCCACCTTAGATTCTTAGTGGGATAATCTAATACCAATCAGAAAAATTCATGGGCTTAGAGGGATTCATGGACTTTTCATGTTAACAATATATACAACAATTTTTCTCATGACGAAGCGTGGAAAGAATCATGACCTGTTCTTTAAGAAATAATTCCTAGTATTTCTATGGATGATTATAATGATTTTATTTAAGTGGATGGTATTCATCACCAAATGGAGAAAGGCCCTGTTGAAACCATGATAATTAAGCCTTCATTTGGTTCTTTGAGATTATTATAGTTGTTGAGAGTATCTCTAAACTTATATGTCTAATATTACATTACCTATTATATCGTATTGTTTATACCTAGAGTTGATTTTGAGAACTAGATAAATATTTCCCAGTGAATGAAAACTCTGCAGTACCCTAGACTTCTTATATTCTTCGAAGGCCACTAACCATTCCTTTTCTTCTTCTTTCTCTTCTTAATGTTTGTTTTGAGTCTTTACGCAAGGTCAAGAAAGTATTCTAACCATCTAGCTACCTATATCAAATTGATCTTTTTCATAATTAATGGGCATGCAGCAGTAGACATAAGTAGTATGACAAAAATTTAGCATAAAGCAAAAAATAGTAATGAAGTTTAGAAAGAAAAAAAAAATTGTTGAATGCTATAATTCTTCATTTCATATTGGTGTTGATACTATATATTCAGACATTTTAAGAGCTCTTTTCTAGCTTTTGCTTGTGACAATTTAGAGGATTTGAGAAAAAAATTATGTTCGAGTCTCGTGTCCTCTTTTTTCTTTTACTAAAAAATAAATATTATTAAAATTATATTTATTTTTGAATCCTTTCAAAAAAATCTTTTTAAAAATAACTAAAAAAAATATCAAACAAGCACTTGGAAAATCTAATGAGGTGCAAAATATGTCCTGGCCGGGATGGTGCTTCTAAATGAAATTTAAACTTGAAGCATTCGCATGTTCAAGATAATTAGGTGGCCGTCCCCTAAATTATGGCCACTTGCTTGGTCAAACGCAATGCCCAACGAAGACCTCCAATGGAGACAAAGGTGGAAGAATTCCAAACCCAGGCTGCTCCCCACTTCAGAATCCCCCTACAACCCTTCCAACCCCTCCAAATGGGATGGCCAGCAAGTTTATGCCTTCGTCACTTCAGAATCCCAATTTATTGAGAAAAGCCACTGCATTGTCTTGGTGATATTTGATGGGAGGACTGTGTTTATACGAAAGTAATTGCATACAACGCCATCGCCATGATAATGATAACGATGGATGAAGAAAATGATACCTTACACTGTCGTCATCACATTGGAAGTAGTCTCACATAAACCAAATATTAGTTTGACTAAGTATTACCAGAAGCCAAATAATTTAAGATATGCAAAAGAAAAGCTCTCTTGTTAGATGTCAGCAGTCGATTTCCCTCCAAACCTCCAATGTGGTCTTGAAAGTTCTCCTCTTCCTATATGTGGCCTTAAAGCTCCATAATTTAACCTTTCAGTTAACAGGATTTTTTTAAAATACCCACTTTACTTTTATTTTTTGGGAAAATGTTTACTTTTTCTCCATACTCGTGCTAGTTATAATGGTTACAAGAGCAAGTTATATCCAGCACCTTCTTATATATAGCTATAAGATCGACCAAGTTATAGTGATTCTATAAAGTTCTCAAATTATAATATCTGAAAAAACTGATGGCACATTTTCATCCAAAAAAAGTGAAAATAAAATAATTTTTTTAGAAAAAAATTCCATCTGTTAAAGAAAGAAACCATACTTTCCACCGAAAAAAATTTTAAAAAAAATCCATTACGTTTCTTTGATCTCATTAATCATCTTCTGTCGGATATTTTCAGAGTTCATAACCTATCTGACAAGGAGACAGTAATATAATATTATACGTCTCATCTACTTTTTTTTTTATTTTGAGGGTGGGGTGGGTTTACGTGTCATCGATTAGCCAGCGTACCAACTATTCTGCACCCCACGCTTTGCCAACTTCTCCGAGTTTTTGTTAGTTGTTGTTTTCACAATTATATATCTCGTTATCATTTCTTTATACTTAGCCAGATGCGTCATGGCTTCGGCTGGTCGACATGGGTGAGTACGGTGTACGGTATTCCATATGGTGAACACTGCGTGCCGCCAACTTATTGTTTAATGGATATCTGAAAATTTTTATGAAGATAACAAAGAAAAAATCTTTCTGAAACGTTCATGCACCGCAAACACCGATTAATTACATGCATATGTAGCTGTGCATGCGATGCATGAAAAAATAAAATTATTTTTAACTGTGTAATTATGCATGCCATCTACACTATGCTTAGTGCACAAAAACCTTTCGATAATAAATACTGGCCTTCATACTTATGTTGCAAATCTATGCTCATTGCAAATCTGATTTCTTATATTTATTCTTAATCCTAAACTAGAAATAATAGCATTTGCTCACAGAACTGCGAATAAAGCATTGAGATCAGGAATCCTTCAGGTATTTGATATTGCCCTCATCATATACCTGGAGAGAGAGAAGGAGGAGGAGGCCACAGCTAGGAGGAAAAAGAGAAGCTTGGCGGCTTGGCCAGTTACAATTGCTTTCATATGACACAATCAATGACCTTGCCCAATCTTAGAAATAAATCTGCTCCACATGTTTGGCCTCTTGCAGCCCTTGTCAACGCCGTGTTATGTTCTAATGTAAGTTTAGGTACCTTGGTTAGCTGAGTTGTTGGGTCGATGAGAAGGTTAAAGAGGCAAGCAGTTTTCTTGTGGCTTCAGGCTTCTTTCATCAACTTTCTGGACACATTTTGGAAGACCAGTTAGTTCATCTGGAATGTGGGACCACGCATATTACGAATATTATAGTAAACATTGGAACGGTAATTAGTTGCAGCCACACATGTATGTGCTCTCATGGCATTGCTTGGGATATGGTTGGCATTTCAAGGAGATCACCTGGAGAGTGGAGATCGAGATAGGGACATATTTGATTGGAGGAGTTGCTTTTCGATTAAAGGAGAAGGAATCACTTTTATCAAATATATCAGTTAGATTCCTGTAAAGACCTACTACATAATTGTTAGCTAAGACAAAATCTTTAAACTCAACCAAGAAATTATTAGCTAGTTTTTAATGAAGAATATAATGGCATTCCCTCTTCTAGCTAATTTTCAGTACATATATGTAATGTTAACCAAAAGTGGTCTTAATTCGAAGCGTTCTTGCTCAAAACAAGAGAAAAGAAGGCCATTTGAAATGTCAAGCAAAGATCATTTTGGGACAATGACATTCCAAACTTGCAGGCATGCAAGAGGGGAATAGGTCCATAGTATCAAGGGCTGTTCACACTTAATAGCATAGAAGCCTGTGGAAAATTTGATAGAGGCATAGAAAACACAGACATTTAACTGCTGCCATTTGTTGAAGTCCCTTCAGCAAACAGTTTCTTGTATTACAATTAGGAAGGGCAGATGGAAAAAAGTCTAATTCGATAACACTGCTGCAACCACTAATTTGTTAACATGTACTTAGCAAAGTTGCAGTTCGAAGGATGATTGCAAAGATTACGTGTATATTAGAATTTGCCTTTAGACTTTCGAGTAGTACTTTTTTGTACCTGTGTGCAAACTAGAGCATCATTATTTTAGTACCTGGATGCAGTCATGCACAGAGAGAGAGAGAGAGAGAGAGAGAGAGAGGTAGGAAGCTAGCACACGCCACTGGGTAAGAAAGGTTCAAAGACTGAATCAATGCAGTGGTAGATTTTTGACAGCTGCCTTCTAACGTATTTCCCCTATAAATGCACTTCTCCGGGACAGGCTCTGGCATCCAAACTCCAAAGCCTCCCAATCCACCTTTATTCCCTCTCCCTCCACCTCACCGGTTGGCCATGAAGGCTCGAGTAGGTGACCCACCAAGCGTTCATGCATGGCCTGCCCTTACTGTGGCCTTGGCCATCCTCCTCACTAGCAGTATAGCCGTCGTCTCTGGCTATAAGTCTCCTCCACCATACTACTACAAGTCCCCACCACCTCCATACTACCATGAGCCAATCGTCAAGGTTGTTGGAACGGTCTACTGTTACAAGTGCTATGACTGGAAAAAACCAGTGGAATCCCACGTCAAGAAACTCTTTGAAGGTAAGAATTTTTGAATGAAATATATATATATATATATATATATATATATATATATATATATATCTATTTCATTTATGATGCATGGTACACGATGCTTGACAAATTAACGGCAGATTTCCATTATATTTGGATTAATTTTGAATTTCATGTTTATGGTGAAACATTGGATTATATAAAAAAACGTGTTATAAGGAAAAAAAAAAATCTTGCATGACTTACCATCTCGAAATGTATCGAATATCTAGCTTCGTTGTTTTTATTTAAATTCCATTAATGGCGCCATTGGAGAGAAGTCAGATATTGGAGAAGATACTGAAGTCCAGCATAAATGCTATATATTGTTAGAGGCTGTTGGGTTGCGATGCTGTCATGGGTTCATCATAATGACGTAAATATACTTTTGTTTTGGTATTCCAGAAACATTCTTTTATTTCTCTTAAAAAATTTTAAGACAAATATTAATGTCTGATTATCGATCTTCCTAATTTGATACGTAATAAGTTCTAACAAACTGAAAGCTGATATAACTAAATGCTTAAAAAATAAAATTCATATAACTAACCAAGCACAAGTCATTTTCTCTCTGGAAAGAAAAAAATAAAAAAAATGCAATTCTTATATATGCATTACCAAATCCACCCTGACAAAGTCAGTGGGCAGCAGGAATAATAAATAAAGACAAACTCCGAAGACTGAAGCCCAAGTCTACTGATGCTAGCTGTCCACGGTTCATTGGTTGATTAGCTAAACATGCAGCTCATCCTATAATTAATTAGACGTTTGAATTGTTGCAGGTGCCATCGTTAAAGTGACGTGCAAGGCCGGCTCCAAGGCCTATGAGGCCTATGGCGAAACCAAGAGCTACGGCAAATACAGCGTCATCGTCAAGGACTTCCCCTACTCCAAGTATGGCGCCGAGGCCTGCAAAGTTGAGCTCCATGCCGCGCCCAAGGGCTCCACATGCAACATCCCCACCGACCTCAACAAGGGAGCCAAGCTCACGGTCGACTCCAAGTCCTACAAGGAGGTGGTCCTCATGGCCAAGCCCCTAGCTTTCGCCCCGGAGAAACCCTCCAAGGAGTGCTACAAGTCCCCTCCTCCACCTCCCAAATACTATCACTCCCCTCCGCCGCCGAAGAAGTATCCTCCTCATGTGTACAAGTCCCCACCACCACCCTACCACTAAACACAAACACACCGGCCGGCGGCCTCCTTCCTGACCATATATGTAAGTTCCTCTTCATGCACTTCGCTTCTTTTTGTTCTGTGAGCTGAACACCTTTCATGCTTTTGAATTGCTTTCCATTAATTTGGCTGATCATAAAATGAATATTTCCTGTAGGCTGTAGGACTGGTGGATTAAAGGAAGGGTGGAGATCTTCGGGCTATTCTTCTTTCGAGCTTTCCTTCTCGATACCAGATATTAATTAGTCTACTTATATTGAAGGGCGACACATTGCTATATCCTGTACGTCCTGGAATAATAAGTATAGTTTTTGGCCAAGGATCTCCCTGTGGAAGGAGAGTTATCTGTGCCTAGGATTGGGCGGTCATTGCTTTATGTTATTTATTTCCTAAGCATATTATTGTACTATTGTTCTATTTGAATAATAAAATAAAAAATTATGTATCTTCATTATTTCTTTAGGTCTCTCTCGCGCTCACTAGCATACGTACGCACAAAGAAGCAGTCTTTGTATTGACTTTATCCATGGACGTACATCAAGATTTACGGGATCAGATTGCAGTACGTCTCAATGGATTGCAAAGTAAAAAAGAAATCGACAAGGTCATTGACGACGTCAAGTCACATTTTCAAGCGTCGAAAACGGAATCCTTCTCTTGGACTGCTAAAAAAGTCCCCAAAATCGGATGCTCCGGTGACCCTCCGACGCTCAAGTTAGTTACTTGGATCAGACAAGAACTGCTCAGCCGAAAGGAGCTAAAACAGTTAGGTTTTTGCTAGTAGAAGAAAGCTAGAAAAACAAGTTCAAGGATCCTTACAGCGGCGCGTGCTTTTATACCTGTTCGGATATCCCCTTTCTATTCCCATCATCACTGATTCTTAGGAGCCCAGTTCAATAACGACAAAATACGGGCCGACGATGACAAGTTGTACTGTTATCGTACACACCGGATGCATCATGAGTTACCTATCAGTACGACCTCACAGATGTCTCGCGTCTGGGTAGCGTTGGTGCGTCACCGCTGCAACGGGCAGGTGGTGATCCGCATACCGTAACGGGGTATGGCCATGCACAGTGACTAAGATACAACGGATCATACGCCGTTATGAGGCATGGCCATCCTCTGCCACGGATGTGTGGTGGATTATGTGAGCACGCCAGGTGGCCCAGAATAACTGACCATGCGCCGGGGATTGAGATGCCATCCGTGCGCCCTGAGACTGAGTAGGAGGTCCCGGGGTTAATGGATTGTCCATATGCCCCGAGACCGAGAGGTAGGTCGGGGGTTGAGATACTGTTCATGTCCCCGAGATCGAGAGGTAGGTCTCGGGGGTTGAGATACTGTTCGTGTGCCCCGAGACCGAGAGGTAGGTCTCGGGGGTTGAGATACTGTTTCGTGTGCCCCGAGACCGAAAGGTAGGTCTCGGGGGTTGAGATACTGTCCATGTGCCCCGAGACCGAGAGGTAGGTCTCGGGGGTTGATGTTGCCCCGTCAGCTGACGCTATCTTTGCCATTCACTCTAACGGTGTAGGATCAGCCATATCAGATGCCCCCTCACCCCTGAGACGGAGTGGGCCATCCTAGTAAAGTGAAAGGGGTGTCACCTCCCAAATGGCTGATCCCCACTCCTTGCGAACCGCCTCCAGACGCGTATCTATAGGCGCTGCAGTAACTTTATGCGGGCAGTACAGGGATGTGATAGGGCGGCCAACGCTGTCCACCCGATTTGCGGCAATCATCCTCGAAGCTGGGTTTATCGTCGAAGTCCGTGAAGAAAGGTGTGCCATCATTACCCATCATAACGGCGACGTCATCGGTGTCCTACCATTGCTGGAGATGAATCGTATCCCGCGCTCAGCGATTACCTAGGCAATCCAGCTCGCGGTGGGAGTCGCGTGCAGTCGAGGCGCGGCAGGACAATTTGAAACTGAATAAAATCTGCATAGGGGGTCGAAAGCGGTCATTCTACTCCTGGGATCGTCGTCTCCTTCCCCTGCTTTCCGATTTTCCGCTTCCTGGTCCCCTCTGCAACTCGAGAGCTCGCGTTCGTCACCTTCCTTCCCAGGTTAGCTCTTCGTTCCTCCTGGGTTTCTTCAATCTTTCGCCTTACAATGAGTTCCCAGTCTTGGTCTGCAGAGGACGATTCGGAGAACTGTTCTTCGCCGAGGGCTTCGAGCCTCTCCTTCTCCCCCTTCTTCTCCCCTTGAGTGGTCCTCGATTCGGAGGATCACGTCCCTCTAGCCCAGCGGCGGGTCGCCGGGGAGGCTCCCGCAGGGCGGCGCCCGGCGGCGGCTGGCTGGAATCCGAGAGGTCACCAGGCGATGGCCGGCACCTCCTGGAGCGCAAGGGCGGAATCCCCGGAAGGGGCTGCTTCCACGGTAACGGGCAACGATCTGGCGAACATCCGGGCCCGTTACCAAATTCCTCGGATATTGAGCTCTATCTCCCGACCCCTGACGACAGGGTGATTTCATCCCGACCGGGCCGGGTGGCCATCTATAAGATTTCTCTGAGAGTGGGCCTCCGCTTGCCTTTCCATCCTTTTTTCGTTAACCTCTTGACTATTATTCCTTAACTCCTTCCCAGTTGTCCCAAATTCCTTGCGTCATTTGTGCTTTCGTTATCCTTTGCCATCATCTCCACATCACCCCGCGAGTCTCTCTCTTCCGTTCCTTTTATATTCTCCGATCTCAGAAGGGCTGGTGGCTTCCAGCCCAGGCCCAATCGCGTCCTTAAACTCCTCCCTTCTTCTGTTAAAGGCTGGAAATCCCGGTTTTTCTTCGCCAACATTGGCCAAGTGAAGTCCCGATGGGAGACCCTGACCCCCGGGGTAATGCAAACTCCACTGTCCACCCTGGAGATAGAGAGGCGCTAGGGCAGTTGTTGTCCACCGAAATTCCTCGGTATAGCCTGCTCTTGACGGAGGAAAACCTCCGGTCAGCGGACTTATCTCCCAGTTTAGTAAGTCTCCCTGTACTTAACCAAAGTCTTGCCCTTGCTCTCGCTCATCGTTTTTTTTTTTTCGCTGACCCCGATCGATACTGCAGCTATGAAAATCCCAGCGCGCCGACTCATGAAGGCCGCCGCCAAAAGGAAGGCCCGAGAGGAACCGAGTGAGGGGCGGCGAGCACCAGATTCGAAACGCCCGACAGTACGGGCGCTCGAGCCCTCGCACCGCAGGAGCCTCTGGTCGCCCCAGATAGACTTGATGGCCGACACCCCACCCGAAAGGACCATGAGCGGTGGAGCGGCCCCTGAGGTGCCAGCCGTGGAGGGCCGGCCATGGAGGCGGAGCCGGCCGTAGAAGAGCCGACCGCAGAGGAGCCGACGGCAGCGGGGGGGCTCCTGCCCCCGAACCAGCCCCCACCGAGGCTGCAAGGGACTGGGGCGAGGGACCATCACAGACGGCAGGCCCACCCCCGGAGAGGATGCCAATGAGCAGCTCTCCATGCGCCGGATCCGAGACCGCCGGAGCTGCCGGAAGGAGTGGGGCTAGGCATGGACTGTCTCGGGACTCTATCCTAGACGACGGGCGCCGGGTGGAGCGGCTCATCTCGTCGATCCTAGTATCGGAGGTTTAGGAGGAGCTCAGCCATCTGAAGATGGCTACCTTCTTTCATGAGTCATACGCAGCTCTAGTCAAGGTAGTTAGGCTATCCGCTTTCTGCTCTCGAATTTCTTTCTGCTCTTCCTTTTCTTTTTGACATGGGGCTCGCACGCAGGTTCCAACTCCTTGGCCATCACCAGGGAAATTATCCATGGTGAGAAAACCATTGTGCGGGAGGCCCAAAAAGAGACAGATGACGCTCGCGCTCGAGCAGAAACTGCAGAGAAGGCCTTAGAATCAGCCAAGACTGCCCGGGCTGATGAAATAAAAGTGGCCGAGAGCCGGGCAGAGATGGAGTCCAACGCCTGCGGGCGGCCCTCAACCAGCTCATGGAAGCCGATAATGCCATCGCAGCTAGGGACCTGCACATCTCCGAGTTGGTCGCAACCATCCAAGCGGCCGATAGTCAGGTGAGTGAGACTAGAGAATTGGCAAGGATGGCGGAGGAGAAAATGATGGAGGCCGAAGAAAGGGCGAAAGGAGCGAGGAGGAAAGGAATCTAGCCCTGGAGGCCGAGAGGATAGCAGTGGCAGCCCTGGCTGCTGAGAGGGGGGCTCTGGCGGCTGAGGTGGAGGCAGCTGTCGAAATCAGGACCGCCAGAGTTATTGAAGAATTTCGGGCGTCCGAGCATTTCATGGAGGAGCTGACCGAAGCTTCGACGGGGGCATATCTTCAAGGGTTCCAGCGCAGGAAAGGAGAAGGTGGCCAAAGACTTAAACTTTCCCCAGGCCCTTGAAGTGGAGCCGGACCGCCTTTTGAGATGGGCTCGTCTGATGATGAGGACGCACCCGCCGACTCATGAGCCCCATACTGTATTTTTTTGTGAACCGACGTGGTCGGCGTTTTGTGAACACTCTCAAATTAATGAAACACTCTTTTCAATGAAATTTATCTCCGCTTGATCGTCACTGTCACTTCAAACTCTTTGGTTGCCGACGTGGGACCATCAGGGGCTTTGTCGGTGCCGAGCAATCCATAACTTACCCTTAGATAATTCGACTTAGCTTCGTAGGACCGGATCTTGGGGTCAGAAGGCACGAAACCTGTGTTCCCAACAGAGTGTAGGACTCAAAGGTCAATATAAAACCGAGCCTTCCGAGCCGCCCGCACGTTGCTTTGCCAACGGTGCGCATCTTTTTGTGCCTGGCTAGCCCAGGGCTTTTGTGCCGACCGGGGTTGGGCTTTAGGTGTGTCGGGTGTTGGGCTTTGGGTGCCGTCGGGTGTCGGGCTTTGGGTGCCGTCGGGTGTCGGGCTTTGGGTGCCGTCGGGTGGGGCTTTGGGTGCCGTCGGGTTCGGGCTTTAGGCGTCGTCGGGTGTCGGGCTTTATGCCTGGCTGGCCCAGGGCTTTAGGTACTACGGTGTCGGGCTTTATGCCTGGCTGGCCCAGGGCTTTAGATGCCGATGGGTGTCGGGCTTTATGCCTCGCTGGCCCAGGGCTTTAGGTGCCGACGGGTGTCGGGCTTTATGCCTCGCTGGCCCAGGGCTTTAGGTGCCGACGGGTGTCGGGCTTTATGCCTGGCTGGCCCATGGCTTTAGGCGCCGACGGGTGTCGGGCTTTATGCCTGGCTGGCACAGGGCTTTAGGTGCCGATGGGTGTCGGGCTTTATGCCTGCTGGCCCAGGGCTTTAGGTGCCGACGGGTGTCGGGCTTTATGCCTGCTGGCCCAGGGCTTTAGGTGCCGACGGGTGTCGGTCTTTATGCCTGGCTGGCCCAGGGCTTTAGGTGCCGACGGGTGTCGGGCTTTATGCCTGGCTGGCCCAGGGCTTTAGGTAAAAAGAACTCAGGAGCTAAAATTAAATTTGTTAATATAGAATGAGGGGTGAAAGCCCAAAAGAATACATGCACGGTATTTAATATGAGAGGAGAATGTTACTAATAGTACCGACGAAGGTTGTCTGCATTCCATGTCCTAGGAAGTGGCTTCCCATCAAGCTCTTCAATCTTGTAAGCTCCGTGATGAAGTGTCTCGGCGATCCGATAGGGTCCTTCCCAATTTGGGGCTAGCTTGCCTCCCTCCGTCGGCTTCGACTTCAGCCCGTCGAAGGATCAGGTCCCCCGGCAGGAAAGTCCTGGGACGCACGCGGGCGTTGTAATATTTGGCGGCCCGTTACCGGTAGACCGCCATCCGAAGTCGCGCTCGGTCTCGCATTTCCTCCACCAGGTCGAGGTTGGCTCGCAGCTGGTCTGGGTTGCCTTCCCGTTGTACGACTCCACCCGAGGGCTCGGTGAGCCAACCTCTACCGGATGACGGCTTCGGATCCAATGACTAAGCTGAATGGGGTCTCACCGGTGGGGGCTCGCGGCGTTGTGTGGTAGGCCCACAGCACGTTGGGAGCTCCTCCACCCATCGTCCCTTACAGTCATCCAGTCGAGTTCTCAGCCCTTGAAGAATGATTCGATTAGTTACCTCGGCGCCCCGTTGGTCTGAGGGTGCCCGACGGAAGTGAATTTCTGACGAATGCCCAGTTCGGAGCAGAATTCCGGAAGGGCATGTTGTCAAACTGCCGGCCATTGTCGGTGACCAGGGTGTGCGGCAGTCCGAACCGACATATAATGGACTTCCAAAAGAAGGATCTCACTTTGCTTTCCGTGATCTTAGCAAGGGCTTCGGCTTCAACCCACTTGGTGAAGTGATCAACGGCCACCAGGAGGAACTTTCGCTGTCCGGAGGCCGGGGAAATGGTCCCAGGATATCCATACCCCACTGGGCGAAGGGCCAGGGTGCCACCAAGGGGGTTAACTGAGACGTCGGCTGTCGCTGATATTAGCATGGCGCTGACAGCTATCACATCTCTTAACGAGCTCGGCTGCATCCTCCTTCATGGTCAGCCAAAAGTACCCCTGTCGTAGAGCCTTGTAAGCTAGGGCTCTGCCCCCCAGGTGACTTCCGCAGATGCCTTCATGGATCTCCCGCAGGATGTAGTCTGATTCTGCTGGTCCCACGCACCTGAGGACCGGGTATGAGAATGATCTTCGATAAAGCTTCCCATCCATCATCAAGAATCGGGGCCCTCTGCCTGAGCAACTTGGCCTCAGCGGGTTCTCTGGGAGAGTGTGTCGGTCAAATATGACGTAGGCGTCCATCCAGGAGGGCTCTTGCTCCACCGTAGCGCTTCATCCGCAACCTCAATGCTTGGGGCTTGGAGGTGCTCCACATATGTTCTTCCCAGCGTTCCGTCGACCGAAGTGGCTAAACGGATAGTGTCGGCCCTGGCATTCTCCGCTCGAGGAATGTAGCTGACACGGAAGTAAGAGAACCGAGAGGCTTGGGATTGCACCTTGCTCAGATAACGGACATGGTTGGGTCCCTAGCCTCGTACTCCCAGTGATCTGCCCAGAAACAAGCTGAGAGTCCGTGAAGGCCCTCAAACGCCCCGCGCCTAACTCCTCAGCCAACCTCATTCCCGCTAACAAAGCTTCATACTCCGCCTGGTTGTTGGTTGCCGGAATTGGAATCTAAAGAATACTCTACCACCTCCCCTTCAGGGCTCGCAAGAATGAGCCCGGCTCCGCTTCCTTGAGAATTTGCTGCCCCATCCACATGCAAAATCCAGTCATCTTTTTCTGCCTCCATGGTTGAGGGAGGGTCCACACTCCTCCGGCGTATCTCCTCACACCCCTCTCGGTCCAGGAACACTCAACCAGGAAATCAGCTATCACCTGAGACTTCATGGCCGACCTTGGTCGAATGGATAGGTCAAATTCACTCAGTTTAATGGCCCATTTGGCTAGCCGACCGGAGGTGTCAGGGCGAGACAAGATGGTCCGAAGAGGTTGGTCCGTGAGCACCACAATGGGATGAGCTTGAAAGTAGGGTCGGAAGCGTTGGGCAGAGACCACCAGGGCGAAAATGATCTTCTCAGTTCTAGAGTATCTGGTCTCGGCATCATGAAGTACCTTACTGGTGTAATAGATCGGCCTCTGGACTCCATCACATCCATGCGCACGAGCATAGAGCTGACGGCTTCGGGGGAGGCCGCAAGATATAGGAAGAGCTCCTCTCCACTCTTTGGCTTGGACAACAGCGGGGAGTGGATAAAATTGCTTCAACTCCTCAAAGGCATCCTGACACTCCTTTGTCCACTCGAAGCCATTGACCTTGCGCAGCGCCTTAAAGAAGGGCAGGCACCTTTCTGCCGATCTTGACATGAAGCGACTCAAAGCCGCCACCCTCCCAGTTAGGCGTTGCACCTCCTTCTTGTTAGCTGGGGCCTCATCTCCAAGATAGCCCTGATCTTGTCAGGGTTGGCTTCAATCCCTCGCTGGGTTACCATAAAGCCCAAAACTTGCCTGCTGCCACTCCAAAGGCGTACTTGTGGGGTTAAGCCTCATCCGATACCGCGCAGGTTGTTGAAGGTCTCCTCGAGGTCGGCGACATGGTCAGCAGCACTGGTGCTCTTGGTCAGCATATCATCCATGTACACCTCCATGTTGCGCCTATCTGGTCCTCAAAGACCTTATTCATCAACCTTTGATAGGTGGCTCGGCATTCTTCAGCCCAAACGGCATCAGATTGTAGCAGTAAATCCCCTTCTCTGTAATAAAAGAGGTGGCTTCTTCATCTGCCGGGTTCATCTGATCTGATTGTACCCCGAGAATACGTCCATGAAACTGAGAGTTTCATGCCCGGACGTGGCGTCCACCAGCTGGTCGATCCGGGGCAATGGGAAGCTGTCTTTGGGGCATGCCTTGTTGAGGTCGGTGAAGTCCACGCACATCCTCCAGCTCCCACTGGCCTTGCGAACCATCACGACATTCGCCAGCCAGTCCGGGTAGTGCACCTCACGGATGTGACCGGCCGCCAGTAGCTTCCGCACCTCCTCATCCATGGCCTTCTGTCGATCGGGGGCGAAACTCCTTTTCTTCTATCGATAGGTCGGCACTCCATCCGAATGTTAAGTTGATGGTAATCACCTCTTCTGGAATTCCCGGCATATCGGACGCCGACCAGGTGAAGACGTCCGCATTAGCCCGCAGAAAGGTGAGGAGTCGGTCACGAGCCTCCTCGGGAGTAGAGCTCCAATCCGGACTATTCTCATTGGGTCCTCCCCGAGGGGAAAGTAAGCAGGTGCTCGGCCGGCTCTCCTCTTCTCTCTAGGTCTCGAGGATCCAGCGTCTCAGGTACCGGCGTGGGTGCCGCCCCCTGCGGGCTAGGGGCCATGTGGTAGCAAAGTGAAGGAGGATTCTGCTCTCCCCGCATCTCCCCGACTCCTTCGCTGGTAGGAAACCTTACGAGGAGCCTCTGGTGGATATGACAGCATCCAAAAGATTGAGCCCGGGTCTCCCGAGGATCGCGTTGTAAGCAAGGGGCACACGAACCACCAAAAACTTCATGAAAACCGTACTTTGGCATGGGGCTGTGCCAGCCGTCACAGGGAGAGTGACCTCCCCCTCGACTTTCACAGAATCTCTAGTAAACCCCATCAAGGGTGTGGCGACGGGCCAGAGTAGATCAGACGATAGGTTCATACGAACAAAAGCGTCATAGTTCAAAACATCCACAGAGCTCCCACTATCAACTAGAATTCTCTTTACAGGATGTTTAGCGATCATCATGGATACGACGACGCTGTCATCATTTTTGTTTACTACCTCCTCTAAGTCCTTTTTAAAGAAAGGAATTACAGAATCCGACTCCCCCTCCCCTCTAGACCTCTTCGGCGGGCCTCCTGCCCCCCAGAAATCATGCACCGTCTTCTCCGTTGGGGCATTGTCGATCATCGGTGGCGGGGCGCTGACGGGCCAGGAGCTCCCGGGTTGTTCCTCTGGACGAACTTTCCCAGGTGGCCCCGTTGATAAGGTCTTCGATAGCCTTCTTCAGCTGCGACACTCATCAGTATCATGACCGTGATCCCGTGGTAGCGACAATAGAGGTTCTTGTTGTGAGGGATCTTCGGTTTAATGGAGGAGGCGCTGAAGATAAGACTCCCTTCAATCTCGAGCAGGATCTGAGATATCGGGCGAGCAATGGGGTGTAGGGTCCATCTCTTGGTGCAGGGGCTCGGGGACGGTTGTCTGGCCGGCGAGGAGGCTCAGGTCTTTTGGGGCGAGCTTCGGTAGGTTCCTCGGGCCAGTTTCTTGGGACGTTCCCGCCAGCCTCACGCCGGGAGAAGTCAGCCTCGTCAGCTCAATGTACTTCTGGGCCCGGTCAAGAGCTCGGTGTAGAGCTGGGTGGCTTCTTGTCGAGAGAGTACGCGAAGCGAGACGGGTGAAGCCCTCGCTTCAAGGCCAAAGTGGCCACCAAATCTTCAAGATTGTAGACCTCCATGGCCGCTCCTTGAACCGAGCGACATAATCCCGTAGGGACTCACCGCTCTTCTGCTGGATGGCAAAGAGGCTATCCGCTACCCTTGGGGATCTTCCGGCAGGCATCAAAATGGGCAAGAAAGCTCTCTCCAACTGGCGGAAGGAATCAATGCTCCGTGGTGGCAGACGAAAGTACCAGGGCGGCCTTCTTCAGGGTGGCTGGGAAGGCGATGCACATGAGGAGTCGGTGCCCCCTGGACTTGCATGAGAACCTTATAACTTTCCAGGTGGTCCAAGGGGTCTGTGGTCCCGTCGTAAGGATCTAGCTGGGGAAGGCGGAACCGGTGGAGATGGGTTCTTCCATGATGCGGCGAGACAATGGAGGCCGGCTATCGTAGTCCGTCTCTGGCAAGTGGGTGATCCGACGGCTAAGTTCCTCCAACCTCTAGTTATACTCGTCGAGTCGACGCTCACTCGACGGGCCATCCGGCCATCAAAGATCCTTCCCCAGAAGATTCAGAAGACGGAGAACGGGGTCGGCGATGTTGGCGAGGGCGCTCTGCCTCCTTCCGTGCCGCCGCTTAGGAGAGACACTAGCATGGCGGGAAGGCGACCGGTGCCTCTTAGACTTCCCGGTGGTGAGGCTTGGGCGGAGCTTGATGGTGGCGATCCCCCGGCACCGGTGATCTCTTCCGGGAGGAATGCTGGCTAGGTTGCACCACCCCTGGGACTGATGGATTTGGCTCCGGCTGCTGCGCGGCCGCCTGTTGGTGCTGCAGGCCTGAACCACCGCCGCCAGAGATTGGACTTGCATGGCCAGGGCGGTGAATCGATCTTCTTGGAACTGATGCGGAGGAGGCGCAGGGACATCGGCCGGAGGAGCGGAAGGTCCAGCCTCCTGGGGTGCAGCGGCTCCGGAATGCTAGCTGCGAGAGCCGGGGGGGCCTCCGCGGGTGGACCGGCCCCGCGGCGCTGACCCCCAGCGCAACTGGCAGAAACTCCCTTCGTTCGGATCGTCACCATGGCTTCAAGAGCTTGAAGATAGAGATTGCAGGTTGCTGGTTCGATGTCTTTCTTTTCTCTCCCCCTTCCTGGCACGCCAATCTGATGACGCCAAGTCACCTTCTTCAAGCGTCGGGGAAGACGGACATCCTTCTCTCCGGACTCCTACAAGAAAAGTCCTCGGAGACCGGATGCTCCGGTGGGGACCCTCCGATGCTCAAGTTAGTTACTTGGGATCAGACAAGAACTGCTCAGCCAAAAGGAGCTGAAACAGTTAGGGTTTTAGCTAGTAGGAAGAAAGCTAGAAAAACAGAGTTCAAGGATCCTTACAGCGGGCGCGTGCTTTTATACCTGTTCGGATATCCCCTTTCTATTCCCATCATCACTGATTCTTAGGAGCCCAGTTCAATAACGGACAAAATACGGGGCCGACAATGACAAGTTGTACTATTATCGTACACACCGGATGCATCATGAGTTACATGTCAGTACGACCTCATAGATGTCTCGCGTCTGAGGTAGCGTCTGGTGCGCGTCACCGCTGCAACGGGCAGGTGGTGATCCGCATACCGTAATGGGGTATGGCCATGCACAGTGACTAAGATACAACGGATCATACGCCGTTATGAGGCATTGCCACCCTCTGCCATGAATGTGCGGTGGATTATGTGAGCACGCCAGGTGGCCCAGGATAACCTGACCATGCGCCGGGGATTGAGATGCCATCCGTGCACCCTGAGACTGAGTAGGAGGTCCCGGGGGTTAATGGACTGTCCATGTGCCCCGAGACCGAGAGGTAAGTCTCGGGGGTTGAGATACTGTTCATGTGCCCCGAGACCTACCTCTAGGTCTCGGGGGTTGAGATACTGTTCGTGTGCCCCGAGACCGAGAGGTAGGTCTTGGGGGTGAGATACTGTTCATGTGCCCCGAGACCGAGAGGTAGGTCTCGGGGGTTTAGATACTGTTCATGTGCTCCGAGACCGACCTCTCGGTCTTGGGGGTGAGATACAGTTCATGTGCCCCGAGACCGAGAGGTAGGTCTCGGGGGTTGATACTATTCATTGGCACCTAAAGCCCTGGGCCAGCCAGGCATAAAGCCCGACACCCGACGATGCCTAAAGCCCGACACCCTTCGGCACCTAAAGCCCTAGGTTAGCCAGGCATAAAGCCCGACACCCGTCGGCACCTAAAGCCCTGGGCCAGCCAGGCATAAAGCCCAACACCCGTCGGCACCTAAAGCCCTGGGATAGCCAGGCATAAAGCCCGACACCCGACGGCACCCAAATCCTAACACCCGACGACACCTAAAGCCGACCCCGGTCGGCACAAAAGCCCTGGGCTAGCCAGGCACAAAAAGATGCGCACCGTTGGCAAAGCAACGTGCGGGCGGCTAGGAAGTTCTTTAAGCGTCGGGGAAGATGGACGTCCTTCTCTCGGACTCCTGCAAGAAAAGTCCCCGGAGATCGGATGCTCCGGTGGGGACCCTCCGACGCTCAAGTTTGTTACTTGGGATCAGACAAGAACTGCTCAGCCGAAAGGAGCTGAAACAGTTAGGGTTTTTGCTAGTAGGAAGAAAGCTAGAAAAACAGAGTTTAAGGATCCTTACAGCGGGCGCGTGCTTTTATACCTGTTCGGATATCCCCTTTCTATTCCCATCATCACTGATTCTTAGGAGCCCAGTTTCAATAACGGACAAAATACGGGGCCGACGATAACAAGTTGTACTATTATCGTACACACCGGATGTATCATGAGTTACCTGTCAGTACGACCTCACAGATGTCTCACGTCTGAGGTAGCGTCTGGTGCGCGTCACCGCTGCAACGGGCAGGTGGTGATCCGCATACCGTAACGGGGTATGGCCATGCACAGTGACTAAGATACAACGGATCATACGCCGTTATGAGGCATGGCCACCCTCTGCCACGGATGTGCAGTGGATTATGTGAGCACGCCAGGTGGCCCGAATAACCTGACCATGCGCCGAGGATTGAGATGCCATCCGTGTGCCCCGAGACTGAGTAGGAGGTCCCGGGGGTTAATGTACTGTCCATGTGCCCCGAGACCAAGAGGTAGGTCTCGGGGGTTAAGATACTGTTCATGTGCCCCGAGACCGAGAGGTAGGTTTCGGGGGTTGAGATACTATTCGTGTGCCCCGAGACCAAGAGGTAGGTCTTGGGGGTGAGATATTGTTCATGTGCCCCGAGACCGAGAGGTAGGTCTTGGGGGTTGAGATATTGTTCGTGTGCCCTGAGACCTACCTCTCGATCTCGGGGGTTGAGATACTGTTCATGTGCCCCGAGACCGAGAGGTAGGTCTCAGAGTGAGATACTGTTCATGTGCTCCGAGACCGAGAGGTAGGTCTCGGGGGTTGATACTGTCCATGTGCCCCGAGACCAAGAGGTAGGTCTCGGGGTTGAGATACTGTTCATGTGCCCGAGACCGAGAGGTAGGTCTTGAGGTTTGATGTAGCCCCCGTCAGCTACCGCTATCTTTGCCGTTCACTCTAACGGTGTAAGATCAGCCATATCAGTCATCTAAGCTAAATTAATCAAACCATTATTTGATCACCTTTCATCTTGCAAATGACTCGATCAATCCAGTGCAATTTGCCATAACTCACCTCTAAATTAAATCCTATTAGTATCTGGCCAAGTTGTAATACAGGCCATGAGAAATGGGCTACACAGAATGAATGGAAGAATATAGCACGATAGGGATGGTTTAGAAAAATATATATATATATATATAATTATTTATTTATTTATTTATGGTAGAAAAGCTGAGAGTAGTTTTGTGGCTTCTCTAGGTTGCTTTTCAAATGGGAGTTCTCTCAGTTGTTTATAGTCGAGTTCACTCCCTTGAAAGAAGCTTCAAAGAGCTTTTTTACAGCCGCTATTCTAGAGTTTTCTATGCACTAACATATCTTTGTTTAGTTATAAAATATTTCCGGCACATTCTGAAGTCAACATATTATATAAAGTGCATTAACTTTAATATTAATATATTTTTTATTATGTTTCAAGCATGTCATGCAGCAACGCGCAAACTTTGCTTATAGCTATTAATGCTTTTGTAAAGATGTTCACTATCTAGTCCTCTATCTTGGAGTACTAGAGTTTAATCTCTTTGTTTGTTGTAGCATCTCTTATTAAGTGATATTTAATTACAATATATTTTATCCCGTAGTAGAAAATAGGATTCTATGCCATTACGGTTGCTAACTTATTGTCACACATTATCTCTATTTGTTCTTTATTGCTATCCATATCAAGTAACCATTTAGCCATAAAGCTTAATTTGTAAAACTTGCAGCTACTATATGCTCGACTTTTATTGATTATTGTGCCGGGTCTTGCTTCTTTAATACCTAAAAAAAGAATCTAAAATATAATGTAAATGCATAAGCAGAGTACTCTTCATATCATCCATAGTTCACCAAATCACTATTGATGTATCTAAATAGTCTTAAGTATATAGTGGGCTTATATCAAATGCAAAATTCACTATCAGAAATCAGGGGACATCATCATGGGATATGTCCCTCAGAAAATTACCAAGGGATTAGAAATAAATTTTCAAGAAATTTTAAATTACATTCAAAATCTAGTTTCAGTAAGGAATCTCTAAGGAATTTGCTAGCGATATATTTTTCTTGATAAATTTCTTTAAAATCCCTTGATAATCTGCAAGGGATCAGTGAGTGATTATTTAAATAATTTTTAGTAAGAAATTTATAAAAAAGTTTGGTCCTATAAAAATTTACTTAGGGATAAATCCCTTTGGTGCTGGTAAGATATTTTTAAAAATAAAAAAATAATATCATAAAAGAATTTTTTTCTTAAAAATTTCTTAGTATTTTAAAATCTTGTACCTAGCATATGTCATTCTCTCACTAGCATAAAATAAAAATTATAAGTAAAAAATTAATATTATGTACTAATTTTTAATATCATTAATCAAAAAAAAAATTCCTTTATTCCTTCCTCTCTCTAATTCGTTCAAATCTTATCAAAATCCTGGGCTTACACCCTTTGTTGCTAACGATCAGATTGGCACAGTGGTAATGGGCTAGACTTTGAACCCTTTGGTCACAGGTTCCACGCTTTATTAGAAAAAATACCCTAGGCTTTTAATATAATGATTAGATTGGTGTAATGGTAAGGTGCTCGTTCTGTAATCATTTTATAATTAGTTGATCGCGAGTTCAAATCATAATGACCACAAATTCCTTACAAATGGACTATAATTTTTAGCAAGAAAAATTTTCTCGATGAATCCCTTAGTAATCACCGAGGGATATTTTTACCAAAAAATTTATTTTTTTATCAAAAAAAATTGATTGATCCCTTAGTAATTACCAAGAAATTTATGAGGAAGACTTTCACCAACATCATATATTCCAAGGAATGAATTTTTCTTTAAAATCCCTCGGTGAAACTCTTCACCAAGGGATTTTTGATTTTCACCAAGGGATTTTATCCCTCGCTGAAAGGTTAATTTCTGGTAGTGATTCTTGGTGTTCTACAAGTACTTGAGTATTCTTCTTGCTACACCATAGTAAGTTTGACTCAAACTCTACATGTGTGTTAATCGTAAAATTGTTGCATACATTATATCAAGCGTTATAGCTATGAGATAAAGTAGGCTTCCAAAAAGGCTTCCATACCGAGAGACTTGAGCAATGCCAAGGAGAGGATGCTTATAACTTTTTTTCTTACAACATTTTATGCTACATTATTATTCTGCCCTAAAATAATAAGTAGAGTGCAAGGCTAAGGACCTCCCAATGGAAGAAGAGAAAGATTTAGTTAGGGTTTGGTCATTACTTTATATTATTTATTTTTTAAGAATATTATTGTATTTGTTGTATGCATTGGGCTTATAAGTTTTGGGATATTTGTTTTATGAGGCTATGCTATTGAACTATTTGTATAATAAAACAAAAAATTATGTATCTTCATTGCCTCTCTCTCTCTCACGCGCGCATGGATGCATGCACACGCACACATACATGAAAATAGGTAATCTCTGTATTTTGATTTCATTAATAGATATCTGGGCAAGGTTGCAGTTTTAATGAGTTGCAAAGTAAAAAGGAAGGCAACAAAGTTATCTAAGCTAAATCAATCAAACCACTATTTGATCACCTCAATCAACCTAGTACAAATTGTTACCTCTAAATTAAAACCTTGTTAGTTTTCTGATTGGGTTTGTTGGCCCCATATTGATTTTGATGAAATGCAAAATAATTAAGTATTGTGCTAATATTGTATTTATCAAGTTCAATCAATTTCAGGTTATTCATCATGGAACAATACACTTCATTTATCCTAGGTATATATCGATTCATAATATAAGGCAATACGGTTCAGTTGACAAAATGACTTTCAAGTTTAATTATATTTGCATTGTCTTGAATTGGATTCAATTATCCTACAAGTTCCTATTTATAATTCTATTTTGAATCATCACTGAATTATGTTCTTAAACTATCTGTATTTCTTTTGCCTTCGAATTGGATGTTTAATGCTTGAATCTTGAGTTATCAATCTTTGATTTGGAATACCAGATTATGTTGCCTTCGGTTTATATTCGGGTTGCCTTCGGTATTGGCTTACTTAGCTTGCATGTATCTAACGGCTAGTTCCTTGTATTTGAAGTTTGGGAATGCCCTGGTGCTTCATCTTGGCATGCTAGATGTTGGAGTTGGCATGCTAAGTTTTCCACACCTTCTGCGGCTCCCTGGTGCTTCATTCTAATATGCTAGTTTAGAATTTTTGGCATGTTGATTTATTTGGTCCTTTGGCTAATGGTTTTTGGATGAAAAGTTGGAATGCCAACTTTCTTTTCTGGCATGCTAGAATTCAAGTTGGGCTACCAGATTTTTAATGCCCTCTGTTGGAAGTTTAAGAGCTCTAAGTTAGAATGCCAACTTGTCTTTTTGGCATGCTAATCTTCATAAGCTCACGGCTGCTTTTCTTGTGATTCAAAAATTGAAATTCGGACCTTTCTCTTGGCATGTCGATTTCATTCGGCTGGTAGCTCTTGGAATCAAGGTTGGAATACCAACTTTTCCTTGAATTATCAATTTGGAAATTTTGGAATGCCAACATTTTTCATTCGGCTGGTGGCTCTTGGAATCTAGGTTGGAATGCCAACTTTTCCTTGGATTGCCGATTTGGGAATTTTGGAATGCCAACATTTGAATTCCATCCGCTGGCTTCCTTTTGATAGATGTTGGAACGCTGATTTTATGTTTTTGGAATGCCACTTCTTGCTTTCTTTGGCTGGTTCCTTTCCCTGGCTTCTAATTCTTGTGGAATAGATTTCTACTTCATCTATTATTACCATTTGAATTTTTCTTTTCATGGCCTTCTCTTGGCCGGTTCTCTCTCTCTCACTCACTCTCTCCTCTATTTCACAACGGCTATATCTTGATGTTCTTGTTATAAATAGTGGAGATGAACAGTGTTTCAAAGAGAGTGAAAAAAGTAATAATAATTTTGACAAAGAAAATCAAAAAAATATCAGAAAAATATGAGAGAAAAATTATTTGAAAGAGAGATTTGTTTGAGGATTGTTGGAGCATTGCTTTGATTATTTTTTAACCCATCGAGTTCATTTATTGCTAATTCTTTAACTGGTCTTAAAGCTCCATCTACCCTCATTGAAGAGCATTCAAAGCTACCTCGAAGACTTTTATTGCTACTGCGTTCATTAAAGAAAGAAGCAACTTCGAGATTAGCTCTTCAAGTTGATAAGTATTTCTATAGTTTAAATCTGCTCATATCTAGGAGCTTATTGTATTAAACATTCTATTACTTGTGCTTTGATTTGTTTTACAGTTGTGAAATGTGATTGAGTAGAGGTCTATCCAGATTTGTATTTGTAAGGCTTGCTTATGCCCGGAAACAAGTGTAACTAGCTAGGTTGGCTAGTGGTGATTGATTTGTAAGTCTTGCTTGTGCTCGAAAATAAGTGTTGCTAGCTAGGTTGGCTAGTGATGATTAGTGGAATACCCAAGGTGTTCTTAGGGAGCGGATGTAGGTGCAAGATTGGCACCAAACCACTATAAATATATATTGTGTGTTTGATTGTGATATATTTTCTGTGATTGATTGCGTACTAGATTCATTTCACTACACGATACTCATTTGTAAAAGAATATAAGTGCACATACTTGATAGCCGATTAAATTTTAAGAAACCCAATTCACCCCCCTCCCCTTCTTGGGTTGCTAGATCTGGGCAACAAGTAGTATCAGAGCAGGTGCTCTTATTGTTAAGCCCTAAAAAGCTTAGAGCTAAAGATTATGGCAACCTTGTTGAGTGAGGGACAATCCACTAATAGGCCACCATTATTTAATCACACAAATTATAGATATTGAAAAGCTAGAATGAAAATTTTCATTCAAGCACTTGACTATGACTTGTGGAATATCATAGTAAATGGTTCTCATACACCCATAACTAGACTAGATAACATGGTGATTCCTAAACCAGAAATGGAATGGGATGAACATGATAAAAAGTTAGCTCAGCTCAATGCTAAGACTATGAATATTTTATTGCTTATTGGATGCTAATGAATTTAATCGCATATCTACTTGTTTATCTGCTAAAGAGATTTGGGACAGATTAGAAGTTACCTATGAGGTTACTAATCAAGTGAAAGAATCTAAGATAAATATGCTTGTCCATAAATATGAATTATTTAATATGGATGCTAGTGAATCAATTTCTAAAATGTTTACTAGATTTCTGACATTATAAATGAGCTTAAAAGTCTTGGTAAATCATATATTAATGTTGATCTTGTGAGGAAGTTATTGCGATCTTTGCCTAGGCCTTGGGAGGCCAAAGTCACTGCTATTCAAGAGGCAAAGAACCTTAATGCTTACCCCTGGAAGAATTGTTGGGATCATTAATGACTCATGAGCTTCAAATCAAACAACACACTGATGAGGACGAGTCAAAGAGAAGAAGAACTATGGCTCTTAAAATTTTTGAAAAAGGAAGAGTTAGATGAATCTGAGGATGACCAGTGATGATGAAGATATGACCCTCATTACTAGAAAATTTAAGAGATTTATGAAAAGAAGAAGGTTTGGAAAAAAAACCATTTACAAGAGGAGATGGGAACAAAGAAAAGAAAAAAGAAATTATCTGTTATGAACGCAAGAAGTTGGGACACTTTAAATCGGAATGTCCACAACTAAAGAAAGGTCTCAAGAAATATAAGAAAAAGGCAATGATGGCTACATGGAGTGATTCTGAAAATTGAAGCTCCGAGAAAGAAGAAAAGAATGAAGTGGCTAATCTTTGCTTCATGGTGGACAACGAGGAGGTAAGTCCAAGTTTTCTTGATGATTTTTTATTTGAAGAACTGCATGGTATATTATATGAGTTAGTTGATGATTTTGCTAACCTTAGTTCCAAAAACAAAGATTTAAAAAATTAAATGCAAAACCTAGTTTTAGAAAATAATAAATATATTGAAGAAAATGAATTTTTGAAGAAAGAAAACAAGGATTTGAAAAATGAAGTTGACAGACTTAAACCTATAATTGATAAATTTACTTTAAGTTTTTTAAAATTTAATATGATTTTAGATAGCCAAAAGTTGTTTTTGACAACTTGACGTTTAATGGATAACTCAAAATTTTTATCAAAATAATAAAGAAAAAATTTTCTGAAAAGTGCATGCACAGCAAACACTGATTGATTACATACACATGCAGTTGTGCATATGATGCGCAAAAGAATAAAATTATTTTTAGCTATGTGTAATTGTGCACGCGATCTATACTATGCATGATGCACAAAGACGTTTTTGATAATAAATACTGATCTTTATACTTATGTTGCAAATCTATGATCATTGTAAATCTGGTTTCTTATATATTTTCTTAATCCTAAACTAGAAATAATAGCATTTGCTCACAGAACTGCGAATAAAGCATAAGATCACGAATCCTTCGGGTATTTAATATTGCCCTCATCATATACATGGACAAACGGAGGAGGCCACAGCTAGGAGGAAAAAGAGAAGCTTGGCGGCTTGGCCAGTTACAATTGCTTTCATATGACACAATCAATGACCTTGCCCAATCTTAGAAATAAATCTGCTCCACATGTTTGGCCTCTTGCAGCCCTTGTCAACGCCGTGTTATGTTCTAATGTAAGTTTAGGTACCTTGGTTAGCTGAGTTGTTGGGTCGATGAGAAGGTTAAAGAGGCAAGCAGTTTTCTTGTGGCTTCAGGCTTCTTTCATCAACTTTCTGGACACATTTTGGAAGACCAGTTAGTTCATCTGGAATGTGGGACCACGCATATTACGAATATTATAGTAAACATTGGAACGGTAATTAGTTGCAGCCACACATGTATGTGCTCTCATGGCATTGCTTGGGATATGGTTGGCATTTCAAGGAGATCACCTGGAGAGTGGAGAGATAGGGACATATTTGATTGGAGGAGTTGCTTTTCGATTAAAGGAGAAGGAATCACTTTTATCAAATATATCAGTTAGATTCCTGTAAAGACCTACTACATAATTGTTAGCTAAGACAAAATCTTTAAACTCAACCAAGAAATTATTAGCTAGTTTTTAATGCATTCCCTCTTCTAGCTAATTTTCAGTACATATATGTAATGTTAACCAAAAGTGGTCTTAATTCGAAGCGTTCTTGCTCAAAACAAGAGAAAAGAAGGCCATTTGAAATGTCAAGCAAAGATCATTTTGGGATAATGACATTCCAAACTTGCAGGCATGCAAGAGGGGAATAGGTCCACAGTATCAAGGGCTGTTCACACTTAATAGCATAGAAGCCTGTGGAAAATTTGATAGAGGCATAGGAAACGCAGACATTTAACTGCTGCCATTTGTTGAAGTCCCTTCAGCAAACAGTTTCTTGTACTACAATTAGGAAGGGCAGATTTAAAAAAGTCTAATTCGATAACACTGCAACCACTAATTTGTTAACATGTACCACTTAGCAAAGTTGCAGTTTGAAGGATGATTGCAAAGATTACGTGTATATTAGAATTTGCCTTTAGACTTTCGAGTAGTACTTTTTTGTACCGTGTGCAAACTAGAGATCATTATTTTAGTACCTGGATGCAGTCATGCACAGAGAGAGAGAGAGAGAGAGAGAGAGAGAGAGAGAGTAGGAAGCTAGCACACGCCACTGGGTAAGGTTCAAAGACTGAATCAATGCAGTGGTAGATTTTTGACAGCTGCCTTCTAACGTATTCCCCTATAAATGCACTTCTCCGGGACAGGCTCTCGCATCCAAACTCCAAAGCCTCCCAATCCACCTTTATTCCCTCTCACCTCCACCTCACCGGTTGGCCATGAAGGCTCGAGTAGGTGACCCACCAAGCGTTCATGCATGGCCTGCCCTTACTGTGGCCTTGGCCATCCTCCTCACTAGCAGTATAGCCGTCGTCTCTGGCTATAAGTCTCCTCCACCATACTACTACAAGTCCCCACCACCTCCGTACTACCATGAGCCAATCGTCAAGGTTGTTGGAACGGTCTACTGTTACAAGTGCTATGACTGGAAAAAACCAGTGGATTCCCACGTCAAGAAACTCTTTGAAGGTAAGTATTTTTGAATGAAATTTAATAGACAAAAATTACCTCTATTCCAGTTATTCCTAGGCCACATTAATTGTCAAGATGTGGTACACGATGCTTGACAAATTAACGGCAGATTTCCATTATATTTGGATTAATTTTGAATTTCATGTTTATGGTGAAACATTGGATTATATAAAAAAAACGTGTTAATAAGGAAAAAAAAATCTTGCATGACTTTACCATCTGGAAATGTATCTAATATCTAGCTTCGTTGTTTTGATTTAAATTCCATTAATGGCGCCATTGGAGAAGATACTCGAGTCCAGCATAGTATTAGAGGCTGTTGGGTTGCGATGCTGTCATGGGTTCATCATAATGACGTAAATATACTTTTGTTTTGGTATTCCAGAAACATTCTTTTATTTCTCTTAAAAAATTTTAAGACAAATATTAATGTCTGATTATCGATCTTCCTAATTTGATACATAATAAGTTCTAACAAACTGAAAGCTGATATAACTAAATGCTTTAAAAAATAAAATTCATATAACTAATTACCAAGCACAAGTCATTTTCTCTCTGGAAAGAAAAAAAAAAAAAAAAAGTCAATTCTTATATATGCATTACCAAATCCACCCTGACAAAGTCAGTGGGCATGCAGGAATAATAATAAATAAAGACAAACTCCGAAGACTGAAGCCCAAGTCTACTGATGCTAGCTGTCCACGGTTCATTGGTTGATTAGCTAAACATGAAGCTAGCTCATCCTATAATTAATTAGACGTTTGAATTGTTGCAGGTGCCATCGTTAAAGTGACGTGCAAGGCCGGCTCCAAGGCCTATGAGGCCTATGGCGAAACCAAGAGCTACGGCAAATACAGCGTCATCGTCAAGGACTTCCCCTACTCCAAGTATGGCGCCGAGGCCTGCAAAGTTGAGCTCCATGCCGCGCCCAAGGGCTCCACATGCAACATCCCCACCGACCTCAACAAGGGAGCCAAGCTCACGGTCGACTCCAAGTCCTACAAGGAGGTGGTCCTCATGGCCAAGCCCCTAGCTTTCGCCCCGGAGAAACCCTCCAAGGAGTGCTACAAGTCCCCCCCTCCACCTCCCAAATACTATCACTCCCCTCCGCCGCCGAAGAAGTATCCTCCTCATGTGTACAAGTCCCCACCACCACCCTACCACTAAACACAAACACACCGGCCGGCGGCCTCCTTCCTGACCATATATGTAAGTTCCTCTTCATGCACTTCGCTTCTTTTTGCTCTGTGAGCTGAACACCTTTCATGCTTTTGAATTGCTTTCCATTAATTTGGTGCTGATCATAAAATGAATATTTCCCTGTAGGCTGTAGGACTGGTGGAATAAAGGAAGGGTGGAGATCTTCGGGCTATTCTTCTTTCGAGCTTTCCTTCTCGATACCAGATATTAATTAGTCTACTTATATTGAAGGGCGACACATTGCTATATCCTGTACGTCCTGGAATAATAAGTATAGTTTTTGGCCAAGGATCTCCCTGTGGAAGGAGAGACATCTGTGCCTAGGATTGGGCGGTCATTGCTTTATGTTATTTATTTCCTAAGCATATTATTGTACTATTGTTCTATTTGAGTAATAAAATAAAAAATTATGTATCTTCGTTATTTCTTTAGGTCTCTCTCGCGCTCACTCGCATACGTACGCACAAAGAAGCAGTCTTTGTAGTGACTTTATCCATGGACGTACATCAAGGATTTACGGGGTCAGATTGCAGTACGTCTCAATGGATTGCAAAGTAAAAAGAAATCGACAATGTCATCTAAGCTAAATTAATCAAATCATTATTTGATCACCTTTGATCAGCTTGCAAATGACTCGATCAATCCAGTGCAAATTTGCCATGCATAACTCACCTCTAAATTAAATCCTATTAGTTATCTGGCCAAGTTGTAAAATAGGCCATGAGAAATGGGCTACACAGAATGAATGGAAGAATGGCACGATAGGTATGGTTTAGAAAAAAAGAATATGTAATCCCCTAGATTTCTCAATTGCTCGTGAGAATTATCACGAGGTCAGATAATAGACTCCAGATAATTAAATTTCAGGTATATCTTAATTGCTCGTGAGAATTATCACGAGGTCAGATGATAGACTCCAGATAATTAAATTCCAGGTATATTTTAATTGCCCGTGAGAATTATCACGAGGTCAGATGATAGACTCCAGATAATTGAATTCCAGATATATCTCAATTGCTCGTGAGAATTATCACGAGGTCAGATAATAGACTTCAGATAATTAAATGTCAGGTATATCTTAATTGCTCATGAGAATTATCACGAGGTCAGATGATAGACTCCAGATAATTAAATTCCAGGTATATTTTAATTGCCCGTGAGAATTATCACGAGGTCAGATGATAGACTCCAGATAATTGAATTCCAGATATATCTTAATTGCTCGTGAGAGTTATCACGTGATCAGATGATATGATAGACTTTAGATATTTAAATTTCATGTATATCTAATTACAGAGTCCCTTGATTTGGGGACTCTGCAATACCTATAAAAGATGGGTAGAACCCTCCTCCCCACCATACGTGGGTGCCCCCTTCTTATCATCTCCTCGTGCGGACTTCTTCCCCAGCGTGCTTGTCTCTGGTAAGTCCTCTAACCATGCATGAGAGAGAGAAGAATTGAGAGAGAGAGAAAGTTTAAAAAAAAAAAAGGGAAACGAAGAAGAGGGAGGAGCCGGGTTACAGAACCCAGCTCTCCCCTTCTCTTCTCCGTGACCTTGGTTCAGGCCCGGCTGCGTGCCCGCCGCCTCGCCGGGCCTGAGCCCCGGCCGACGACCCCATCGGCATCGAGGGCGGCGTCCGGTGGGGTGTCGGAGAATAATGAGAGAGAGAAGTGGGCGGAGGAGGGAGAAAGAAGAATCTGTGAAGAAACGACCGCCGGTCCGATCCTTGGTTCGGGCCCGGCGGTGTGCTCGCCGCCTCGCCGGGCCTGGGCCTTGGTCGGAGACTTCCACCAGCACCGGGCGTGCGTCTGGTGGAGGTCCGGCCGGCCATGGTGGCCGGCCGTGCCGCCGGCGTAATCCGTAAGCTGCGGAAAAGTGAGAGAGAAGAGAGGGATCAGAGAGAAATTAGAGAGAGAGAGAGGAAGGGAAGGTCTCCTGCAGCAATGTCCGGCTTTGGTCCGGCCAATGGCGGCTGGACCGACGTCAATTTGGTCAGAATTGGCGCCGGCACCGTGGAAGACACGCAGAAGAAAAATCAGAAAGAAAGCTTTAAATTGATAAAATTGTAGAGAGAGAGAGGGTGGGAGAGGTTGGCCGCGGCGGCGGCCGGCCACGGTCCGGCCAACGACGGTCGGACCGCCTCCAATTTGGCCGGCGGCGGCCCTGGCCGCCGGCATGGCATCCGACTCCTCTGTTTCTTTTGAAACAGAGGAGCTGGGTTAAAAAGTATTAATGGGCCGCTGGGCCGTTAGATGTTTGGGCCCTGTTGGGCCGTTTCTGAGCCCAGTTTGAGCAGTGTTTTGGGCCTTGTATCGGGCCGAGAATGATAAAATAAAAATATGGCCCGAATCAGGATTTATTCTAGTTTCTGGGAATAATTTTATTTCCCTATTTGGGTGTATACATTGAGAGATATTCAAGCCCAAAGTTGGGCCCGTGAAGTGATTTGGGTAGGATTTAAGAATTATTTTATAATTCAGATTTTAGGAATTTAATAATGGAAAATGATTATGTAGGTGCCCAGGAGTCCAATTAGCTGGGTTATCAAGTGAAATTCGTGTACTGAGGTAAGTAAGTCAAGTATTATAATTTTATTAATTATTTAATTTGTGAACTGTGAAATTTCAGTTAAATATAATTATGCTAATTTGGCAAAATTATGTTATTACTATGATAATATGTAATCATGATAATGACAGTAAAACTTTATGTATCACCGCGGTTCTCACATGACAAATGACAGATGACAGATGATAGATGACAGACACTGGTACCAGAACCCTTCCTCTTAGGGGATGTTTAAGAGGGCTACACAGGATGTGTACATGACAGATGACAGATACTGGTACCAGAACCCTTCCTCTTAGGGGATGTTTAAGAGGGCTACACATGATGTGTACATGACAGATGACAGATGACAGACACTGGTACCAGGACCCTTCCTCTTAGGGGATGTTTAAGAGGGCTACACATGATGTGTAATGTAGGGACACATAAAGAAAAATAATGACAGTATAAACAATGTAATTGTTATTGAATCAAGTTTCAAACTAATTGATCTGATGACATGAACCTAATGATAGCCTGATAAATGAAATTTTGAAATTATATTAGGCTTACTTATTGAGTGTGAGCTCACAAAATTCTCATAATGTTTTTCAGAGCCTCAGGAATGAAGATGGATAATTGAGATAGAAGGAGTTTTCCATTAAGAAGACTTAGTTTTATCATTTTGATTTAGTTCAGATTTATTTGTAGGGCAGATAGCCCAAGACTGATAATTCTGGTTTGTAACAAATGATGGATATGGAATTTGCTTTATATTGATTTATGTGATAAGTTCAAGACGCCTTGCATGCCCGGCATGCGGCGGGTTGTCACCCTAGCCCAAATTTTTGGGTCTGGGGTGTGACAGCTTAAGTGGTATCAGAGCCAGGTTTGACATTAGGGACATATACATGATGACACTTTAGGCAAAACACTAGAGTGACATAGAGACAAATTATAAATTTAAAGGAATCTCAGAAATTATGCTTTAAAAGCCTAACAATTAATGTGTACAGTGATATTAATTACAACTAATTTATCAGGAGATAAGAATGGCACGTCGCACTAGAAGTCGACAAAATGATGAGAGTTCTCAGGTTGGTAATGCTGGCCAACCAGGAGGTCTAGAAGCCACCGAAGCTGCTGCCCCTCCTAATTCAGTTGAGACTGGTCAGCAGCAACCCCAGACCGAGATGCTTCAGGTTCTCTCGGGTATGATGCAGTCGATGCGGGACTTGCAGCACCAGATTTTACAGGCTTTGACTGCTCAGCCTACACACACTGCTCCGCAGACACAGCCTGCCCCTCCTATTCACAGACTCAGCCCGACCCTACTACTCCACAGACCCAGCCTACTCCATCTCAATCCTGGGTAGGGATCGGCCGTAGCTTTGCATACTTCAAGAAATTTGCCCCTGCCCCTTTCTCTGGATCCACCAACCCTGTTGATGCTGAGCGGTGGGTGCGAGACATGGAGAAAGCTTTTATGGCCCATGGTAGTCAGGATATGGAGCGGATCAGATTTGCACCTATCTTCTCCAGGGAGAAGCCTATGATTGGTGGTTAGTCGAGGAGCAGCGTCGGAATGGACAGATTATTTCCTGGGGAGAGTTTAGAGAGATATTCTTTGACAAATACTTCCCCAGGAGTGTACAGAGACAAATGGAATCAGAGTTTATTAAGTTGGAACAAAAGGATCTTTCTGTGGCCCAGTATGAAGCCGAATTCACCATGCTGGCCCGTTTTGCTCCAAATATTGTGACTAATGAAATAGCCAAGGTCACCAGATTCACTGAGGGACTGCGACCCAGACTGAGACAAGCGGTCAATGCATTTGAGCTCCTCACCTTCAGTGCTGTAGTGAATAAGGCCTTGGTAATTGAGAGGGATATGAATGCTGTTCAAAAGGATTGGGAGCTGCGAAAGAAGAGAAAAGGGCCTACTTCTGGTCAACCCTCTGCTCAGGCCAAGAAAAGGGTGCACATCAGGCTCCAGCTGAACCACAGAATAAGGAAACTCGTTGCATTCATTGTGGTAACTCCCACCCTGGAAAGCCTTGCCGCAAAGTGACTGGTGCCTGCTTTGTTTGTGGAAGAACTGATCACAAGATTGCTACATGTCCCTTTCGGAAGGAACATCAGCCTTCTTCAAGTCAAGGAACGAGCCAGCAACAGCAGCAGCAGCCACCGAAGACCCAGGGACGGGTCTTCAACCTCACTCAGCAGGACGCTGCCGCATCGAATTCTGTGGTGACAGGTATACCCTTTAATGTTATATCTAATATTACAGTCTTATCTAGTGCAATGCATTGACAGTTAATTAACAGTAGGTGCAATCCTTAATGTTAAAACAAACTACACTTATGACAGGAATGATTAAAGTAGGAACTGCTTACGCCCAAACTTTAATTGACCCGGGTGCTACGCATTCTTTCATATCTGATATCTATCTTGACAAGAATGCGTCATTGACACCTATTCCTCTAGAGCAAGAGCTGCATATTGTGCTTCCAAATGGAGATGTTATGAAAGTTGACACAGTATGCAAATCTTGCCCAATTATCTTGGAGAATAGGAGGTTGAATGCTGATCTCATTGTTCTTCCACTAAAGTTTTTGATGTTATCCTTGGAATGGATTGGTTGGCTTCCAATTATGCTTCAGTAGACTGCTTCAGGAAGACTGTCAACTTCAAAATTCCAAGCCAGCCTGAATTCAGTTTTATGGGTGGTCATAATCACCTAGCCTCAGTGTTCATATCAGCGATGCAGGCTGGAAAGTATTTGATGAGTGGTGGTCAAGGATTTCTTGCTATAGTCAAGGACCTTCAGCAAGAAGAGACCAAGTTGGAGGATATTCCCATAGTTAGAGAATTTCCAGATGTCTTCCCTGAGGAATTGACTAATTTACCCCCTGATCGGGAAGTTGAGTTCTCTATTGATCTAGTTCCTGGACTGGGCCTATATCAAAGGCCCCTTATCGTATGGCCCCGGCTGAGCTAAAAGAACTAAAGGATCAACTGCAAGAGCTCCTAGACCGAGGATTTATTAGACCCAGTGCTTCTCCTTGGGGTACTCCAGTCCTATTTGTTAAGAAGAAGGATGGCAGTCTCCGACTCTGCATTGATTATCGGGGAATCAATAAAGTAACAGTGTGAAATAAGTATCCTCTGCCAAGGATTGACGACTTGTTTGATCAACTTCAGGGAGCCCGGATATTCTCAAAGATTGATCTTAGGTCCGGGTACCATCAGCTTAAAGTCAAAGAAGGGGATGTACCAAAGACAGCATTTAGAACCAGATATGGTCACTATGAGTTCTTAGTGATGCCGTTTGGGTTAACTAATGCCCCAGCAGCATTCATGGACTTAATGAACAGAATTTTTAAACCATATCTGGATCAGTTTGTGGTGGTTTTTATTGATGATATACTGATATATTCCAAGAGCCATAAGGAGCATGAGGACCACCTGAGAATTGTACTACAGATTCTACAAGAGAAGAAGCTTTATGCCAAGCTGAAGAAGTGTGAATTTTGGTTGGATCAAGTAGCTTTCTTGGGTCATATAATCTCTAAAGATGGTGTATCTGTGGACCCGAAAAAGATTGAAGCTATCACTAACTGGAGCCGACCTACCAATGTGGCAGAAATCAGAAGCTTCTTGGGATTAGCTGGGTATTACCGAAAATTTGTGGAGAATTTTTCTCGCATTGCTCTACCCCTAACTCGCTTAACCCAAAAGCGAGTGAAGTTTGACTGGACAGTAGAGTGTGAGGAAAGTTTTCAGGAGTTAAAGCAGCGCCTGGTGTCCTCCCATTCTTGTTCTTCCAACGGGATCTGAAGGTTTCACTATATACACTGATGCCTCTCGAAAAGGATTGGGATGTGTTTTGATGCAAAATGAAAGAGTGATAGCTTATGCCTCCAGACAACTGAAACCTTATGAGCAAAATTATCCTACTCATGACTTGGAATTGGCTGCTGTGGTTTTTGCTCTTAAGATTTGGCGGCATTATCTATATGGAGTGTCGTGTGATGTGTATACAGATCATAAGAGTTTAAAATACATTTTCACACAGAAGGAGCTGAATTTAAGGCAGAGGAGGTGGTTGGAACTATTGAAGGATTATGACCTGAATCTACAGTATCATCCTGGGAAGGCCAATGTAGTAGCTGATGCCTTGAGCAGAAAATCCTCTTCTGAGTTAGCTGCTATGATTACCTCCCAGCCTCACGTATTAAGAGATCTGGAGAAGTGGGAGGTTGGTCTGAGAGTACAGCAGTCTGATGGACTTATTGCAGCACTTGTACTCCAGCCGACCTTAGTTGACAGAATCAAGTCATCTCAGATGAAAGATCCAGATCTACAAAGGATTAAAGAAGTAGTACAATCAGGAGTTCAGAATGAATTTTATATAACGGATGATGGATCCCTGAAATTTGAAGGAAGACTTTGTGTGCCAAACAGTGAAGAGCTAAAGGCTGAAATTTTGAAAGAGGCTCACTACTCTCCCTATACTGTGCATCCAGGTGGCACTAAGATGTACAGAGACTTAAAGGAAAATTTTTGGTGGAAAGGCATGAAGAGGGAGATTGCTCAGTATGTGGCCAAGTGCTTGGTGTGTCAGCAAGTGAAAGCCGAGCATCAAAGGCCTGCAGGGCCTCTTCAGTCTCTAATGATTCCACAGTGAAATGGGAAAAGATTACAATGGACTTTGTGACTGGTCTGCCCAAAACTCCTAAAAGCAATAATGCAGTTTGGGTCATTGTGGATAGACTAACAAAATCAGCTCATTTCCTACCTTTCAGAGTTGGGGTCTCTAGTGAAAGATTGGCTAATTTGTATATTAAACAGATCGTGAGACTCCATGGTGTTCCGGTATCTATTGTATCAGATAGAGATACCAGGTTTGTGTCCCAGTTTTGGAAGAGCCTTCATAAGGCCATGGGAACCAAACTAAACTTCAGTACAGCCTATCATCCCCAGTCAGATGGACAATCAGAGAGGACCATACAGATTCTGGAGGACATGTTGCGAGCCTGTGTGATGGACTTGGGTGGAGCTTGGGATAACCACTTACCGTTTGTAGAGTTTGCATATAATGATAGTTACCAAGCCAGCATCCAGATGGCTCCATTTGAAGCTCTGTATGGTAGGAGGTGCAGATCTCCTATATGTTGGGATGACGTGGGGGAAAGAAAGTTGCTAGGCCCTGAGCTGATTCAGCAAACAGTAGATAAGGTGCATTTGATCAGGGAGCATCTTCGTACAGCTCAGAGCAGGCAAAAGAGTTATGCTGATGTCAGAAGAAGGGAATTGGAATTCCAGGTTGGGGATCATGTCTTCTTAAAGGTATCACCAACCAAAGATGTGATGAGATTTGGGATTAAAGGAAAGCTGAGTCCACGTTATATTGGACCTTTTGAGATCTTGAGTAGAGTTGGAGAGGTTGCTTACAGCCTGGCACTGCCTCCGATTCTATCTGGGGTACACAATGTTTTTCATGTATCTATGCTGAGGAAGTATGTCTCTGACCCCAGCCATGTCATAGCATATGAGCCTATACAGTTGAAGAAAGATTTATCATATGAAGAGCATCCTTTGCGTATAGTAGACCGCAAAGATCAAGTTCTAAGACGGCGTATCATTCCCTATGTCAAGGTGCAATGGAATAATCATTCTGAAAGAGAGGCTACTTGGGAACTGGAAGAAGAAATGAAAGAAAAGTATCCACGACTATTTGTATCTTAAAATAGTTAATGATTGAAAACTGTAACTTTAGTTGATTGTTAGTCCTTGGGACAGAAATTTGGACCTTTATTTTTATAATAAAAGTTATCAATTTCGAGGCCGAAATTTTTATAAGGAGGGGAGAATGTAATCCCCTAGATTTCTCAATTGCTCGTGAGAATTATCACGAGGTCAGATAATAGACTCCAGATAATTAATTTCAGGTATATCTTAATTGCTCGTGAGAATTATCACGAGGTCAGATGATAGACTCCAGATAATTGAATTCCAGATATATCTCAATTGCTCGTGAGAATTATCACGAGTCAGATAATAGACTCCAGATAATTAAATTTCAGGTATATCTTAATTGCTCGTGAGAATTATCACGAGGTCAGATGATAAACTCCAGATAATTAAATTCCAGGTATATTTTAATTGCCCGTGAGAATTATCACGAGGTCAGATGATAGACTCCAGATAATTGAATTCCAGATATATCTTAATTGCTCGTGAGAGTTATCACGTGATCAGATGATATGATAGACTTTAGATATTTAAATTTCATGTATATCTAATTACAGAGTCCCTTGATTTGGGACTCTGCAATACCTATAAAAGATGGGTAGAATCCTCCTCCCCACCATACGTGGGTGCCCCCTTCTCATCATCTCCTCGTGCGGACTTCTTCCCCAGCGTGCTTGTCTCTGGTAAGTCCTCTAACCATGCATGAGAGAGAAGAATTGAGAGAGAGAGAAAGTTAAAAAAAAAAAAGGGAAACGAAGAAGAGGGAGGAGCCGGGTTACAGAACCCAGCTCTCCCCTTCTCTTCTCCGTGACCTTGGTTCAGGCCCGGCGGCGTGCCCGCCGCCTCGCCGGGCCTGAGCCCCGGCCGACGACCCCACCGGCACCGGGGGCAGCGTCCGGTGGGGTGCCGGAGAATAATGAGAGAGAGAAGTGGGCGGAGGAGGGAGAAAGAAGAATCTGCGAAGAAACGACCGCCGGTCCGATCCTTGGTTCGGGCCCGGCGGTGTGCTCGCCGCCTCGCCGGGCCTGGGCCTTGGTCGGAGACTTCCACCGGTGCCGGGCGTGCGTCCGGTGGAGGTCCGGCCGGCCATGGTGGCCGGCCGTGCCGCCGGCGTAATCCGTAAGCCGCGGAAAAGTGAGAGAGAAGAGAGGGATCAGAGAGAAATTAGAGAGAGAGAGAGGAAGGGAAGGTCTCCTGCAGCAATGTCCGGCTTTGGTCCGGCCAATGGCGGCCGGACCGACGCCAATTTGGCCGGAATTGGCGCCGGCACCGTGGAAGACACGGAAGAAAATCAGAAAGAAAGCTTTAAATTGATAAAATTGTAGAGAGAGAGAGGGTGGGAGAGGTTGGCCGCGGCGGCGGCTGGCCACGGTCCGGCCAACGACGGCCGGACCGCCTCCAATTTGGCCGGCGGCGGCCCTGGCCGCCGGCATGGCATCTGACTCCTCTGTTTCTTTTGAAACAGAGGAGCTGGGTTAAAAGTATTAATGGGCCGCTTGGCCGTTGGATGTTTGGGCCCTGTTGGGCCGTTTCTGAGCCCAGTTTTGAGCAGCGTTTTGGGCCTTGTATCGGGCCGAGAATGATAAAATAAAAATATGGCCCGAATCAGGATTTATTCTAGTTTCTGGGAATAATTTTATTTCCCTATTTGGGTGTATACATTGAGAGATATTCAAGCCCAAAGTTGGGCCCGTGAAGTGATTTGGGTAGGATTTAAGAATTATTTTATAATTCAGATTTAGGAATTTAATAATGGAAAATGATTATGTAGGTGCCCAGGAGTCCAATTAGCTGGGTTATCAAGTGAAATTCGTGTACTGAGGTAAGTAAGTCAAGTATTATAATTTTATTAATTATTTAATTTGTGAACTGTGAAATTTCAGTTAATATAATTATGCTAATTTGGCAAAATCATGTTATTACTATGATAATATGTAATCATGATAATGACAGTAAAACTTTATGTATCACCGCGGTTCTCACATGACAAATGATAGATGAGATGATAGATGACAGACACTGGTACCAGAACCCTTCCTCTTAGGGGATGTTTAAGAGGGCTACACAGGATGTGTACATGACAGATGACAGATGACAGACACTGGTACCAGAACCCTTCCTCTTAGGGGATGTTTAAGAGGGCTACACATGATGTGTACATAACAGATGACAGATGACAGACACTGGTACCAGGACCCTTCCTCTTAGGGGATGTTTAAGAGGGCTACACATGATGTGTAATGTAGGGACACATAAAGAAAAATAATGACAGTATAAACAATGTAATTGTTATTGAATCAAGTT